>JANUWF010003369.1:1797980-2238232 GCA_026120185.1 Voacanga thouarsii
GAAATCTTTTCCAAGGCTTGTTTAAAGTTGCATACATGAAACATTTCTCAATTTGACATAGGCACACATCGGACTTACTGGAAAGTAATTCTCACCATGTTTTATATCATGTTTTTAGGAAAATTCTACTTTAAATGTTAAGATTGGCTTGAGACTTGAAGGTTTTATTTATGATTTATGATTGTAATTTCTTTTAAGAATTTTTTAGACTTGTATAAGTTTTGTTTGAGATGTAATAAGGTTTGAACTTAGTTCATTTCTTTTCTTTTCCTTTTTACCTATTTATAAAGGCCCTTTGTTCTAAGGACGGGGTGACATCCCTTCCCCTTATAGGGTACGTAGGTAGTGGGGTGTTACGAAGGGAGTATTCCATGTAGCCACCCATCGAAGATTTATTTGTGGACTTTGCCATTACAACAATTGCACATTTCTAAAAAAAAAATGAATTGCTCAAGAAACAGGAAATTTTATTGGTTAAATTGAAACATCAACTTGGGCATTTGGCAAAAACTATTCTAGAGGGATATGAAGAATATAATCAAAAGGAACAGGCTAAGACAATCACACTGCATACTGAGAAACAGTCAGAAGGTGCAAATAGGCCTGTACAAGAAATGATGAACAATCTCCTATAACAAAAAATAAGGAGTTTAAAGAACTTATAGCGCCATTCTAGGTGATTGAGACGGTGCCATCCTTCTAATCAGAAAAATAGGAAGATGACAAAAAGTTACTAGACTCTATCCCTCTTATTCCATATCCAGGCAAGCTTAAAAAGGAAAAAAATGCTGTGCAATTTTGAAAATTTTTGGAATTGTTTAAGTAAGTGCAAATCAACATTCCATTAGTTGAAGCTTTAGCTCAAATGGCTAAGTATGCTAAGTTCTTTAAGGATGTTTTGTCAAACAAAAGAAAGCTTGAGGAGTTATCTCTTGTGACCCTAAACAAAGAGTGTTTTGCCATTGTACAATGTAAAAAGATAATGCCAGAAAAATTGAAGGATCCAAAAAGTGTTTCTGATAGAGCTAAATTCATCAATATTTTCCTAATTATTTGAAGATGTTTTGTGATACATTTGGTGTAATAACTGGGCATATTCCTTTGGATTTGATATTTTACCCTTTGAAAGGTGTTTTGACTTTTAATTGTAGAAAACGATGAAAAAAAGAAAAATCCCATCGCCATCTAGTGCATGGTCAGTGTCAGTCGTGTCCCACGGAAATAGGTGCTAGCCCTAATCTGAAAAATAGGGGAATTACGTAATATATATATATATATATATAGCATGACTCGGCCAGCCAGTGCACAGTCGGTGTTGGCCGTGCCAAACTGAGCCGGCACTGACCCTGGTCTACCCAATGTCGCGAATTTTCCTTTCAAGTGCAAATTTGGAAATTTCCCAAGAGTTTTGATATTTTTTAATCTCTACTAGGCTCAGAACTTTTAGGGAATGAATTTTGGCCTCTTGGGAGCCTATTTAAACAAGAAAAACACAAGGAAAATGTGTGAATCCAAGGATCAAAGTTGCCAATCACTCACAAGAAGAAGGAGATTCATCAATCAAAGGACATTATTCAAGAAAGTTTTCAAGGAGAAGAAGAAGGGCTTGTCTATGAGTTCTTTATTTTAACATTTATTTTCTTTTTCTAGAATAATGACGTAATTAATGTTTTCATTATAATTTGACATTATTTTGGGATTCATGATTTCTTGAGTTAACTTAGCCTTTTGATTAATTAATTATTTTTCTTGGAATTTGATTACTTATTTTTATTACGAAGTTGATTCTTATTATTAACTTGCTTGAAAAATGGGTTAATTATGACTTCAACTAATTAATTTTATATTTGTATCTATTAACTTACTTGAAAAAAGAGTTAATTGTTAAGATCTTGGATAATCAAATGTTAGTTGATGATTGCTAGAATATGGATTCATTGACTAATTTTATACTTTAAATCACCTAAAATATAGAGGTTTATATGAGGATTAATTTTAATGCATCTTTTGTATAAATTGGTTGAGACAGAATATGTTCACTAATTTAACTAGAAGATAGTGATTCTATGGATTGCAAACAAAATGGATCTATTTTAAAAATCCTTCATGAGACTAAGATGATAATTGATTGTGATATTTGCTATGTGATTCATTGTCATATTTTCAAGAGTATTTGTCTAAATTGCATATTTTGCACCCTTGAGTTGTGTGTGTGTGTGTGTATATATATATATATATATATATATATCATTTTATCACTTTATCACTTTATTAGGTCGGTTAAACAATGAATGAGATGTGATTAGTGTGTACTTGTTCTTTGAGGATCCATACTATTTAATTTCATATACTATGCTTGCGATGAGTATACTTACTCGTATGTATAATTTGGGATTAAAGTTTTAATTAAAACTTGGTTATGAATGGATTTAAATTTAATGATTTTTATATACCCAAGATTTACGTATCAAGTTTTTGGTGTCGTTGGCAGGGAACAATATCACGAAAGCTTAGATTTCATTGATTTAACCATATTTATATGTATATATGTTTATATATAAATATGTATATATATTTTTTGTGTAACTAAGTACCATATCTTGTTGTATGTATACATGAACCTTAATTAATTAACTTGATTCAATATTGTACTATACTTCTATGACACTAACATGCTACCTTATTTAGGTAACATGGTCAATTAGAATATCGGACGATACCCTAACTTGTCTCAAGAGATGACACCTCGGCCATCCGACTCAATTGCATTACAATGGGTATGGGAAAATTTGCCACCCATGTGACCAAACAATTTTACGAGATAGAAGACATGTTGGCAAAATTTGAGGAAATGATTCAAAACATGGAAAGACAAATTTGGTTTTTAACGAATCTAGTGATAAAGTCACCATTGGGGTTGAAAACGCAAGATTCAGTTGCCATTATATTATGAAGCGATAAGGAGCTACCCGATTCTAGTACGAAACTAGCACCAACTCAAGAAGCTGAGCTGACGCTAGCCCTTCTTGGTGAGCCACTTGAAAAGCAAGTTAAAGATCCAGGTTTTGCAGCCACTGGTGCCTTATCCTACTCAAATACAAAAAGTAAGAAAGGATGGGCAATTTGATAAGTTTTAAGAAGTTTTCAAACAACTGCACATAAACACCCCACTCAGTGAGGCTTTGATACACATGCCCAAATATGCAAAGTTCCTTAAAATCATGCTTGTAAAAAAAAAAAAAAGATGTTGGAAGAATTATCCACTGTAGTTTTAAATGAAGAATGATCAGTCATCTTACAAGACCAACAGAGTTTACCACGTATAGAAAATGATCCAGGGAGTTTTTCTATTCCTTGTCTTGTGGGTACTCTTATATTTTGTAATGCATTAACATACTTAGATGCTAGCATTAATCTTTTTTCATACAAAACTTTTAAAAGGTTAGGCTAAGGTGAGCCCAAGCCCACTAAGATGAGTATTCAATACTACAAGAAAATAGAGAATTAGCGAAGGAAATTTCCCTCTCTATCTATCGCTAAACGAAATTAGCGATGGATTAGCGAGGGAAAAATCCCTCACTAAATTCTTTCTCTCGAAGGCAAATATTTGTGACAGATTAAAAATTCCGTCACAAGTAGCGCCAGATTTGTGAGGGAATTAGTTAGCAGTCAATCCTTCAGTGATGATTTTTGAAACGAATCTGCGACGGATTTATCTTAATATTTTTAAAATCCGTCGCAGATCCCTTGCTACATAGAAAGGGATTAGCAACGGATTTATCTTAATATTTAATAAATGTAAAATGTCTGTAACTAGAGAATTATTCCGTCTCTAATCCCTCGCAAATTAGCTATAGAATTTCCTTTTTAATTAATGGTTTAAAATTTCCGTCACTAATCCCTCGCAAATTAGCGTGGGATTAGCTACGGATACATCCCTCTATTTTTCTCTCCTATGCTAATCGCTTATTATTAGCGAGGGATTAGTGACGGAATATTAAGCAGACAGAACGTCCACCTCTAATCCCCCTCTAATCCCTCGCTTTTAGTAAGGGATTAGTGACGGACTTTTATTTTTTTTTTTTCTCTAATCTCCTTCTAATCCCTCGCCAATATTCTATAATTTTAAAATATTTTTAAAAAATGTCCTATATTAAAAGAAAATTCAGCTGCCAAAGTAATGCCACTAATCAATTAAATACAAAAAAGCCCATCAAATAGTATAATTAATAAACATGATAATGACAAATATGAATAATATATAAAAATGTAGTTCAAATGTCCTAATTATAAAACAACAATCGGTGCGGATGCTGGAGCTGACAGAGAGGGCGGGGGCGGATCGGAAGGACTTGGCTGATGATCAGGATGTGAATCTAGAGGACTGATGATGAAGTCCTCCTCATCCTCAGCATCGTTTTCCTGAACAGTTGGCATTCGCGGTGGCGGAGGTAGATTCAAATTCTGAGACATAAGCATTAGGTACTCAGTCAAGCTTTGTCTGTGAGTCCAATATATCTGTACTTGATGCTCAACCTTCTCCCGCCTCTTCCTCTCCATGTGTAACTTTCTCTGTAACTGGCTCACATCAAACGAGGTAGAAGAAGTTGATGACTCAGATGTAGATGGCTGCTGTAACCTTAGTCTCACCCTCGAAGACTCAGAGCCCAATCCGTATAGTCGCCCTTTCTTGCATGCACTGTCATCCACCTCGACGAATAGTGTCTTCTTATCTGGCACCCTACTTGGTGTGACTATACTCGTAGAATCTCTCTGAGAACCCGATTGCGTATGATGCTCAATTGGGGGTAAGGAAACACACATAAAATATTTAAAATTATCTATCAAAATATATAAATAATATTAAACTTAAAAAAGTATAAGATTGTGTATTCTTACTAGCGTATGACGTGATCGATCACTGACATATTGGCCCTTCCTCGACTCGTCCTGAAACATGTGGGTGTGTCTGAAGAGGTCGATGTAGTTGAAGTCAGGACCTAACTATCTCCGCTATCATTGTAACAAAAAACGATTAGATGTTAATTTTTATGATGGACTAAGTGTATAATAGTGGGTATATCGAATTGTAAAAAATTTTATGCTTACCATCCGCTCCTCATGCTTAGTAAAAGAGATAGATCCTCCTGTATGTGACACCTCACCAGTGGATCTGTTCTACTTAGGTGTGGAAGAGATACGCTACCACCTGTCAAACCCCCAATGCTTCGATAAAGCAGCCTAATGGTCTGGGGAAATCTACTTGGGGCAGCTACCCCCATGCTTCTTCCGAGCCTTTGACAAAATGTCTGAAAGTTTTGCCTTACATTTCTTCTCCCAATTAGCTCGGATCTGTGCGGCATGCTCGAGGTGCCAACAGAAGAAAGACTGCAAAATCAAAGTAGCCATTACAAGTAATTAGAAGTAAGAAAATATATTAAAAATACTATAAATTATTTATTATTATAATAACAAGTTAAATTATAAGTAACATATCGAACTCATACTCCACAGATCAAACCACATGTTTCGAACATCAATCGGAACCTGTGAGAAGGTAGCATAGGCTCCAGTGTAGTGTCGCCTAAAAATTTCAACTATCTCCCCCACACATCGAACCGAATGTGTGAACCTATTTTAAGAAAATAAATATGTAATATAAGACAAAGTTATAATTTTACGAGGTAAGATAAACGTATAATAAGCAATTATGTTGTCGACTTATGAGTCACCAACTGGCGCAATCATCAGTTGCGTATCCTCAGTACGGGGAGCACCACCTATGGATCCTGAAGAACTTGGGATCGGGCTAGGGACCTGAAGGTTTAAAATGGCAAAAATCATCAAATCGAAAGCATGCTTACAAAATGAAAAATTTACCTCTGTGATTGAATAACCCTTTTCGCACTGAAGAAGATGTATGTACAAGGATGCTTGAAGCTATTGGATCATATCCTTGTAAACGTCGACTTCGTCTCATTCACGCGAAGCTTTTGAGCTTCCGAAATGGTGCCCTTTCCACTGCCGGTGAAAGCTTGAAGAGTTGGGTTTGTAATGCTTTTAGCTTCTATGAATGCTTCACATCTTAGTCTCTATAACCAAAAATGGGTTTTCCTCAGTCAATGAAAAAAAATTGCAAGAGCTTTTCTTCTTCATTTCTTTTCATCCTCCACTGAGAGAGAGAAGCCAACTGCATGAAAATAGAAAGCAACCATACTTTCTGTTATCCTTCACGTGATTCCATGTTGTTTCTTTATTATTATTTTAATTTAATTTAATTAATTAATTATATATTTTTAATTTTATTTTACCCTTGGTCTTATTCATTGGGCTAGATAAAATTATTTACTCTTGGACTTGAACACCTATAAATAATAAATCTCAATTATTTATTTTCTGAGCTTCATTAAACTGCCTAATAAGTAATTAACAAGCCCAAATAGACCAATATAAAATATCAGTCCTTTTATCTAGTTTATATCTAGATTAATTTTCTAATTATTCAATCTGGGTCTTGGGCCCTGAATAATTAATTAACCAATTAAACTAGATAAAATATATACTTTCTCTTGGGCCTTTTATTTTATTCTAGTCTAATAATAAATTAAACTACTTAAATAAAATAAAATAAAACCCATAATTATCAAGCCCAATTCCTTAATCTAAATCTGTCAGGACTTAAGGGCCATTCCAAGGATGAAAAGACACATTGCCTTGGCTATTAAAATGACCAAAATACCCCTACTATATAAATAGTTATATTTTACATTTTAAATATTTATTAATATCACCATAAGAAAATATTGACCTCAAAGATAATACTGCATTAGCAAAGTCTTCGACTTACAGGTGTGATAACTAAAATACCCCTCTATGCATCGCCGTGCATTTAGAGAGGAAGAGTGTACTAACACCTCTCTAATAGACATCTACAATTCTTAGATATCTAGTCTAATAATCCACGACTACTGGAATGTTTCCACTTTCTAAGAGAGCTACTCTAAACTAAACATCCAAGTCATGTTCCTCAGAGCCTTGGATAATTAGATCATTTAAATAGTCACAATGGGCAATATAGCGCAGAAGCTATTTTGTATAAGTCTGTCTTAACTAACTAGCCACATATACCCAACATACAAGTATATCGGCTCTACGAAAGAACCTCAACTACAGTATATCAAAGTATATACTTCTAGCTTCGTCAGACCACCAACTCGTACTCAAGCGGTAAAGTATTAGTCCACACTATAGCAGTAATGGTCTAAGTTTCTTTTAAATAGTACTTTTAGAAACCAATATAACAGGTCTTGTTCTATGTATTCGAAATATACTTATACTATGAAGTGAGTGGACTACTCACTGGCTAAAGATAAACTATTCCCCATTTGAAATTCATAACACAATAACCTATACATGATGAGATTTCTATTCTCATCAATCGGTTAAGAACAAATATGTGTTAAGTAACCCGTGATCTATACCTTAATGTGAAAGACCACAATTCACATGAATCATTTTCTTAAACACAATGGGTCCTTTTTAAACGTAAATCATGCATAAATAAAATATAAATTCACAAATAAATTTTGAGAATAAATTCTTTTATTAATAAATTCGATAATTACATTATATAAAATTAGTTTGGAGGGTATATGTTCCAATAATCTCCCACTTGCACTCTAAGACTAAGAAAGCCCGTAGGTGCCCATCCCCATGGCATTTAAGTATTTCTTAAAGATTCTCTCAGCCAAAGGCTTGGTGAAAGGATCTGCTAGGTTGTTCTCCGAGGTTATCTGTTCCACCACAATTTCTCATCTATGAATGAATTCCCGATTCAAGTGGTACTTCCTCTGGATGTGTTTCCCCTTCTTGTGGTTCATAAGTTCTTTGGATTGCGAGACTGCTCCAGAGTTGTTGCAATACACTACAATTAGTCTGTGCATGTGTGGCACAACTCCAAGTTTTGAAAGGAACTTCCGGAGCCAGACTACTTCCTTAGATGCTTCCAAAGCTGTCACATACTCACCTTTCATGGTTGAGTCAACAATACAAGATTGCTTGATACTCCTCCATAAAACAGCTCCTCCAGACAAGGTGAAGACATATCCACTAGTGGATTTTCTCTCATCCTTATTTGCTTGGAAATCTAAGTCTTTGTATCCAGTAGGAACCAAGTCATCAGCACTGTAAACCAGCATATAATCTTTCATACCATTGAGGTACTTGAGAATATGCTTTACAGCTTGCCAATAAACCTCCCCAGGGTTTGATTGATATTTGCTAACTAAGCCTATGGCAAAGCAGATATCTGGCCTAGTGCACAACATAGTGTACATGAAACTTCCCACAGCCGAAGCGTAGGGAATCTTACTCATCCTGTCTTTTTCCTCTTGAGATTTAGGATATTCCTTAGAACAAAAAGACAACCTATGTTTACAAGGGATTAGAGCTCCCTTGCATGAGTCTATACTAAGCTTGGCCAATATCTTATCAATGTGTGTTGTTTGGGATAATCTTAATGTTCTCTGCTTCCTATTTCTAAGAAGCTTAATCTTGAGAATATAACTGGCTTCTCCCAAGTCCTTCATACTAAATTAACTAAACAATCAAATCTTAGTAGATGACAATGTTCCTACATCATTCCTAATGAGTAGAATGTCATTACATATAGGACAAGAAAAATCACATTTATGCCTTCCAATTTCCTGTACACCCATGGTTCATCCTCGTTTTGAATGAAATTGTAAGACTTTACGATCTCATCAAAATAAATGTTTCATGTTCTAAATGCCTGCTTAAGTCCATAAATAGACTTCTTAAGCTTGCAAACCATATGTTCCTAGCCTTTAGTAATAAAACTGTCCGGTTGGGACATGCAGATGTCTTTGTTAAGATGGCTATTAAGAAATGCCGTCTTGACATCCATTTGCCATATCTCATAGTCGAAATGACATGTAATGGCAAGGAGGAAATGGATGGACTTAAGCATGGCTACTAGGAAAAAGATTTCATCATAATTGATTCATTCTTTCTAAGTATACCCTTTCGCCACAAGCCTAGCTTTGAAGGTTTCTATCTTTCCATCCACTCCTATCTTCCTCTTGTATAGCCATTTACACTCAATGGGTTTTATTCCTTCAGGTAAAGCTTCAAGATCCCAAATCTGATTGAAGTACATAGACTCAATTTCGACTTTCATTACTTCATGCTACAGATTTGCATCAGCATTAGCAATAGCCTCCTTGTATTTAGTGGGATCTTATTCCCGATGGTCAGGAACTAGCTTGAAAGCCTCTTCTGTCCATCTTTCTAGAACTCTAGATACCCTCCCACTACAACGAAGCTCCGTTTGTACAGGTTTTCGAGGCTATATCTCTTCTTGTTCCATAATCGGGTCTGAAGAAGTTGATTCCGAAGATAAGTTCTCCTCGAGTTCCAACCTTATTAAACCTTTAGTAGAAGTACTTTGATCATCCTCCAAATATCTAGTATTAGTACTTACTAGTACTTTCTACTTCTTGGGATGATAAAAGTAATCTCTTTTTGTCTTTTTTGGATACCCAACAAAGTAGCATAATTCTAATCTTGGTTCTAACTTGTCTCTTTTGATCAATACATAAGTTGGACAGCCCCATATCTTGAGATGATTTAAACTTGTCTTACCCTCAGTCCATATCTTATAGGGTGTCCTAGGTACTGACTTGGAATGTACCAAGTTCAGAATGTATGCTACTGTTTCCAAGGTATATCTCTAAAAAGAGACCAGAAGAGTAGCATGAGACATCATGCTTTGGACCATTTCCATTAATGTCCTATTCCTTCTCTCAGCTACTCCATTTTGCTGGGGTGTACCCGGTGCAAAGAGTTGGGATACTATCCCATAATGTACCATGTAATCCTTGAACTCATCGAGGAGGTACTCTCCACCACGATCCGATCGTAAGGTTTTGATCAGTTTACCTGTCCGGTGCTTTACATCAGTCTTAAACTCTTTAAACTTGTCAAAAGAGTCAAACTTTCGCCTCATTAGGTAGACATAGCTAAACCTTGTACAATCATCTGTGAAAGTGATGAAGTACTCAAAACCTCCTCTAGCTTGTGTAGACAAAGGACCACACACATCAATATGAACAAGGCCCAATATCTCTTTGGCTCTATTAGCCTGTTAGGTGAATGACCTTTTTGTCATTTTTCCCATAAGGCAGGATTCACACTGAGGCCAACTTTCTAATCTTAATGAGCCCAAGAGCCTATCATGAATTAACCTCTGAATCCTGGTTGAGTTAATATGACCCAACCTTAGATGACAAAGATATGAGTCATTAATATTGGTCTTTCTCTTCTTACTTAAAGGTTCAAATTGAACGTTATTTATTTGATTGTTTGTAAGATTTAAAAAGAATAAGTTTCCATACATGTGCCCTGTACATAAAACTTCTCCATTTCTACTATAGTAATACTAGAATGGAAAGAAACAGAATATCCATGATTTATTAGCTTTGCAACTGAAATCAAATTCTGTCTAAAATCAGGTACATATAAAATATCCTTTAATATAACTACTTTTTTACAATAAAAAATAAGATCCAGCTCTCCCACAGCAAGGGCCCATACTCGTGCTTCATTTCCTACTTGTAGTCCATGCTCGCTCTTCTGGAGTCTTCTTATCTTCCTAAACCCCTGCAAGGAGTTACAGATATGATCAGTGGCACTAGAATCAACAATCCAAGTGGAAGTTGATCTAACTATTGAAATTGACTCTAGATAGAGAACAATACCTGTAGGGTTTTTCTTGGTCTGAAGTTCTAAATGCTCCTTTTTCCAGTGTTTGTTCTGTCCGCACTTGATGCATTTGCTTTTGGGCTTGTTGGGCTAGGTCGGTGCGTTTTCCTTCTTCTTCTTGAACTTCCTGGGCTTGGTCCCAGTTCTAGAAGAAAAAGTTCTAGCAATCATAGCCTTGGATTGTAGCTTCATAACCTTCTCTGCCACCTGGAGCTCTTTCATTAACTCAGTTAAACTCATGTTTAACTTGTTCATGTTATAATTTAACTTGAACTGAGTAAAAGAGCTCGGAAAAGAATTGAGAACATATCCACTTAGCTCTCGGGGTCAATTACAACCCCTAAGATTTCTGCTTCTTCTAAAGCAACAATCATCTTGAGCATATACTCTCTGACTGATACTCTCTCAACCATCTTAGTGTTGATGATCATTCTAAAAGCCTCCAGCCTTACGGGCCAGCTCTTATCTGTGAACATCGTGGCTAGTAATTGGCTAATATTGTACGTAGTGGCCATGTGCTTGTATTTAGACTGGAGTATATTAGACATAAAGTCCAACATGTAGCATCGAGCCATTTCGTTAGCTTTTTTCCATGCTTTCTCAGCCTCGCGCTCCTTACCCAGTGGAACCCTCCCCGATAACAGGGCAGGTGTCAAAGAGGACATACTGATACCCCTCAGTAGTGAGTATTATATCTAAGTTCCTTTTCTAGTCTACATAATTGGGACCCATTACCTTATTCTCAGGGAGAATAATGGCCAAAGAACTAAAAGAACCTCCACCAACCATTTCTAAAAATGTAAAAAATAAAAGAAAACTCAGTTTTGTAAAAAAAACAAAATAATTTGTGACTTTATCCTCATATTAAATTCGATAATAGTTAACCCTATCACTATTATCTTTAATATGATTAATTTAGCTCTTAGAAAAACTAACATAGCTTCTTGGGAAAATTAACAATTTCTTAGGCTAAGTGTATTAACCACCACAAATTAATTTCCCTTCTAGATAATGATCTAGAGGATAACTCCATTGTGGCATGACCATTTCTTCTCATTTCCTATGGACATTCCTCGCACTATAACTTCTAACGTGGGCTGGCCGATCATAGCACGTGTCCCAGGTTATTAATTACATCCATCCATTAGTTATAGATCCTTGTGGTATCCTCATCCTATACGGGTTCACTCCTTGGGTGACGCGAGGGGACCCACGATCTCTAATGAGGATCGTGATGGTAGCCGTAAGGCCGTTGGAACCCCTCTCCCACTTAGTATTTTAAAATAAGGGTTTTTCTTGAAAAAAAAAAATCTTTTGAAAGTTTCAATTAAGTTTTCTTTTAATTCAAAAATAAAATATCTAAAACCGTAAAAATTTTTATATCAAAGTTTATACCATTTGAGAAATTTTTTCATGGATTAATTTTATTTAAGTTAATAAACTTAATAATTTCAAAAATTTCAAATAAAACTTTCAAGAGATTTTGATCTCAAGTTTAATTTGACAAAAACAAATTTTCTTGTTAAAATTCAATCAAAATGGTTTTCTATTTTAATTTACAACAATATCTAAATCCAAAATATTTTCTATATCAAGGATAAAATCCTTTGAGAAAATAACCAAGAATTAATTTTTGCTCGAATTAAAATTAACCATTTTATTTTTTTAAAAAAATATTTTTTTCTGTAAAAAATTCCTAAAGACTTTGGTCTTTGAGAAAACGCATACATAGAGTTCAAAAAGAAATAAGCATGCTAGAAAACTATAAACGTTTTCATACTTTTCTATTCTTTTAACCTAAGTTTTTAAATAATAAAATTAAACACAGTAATTAATTAATGGTCTTGTTTAATCCTAAATTTCTTTTACTAATATTTTTCATGCAAAATATTCAAAGAATTTTAACTATTGCAATAAAAATAACTTCGCCTGGTATGTGACCAAAAACTATTTTTTTTATTTCGGGTCTAGTGCACCCGTCACATTGGATCAAGGCCCATGGGAAAACCCACGGGCCGTGATCCGGGCGGGTGCTTGCGACTCGACCCGCCTCCACCCCGCTGCACGGTCAAAATTGTTGACCGCGCATTGCAAATTTACAATTAGCTTTCTTGTGCGGCGCGAGAAAGTTGAAGCTTCCACGAGGAAGCTTTCCTCGCCAATCTGGAGCAACTGCGGCTCGGCAACTCCTCTCACAGACCAAGGCTGGTGGCTTGAAAACAGCTCGGCTCAGTCGGCTGGCTGCAATAGTAACCATCTTCTCCAGTGTTTTAGACGCTACTTGGTTTCGTTTTTTCCACTGTTTTCGATCAAAACTCATCGAAACAACCATCTATGCTTTTAAAAATATTGGGCTTACACGATATCTATGAAAGCAATCAATATATAGTGTTCTTATACTTTTACTCGCGAATCTTATAGTGAAACTACCCATACTAGAAAACACAAAGGATCACAGATTTCATCCAAAATAAATATTTTCTTGTTTTAGTTAAGCCTAGCATGCTTCCTACATTTGCCAAACCATGGCTCTGATACCAATTGAAGGTTTAAAATGACAAAAATTATCAAACCGAAAGCATGCTTACAAAACAAAAAATTTACCTCTGTGATTGAATGACCCTTTTCACATGATATCTGTACAAGGATGTTTGAAGCTATTGGATCACATCCTTGTAAACATCGACTTCATCTCATTCACGTGAAGCTTTTGAGCTATCGAAATGGTGCCCTTTCCACTGCCGGTGAAAGCTTGAAGAGTTGGGTTTGCAATGCTTTTGGCCTCTGTGAATGCTTCACCGACTTAGTCTCTATAACCAAAAATGGGTTTTCCTCAATCAATGAAAAAAAAAAAAATGCAAGAGCTTTTCCTCTTAATTTCTTTTCATCCTCCACTGAGAGAGAGAAGCCAACTGCATGAAAACAGAAAGAAGCCATACTTTCTGTTATCATTCACGCCCATGTTGTTTATCTATTTATTTCATTTTATTTAATTAATTAATTTAATAATTAATTATTTATTATATATATATTTTTAATTTTATTTTATCCTTGATTTTCTTTATTGGGATAGATAAAATTATTTACTCTTGGACTTGAACACCTATAAATAATAAATCTCCATTATTTATTTTCTGGGCTTCATTAAACAATCCAATAAATAATTAACAAGCCCGAATAGATCAATATAAAATATTAGACATTTTATCTAATTTATATCTAAATTAATTTTCTAATTATTCAATCTGGGTCTTGGGTCTTGAATAATTAATTAACCAATTAAGTTAGATAAAATATATACTCTCTCTTGGGCCTTTTATTTTATTCTAATACAAAAATAAATTAGACTACTTAAATAAAATAAAATAAAACCTATAATTATCAAGACCAATTCCTTAATCCAAATCTGTCAGGACTTAAGGGCCATTCTAGGGACTAAAAGACGTATTGCATTGGCTATTAAAATAACCAAAATACCCCTACTATATAAATAGCTATATTTTGCATTTTAAATATTTTCTAATATCACCATAAGAAAATATTGACCCCAAGGATAATGCTGCGTTTGCAAAGTTTTCGACCTACAGGTGTAATGACTAAAATACCCTTCTACACATCGTCGTGCATTTAGAGAGGAGAAATGTACTAACACCTCTCTAATAGACATCCATCATTCTTAAACTTCTAGTCCAATGATCCACGACTGCTGGAATGTTTTCACTTTCTAATGGAGCTACCCTAAAGTAAACATCTAAGCCTTGTTCATCAGGGCCTTGGATAATTAGATCATTTGAACAGTCACAAGGGGTGATATAGTGCAGAAGCTATATTGTACAAGTATGTCTTAACTAACTAGCCACATATACCTAACATACAAGTATATCAGCTCTACGAAAGAAGCTCAACTACAGTATATCAAAGTATATGCTTCTAGCTTCGTCAGACCACCAACTCGTACTCAAGCGGTAAAATATTAGTCCACACTATAGCAGTAATGGTCTAGGTTTCTTTCAAATAGTACTTTTAGAAACCACTATTACAGGTCTTGTTCTACGTATTCGAAATACGCTCATGCTATGAAGTGAGTGGACTACTCACTGGCTAAAGGTAAGCCATTCCCCATTTGAAATTCATAACACAATAACCTATACATGTTGAGATTTCCATTCTCATCAATCGATTAAGAACAAATATTTATGTATTAAGTAACCCGTGATCCATACCTTACTGTGAAAGACCACCGTTTACATGGATCATTTACTTAAACACAATGGGTCCTTTTCAAACGTAAATTATACACAAATAAAATATAAATTTACAAATAAATTTTGAGAATAAATTCTTTTATTAATAAATTTGATAAGTACGTCATATAAAATTAGTCTAGAGGGCATATATTCCAATAGGACCTGCTCTGATTGATCCTCGTCTGGGGGTAACGGCTATGGAGTAGGTATGCATGGAGCTATGATTTGGGATGGTGTGTCATTCGTCCTCGACAACTCACGTGTCACTTACTGATCATCGGGTGAGGCATTGAAAGCCATATGTGACTTAAATTATTTAAAAATATAAAAATGGTCAGACATAGAATGAAGAAAAAAATAAATTTAAAAGTATAAAGCAAAGTAAAACGCTTGTAATATAATGATAGCAGAACTAATATTATTTCTATACATTAGTTAAACTTGGTCCTAGTTTATGGACTTCCATCATCATCAGATGAGTAGCCTTCCATATTGTCATTTGTAGAGGATCCTGTCTCCCATTATTCTTCCTCGTCATCATTTTCATTGTTCGGTTATACTTCCTCCATCATTAAGCCCGAATCCATAACATTAACTATCTCTCCAATACTAGACTCATCTGCTAACCTTCCAGAGTTGTCATCCTCAACACACAGATTGATTGTCATCGTGTGATCTACTTCCTCCTGATATGGTGCCTCGACAACAGGTACATTAATGACATGTCTAGCTTTTGATTTACAAACAGATACCTAATTAGATTTTGGTCTTTTGCTTCCCTAGTAGTATACGAAATACACTTGAGTTACTTGTTGAGCTAACAAAAATGGATCAGATTTTGGATAATTCCTCTTGCAGTTGATGTCAACAAGTTTATAGTAAGGATGAATTTTAACCCCCCCGATTTAAATGTTGGATCAAACCAATCACACTTGAGTAGGATAACTTTTAAACAAGGAGTCCCAAGGAACTGAAGTTCGACAATCACCTTCAACACTCCATAATAATCGTTGCCACTATCTCCGTAGCCTTTAACATAAACTCCGCTGTCAATTGTTTTTTTTTTTCCAAATGACTGATCATGTGTATGGAACTTAAAACCATTTATGAAATAGCCATAGAAGTATTTCACTTGTCTTGAAGGTCCCCAGGCCAAGCTTTTTAAATGTTGATCAGTCACTTGATTTTATGGATCATGAACCTAGCAAAAATAAAATGTTAATATACCTTCATTATAAATGTAATTTATTTATAAGTCCCATTTTGGATTTGCTCAACTCACATAAGTCCTAAACCATCCATCAAACGCTGACTCTATTCTCCTATCAACTTCAGGGTCTGTTATACTTGGCGCATGCAATTGCAAGTCGTTTTTGAATTTCCTAAAATGACCAAAATGAACACATAAGGATACTTGTTCTAAGTATTGATGTAAAAAATTGAGAAATGTACAATAAGTACACTTACGTAATGTATGGTTGAACCTTTTCATAGTTTAGGTATACGCAATTTGTGGCAGCCTTAAATTTATTCGGTGTAAGATATCTATTCTGAATATTTCACAAAACCCTCCCTGGAATGGTGCATATAGACAACACACTATCACTTGAGTTTGTATCAAGAACCCCTTCATCATTTTGAGCCATAGTTGTATGTCGAGTCTGCATATATGGCTCAAAATAATAGGAGAAGAATGTAGATGCTTCTTCAACTAAATAAGCATTGCAAATGGATCCCTCCACTCTCGCCTTATTTTTAACTTTGGTCTTCAAATGATATAAGAACCTGATGCATTTTTTACGGTCAGAATAGATTCACATAGTGCATGTATATATGGATATAATAATACACAATATTTTACCTCTCGAGCGGATATATCCATCTATATTGAATAGGGCCACCAACCCTGACCTCGTATGGTAAGTGGACCATAAGGTGCTCCATCACGTCAAAGAAGCCGGCTGGGAAGATCTTCTCTAATTACAGACGAGTAATGCAATATTATCTTCCAATTGCTTAATATGGGTTGTGAAAATTTTAGGAAAACATAAGTCGCTATAAAAGAGATTGACTTCAGTTAAAACATTCCAAATTGACACCGAGAGAAATTCTTTAAATGTAGTTGGAAGCAACCTTTTCATAAACACATGGCAGTAATGACTTTTCATACCCGACATTTTGAGCTCATTCAAATAATACACCTACTTAAATTTAAAGCATATCCATCCGGAAGTCGCAAATCTCTAACCCACTTAAGTGAAAGTTTCTTTTGTTTGGGTGTAATAGAGTATTAAGCCTTTGGCATTGATGCCCTCCCGTCACCCAATCCAGTCATATATAATTCAGGTCTATCACAATATACCTCTAGACCACGTCGCGCCTTTACATTGTCCTTTGTTTTTCCTTTTACATTCATAACTGTGTTAAAGACATTATCAAACACATTTTTTTCATTGTACATCAGATCTATGTTATGACGAATTAAATTTGTTCTCCAATATGGAAAATCTCAAAAGACACTCCTTTTGGCCTAATTATGGTAGATGCCTCTGCCATCATCCCTACCAAGTTCCATAGCTATCTCGGTTATTTTTGGTAAATGGCATACTCTATCCCACATATCATCTCTAGAAGCGCGTTGCATAGGGTGTGCTGTCTCACGACCTTTATCCTTTCTAAAAGACCTAGTGTCTTTTCTGTATGGATGATCTAAAGTCAAGAAGTGCTGGTGGCAGTCAAACCAAGATTGTTTACCTCTATTTTGCAAATGAAATGATTTTTTCTGCTTCATGCAATACGGACATGCTAATCTACTAGCTGTGCTCCAACCACTTAGCATCCCATATGCCAGGAAGTAGTTTATTGTCTAAAGAAGTGTTGCTCGTAGACAGAAGTTCTGTTTCTTTAAAATATCATATGTCAAGACTCTACTAAACCATATCATCCATAATTCATCTACCAAAAGTTGTAGATAGACATTGATTTTATACTTTGGATTCCTAGGTCTCGGGACAATAACTGTAAAAAACATAAATGGATTCGTCATGCATATCGAATGAGGCAAATTATATGGAGCAATAATAACAAGCCAACAAGAGTACTGTTTCCCCGACATTCTAAATGGTGAAAGTGCATCTGTTCAGAACCCAAAATGCACATTCCGAACTTTAGCTGCAAATTTAAGATAACTATGGTCGAAGTGTTTCCAAGCTTCACCATCGCGTGAATGGCTCATAACATCCTCTTTTGGTCGACTCTCCGCATGCCATCTCATGTGCTCCGCTGTTATGGAGAATGCAAATAGTCTTTGCAATCTGGGTGTTAATGGGAAGTAATACATCTTCTTGAAAGGGACGTCTTTCTGTTATTTATCCTTTGCAACTTTCTTCTTTGTCATATATCTGCCATGACCACAGAATTTGCAGTTCCTCCTATCACTATCGGTCTTCCAATAGAGCATGCATCTATTTGGGCAAACATCTATCTTCTGAATAGGTAGCCCTAGGCTAGATACTAGCTTTTTTTTTGGACAGAAGTTATCCAGAAGCTTATTACTACTTGGTAATACCTCCTTCATCAATTACATCACCTGATTAAAGCATTTCTCCAATACGTTCTTTTCAGATTTAATATTCAAAAGCCGAGAAACAATTGATAACGTAATGTGATTTTTGCATCCATCCTATATAGGAGTCTCTGAAGCTCTCATCATTTCATAAAATATCTGAGCGTCTAGGTTAGGTGGTTCCTCAACATTCTCGAATGATGAAGGTTCAGTTGAAAAGTGATGTCCTACTGCATCAATCACCAAATCTTGAAATCAATTATCAGAGCCTGACTCGACTGAAGTCGGACTTGTAACAAAATCAGACGGTGATGGATTAATACTCTCACCATGATTAGTCCATCTTCGGTAATTAGCGACAAAGCCAAATCTGTACAGGTACAGCTCCACTTCATCAGGAGATAGGAACACATTGTTTTTACACCTTCCATTGATAGGGACTAAATTAGTCATATGTTTCCTAGTTATTTGAGGTTCATTTGTGATATATTTTGTTCAATAACTAGTCATATTCCTTTATATTTGAGATTTTACCCATAGAAAGGTATTTTGTTCTTTATTTCAAAATTTTAGGGTAAAATGAAATAAAAATGTCGCAAAACAGAGGAGAGGCGGCGCCGGCGCGCCGCCTAGGGCCTTAGAATCGGCGCCGGCCATGCACTATTGAAACGAACTTCGAAGCGACGGAGAAATTGGCAAAATAGAGGGAAATAGAGTGGAACTGACGCCGGCTCCGAGAGATAAGGCGGCTCCGAGAGCCAAGGCGACGCCGGCTGTGCCTTGAAGCTAAGGCGGTGCTTGATTTTTTCTATGCGATTTTTGGTAATCTGAGGAGTTTTAGTATCTTCTAACTTCTACTCGGCCAAGAACTTTGTACCTATGAGTTTAGGCACTGCCTAAGCCTATAAATAGATGAAAAACACAAGGGAAAAGGGGGAGAATTCATTAATCATCATAGAAATTACTCAATCAAAGGAGGAATTCTTCAATTCAAGAAGGGTTGTGCAAGAAGGTCTTCAAATGAAGAAGAATGAGACTTGTCTATGAGTGCTTTCTTTTACTTTGTTTTCTTTTTCTTGAACAATGATATGTTAATTGTTTTATTATAATTCGGCATTGTTTTAGAGATTTATGATATTTAGAGTTATTTGATCTTTTGATTAATTGGTTGTTATCCTTGGTATTTAATTACTTGTGCTTATTACGAGATTGGTTGATTGCCACTTTCTATTGACTTGCTTGGAAAAGGGGTTGATGGCGGTTTCAATTCATTGATTTCATAGTTGCTGTCTCTTAACTTGCTTCGAAAAGGGGTTAATTGCTAAGAACAAGGTAATTAAAGATTAATTGATGTCTATCAGGAATGGATTCATTGGTTAATTTCATGTGTAAGTTTGCCAAGAATGAAAATTTAATCAAAGGATTGTGTTTAATGCATCTTTTGGGTAAGACTGGTTGAGAAAGGAATGCGATGCTAAGTTACTTAAAATATAAGGATTCATGGATTGAAAACGAAGTGAGACTATTTTAATCCTTCATGATGCGAAGGGAATAATTGGTTTTGATAAAGATTGAATACTTTAAGATTATTGTTGTCTAACCAATGGCTTAAGTTACATAATTCTCCGTCCTTTACATGTATATATATTTATTTTATTTTAATTTTCTTTTTTATTTGTTTTTCATTTTATTGAGTCGGTTAAACAATAAAAAAAAAGGTGATTAGTGTATACCTGTTTCTGGAGGATCGACACTTGTTTGAACCCTATGCTCGGTTAATGATGAGTACGCTTGCTCATATGTGTGATTTGGGTTGAACGTTTTAATTTAAACTTGATTGGGAATGTGCTTAGTTGTTGTATGATTTTTATACCCAAGTTCGAACACATCAAGTTTTTGGCGCCGTTGCCAGGGAACAATAGTATGAAAGCTTGGATTTTGTTTCTTCAACCTTGTAAATATGTAAATATGTATATACGTTCCTTGTATGAAGAAGTGCCTATGTTGTTGTTTGTATAATTGTATTGTAATTTCACTATATGTTGTAAATATGTAAATAGGTATATACATGTTCATAATTACGAACTTGTCTTTGTATGTATGTATATATTATTTGTTTAATTATTTAATTTTACTAACTTTTTCTACTTTTAATTTTGTTTTTGAATTTTGATTATCTAACTTTCTTCCTGTCTTTTATAGGTGTAGCCGTGGAAAGCAGTGAAGTCATTTTTTCTGTTTGAAACAATTTTTATTTTGGTCGTTTTGTTTTGTTCTTTTTAGCATGTCTTCATGAATTAAATTGCATTTTTCATCATTATTGCATGTTCATCATTTTTCTCGCATTCAAAAAAAAAAAAAAAAGCATTAGTGTATTGATTGGCAAAATTACAAGCTCACATTGATGTTTTTAGTGAGACGTCATTAGAAGCATTAGTGAATTCCTTTGTTGCCAATACAAATTCGTCTGTTCAGTGGCATGAAGAAGTTTTCCAATGAATGTGCGATCAAATAAAACAATTAGTTACGATTGTTGAGGAGACTCATGAGTTCATGTTGGCCCATACAATTGAACTAGAGAATCTCTAAGGAGAGGAGAGTTGCTACGTGGGACAATTATCCACTGCGGCAGGGGAGGTATTCAATTCTTCACTATGTGGAATAATCCAAATCTCTCTCTGTCACATGATTTCTTAGGTTCCTTTCTTTTCTTGGAGAATATGGGTCCAAATAATGATGTGTTGAATTTTGCATACTTCAAGAAGTTGGATCATTCACCACTATATCGTATGAAGTCCGTGGAGGACGGTGGTAATTTCTACCCTTCACCCCATTCAGCAGGAGATAACATAGTTTTTGTAGATGTGTCAAAAAGTAAGGATTCCTTGATCCCCTCCTTAAGAACTCAATTGCTAAGTTTTAAGGGGAATTTTAATTGTAAAAATTCTTTTGAATAGGTAATTGATGATTTCAGAGTTGATGCATCCGTTAGATACCCTGTGCACTCATATGTTGAAAAAGCTATTTATGTGTCTAAAGGAATGTTAGAGAATGAGATTTATGTGTTTTGTTTTGTTGAGACAAATCGTTTTCAAGAACCTTCCATTTTTCAAAATCCTCCATTCATTCTACAGTCACCATGCCTATCTTCTATTTTGAGCTTTAATTTCTGTTCAAAAAGTTTGATGAGGAAGCATGATGAGTGTAAAAAGTTTTTGTTTTATTTTTGTTTTTTTCTTCAGTTTGTTTTCTTTTATTTAGGTATGTTTTTATTTTATTATTATTTTCCTTGTTCTTTTATTTGTGTTTTGTTTTATAGGCATAGAGTCCACTTGGACAAGCCCTTCTTTTTACCTCAAGCTTGGATATCTATTGGAGCATTATTGTACTTGGGTAGTATTACTTAAACATTCTAACCCCTTATTTTTTTTAGTCCCTTTGGAGATGCTTTCTTATGTTTAATTTTTGCCAAAGAGGACATTGTCCAATTTAATTGTGGGGGAGTGGTTTGGTGATATATTTTGTCCAAGTTTTTATGAATTATCTTGGTGTTTTCTTAGTATTGAGCTACTTTGAAATATTTTGAAATTGAGAAATAATTTTATTTTGGGCACACTATCATGGAAGTATTGTCCTTCTTATCTTTTCTCCTTTATATTTTTGGTCCCATGGCATTGTTTATTCCTTGTTCTATTTATTTGGCCATTAAGGTCAATGTCCAGTTTAAGTGTGGGGGAGTGATTCGATTGAAAATTCTTCTATGCATATACCTTATCCTTTTTGTGAGCAAAATTTTCAATTTTTTTCCCGATTTTCTTTGGGATTTCAATCTTTATTTTTAGTGCATGTCTTTATGATAGATTATAGGGCATGTGTTCTAGATTATTTATGGCTTATGCATGACTTTTTGCACTCACTTGGACAAAGTAGTTCTTGATCAAATGCTGTACATTGTTCTTAAACCTTGTTTTTCTACTAAAATTCATGGAGTATTCTAAAACTTACTTGAATACTTCTCGTGGTGAAATAATAAAGACAGTCATGGTTTAACCTAGGGATAACAGTAATAGGCCTTCTTTGGATAGTTTGAGCTTTTCAAGCCTACCTACTGTCGTATTATCCCTAGTGCCTATTTTGAGCCTAAATTGTTCATTTCTTTCTTTAAAGCCCATCACAAAATTTTGTCCATCGCTTGTTTCTGAGAGTTTGAAAATTTTTTCAAATCTTAATGCTCTTGATGGAGGAAAGTATATGTATGAGAATGTTGAGGAAGAATGTTGGGATAATGATCATGACTTGTTACTTTCCGTCATGGATCAATAACAAGTTGAGCTGGAAAAGAAAAGGGAAGAAAACAAAAACAGCAGCAGAAAAAGAAAAGACAAATGAAAGACGAAAAAAAGAAAAGATCACAAAAGGAATGGTGATTGAGAAAAAAAAAAAAGAGTTAAAGTTAATATAAAGTACTTGGCACCATTGCTGGAAAATTTGAGTGATCTTGTGAAAGAAATAGAAAAGAGTTGATAAAAAGAAGAGTTGAAATACAAAGAGGAAAAAATGCAGGATTTGCATGAGTGGAGATATAACTGCTATATGAGGTTTGGTTTTTTGGATTTTTGGAATAGGAGAGCAAGAAGAGTTGGAAATTATTAATTCATTTTGTTTATTCTTTTCTTGCGAACTCTTAGTTTTTTTTACTTTTGATTCTCCTATATCCTTCGTTTGATAAGCTACATTATAAGCCTATAGCCTTATATTACAAGCTTAAAAGTCCTACTTGATCTAAGTAGAATCATGATATATCTCGGATTAGTGTAGAGGGTGTATGAAGAGTAAGCCTATGGAATATATATTCTTTTTGAACTGAATTCTTTCCAATAGTTTTAGAATATTGTTAAGTATTGTGATGGTTCTACTAAGTCATTCATCACTAACACAAGTATTGCATTGGTTGTGAATGATTTTGTAGGATATGTTTTATATTCTTGAATGAAGAAAGCATTGAAGATATGGTTTTGAAATTGGTTGAGCGATTTGTTAAACCTTGTGTTTTCCTACTTGTTCTCGATATTTTGCTTGAGGACAAGCAAAGAGCCAAGTGTGGGGGAATATGATAGGGGCTAAATTAGTCATATTTTTCCTAATTATTTGTGGTTCCGTTGTGATATATTTTGTTCAATAACTAGTTATATTCCTTCGTATTTGAGATTTTACACATAGAAGGTGTTTTGTTCTTTATTTCAGATTTTTAGGGTAAAACGAAAGAAAAATGTCACAAAACAGAGGAGAGGAGGCGCCGGCTAGGGAATAGAACCAGCACCGGCCATGCACTATTGAAATAAACTTCAAAGCAACGGAGAAATTGGCAAAACTTCGGGAATCAAGGTGGAACCAGCGCTAGCTCCGATAGCAAAGGCGGTGCCGGCTGTCCCCTGAATCTAAGGCGGTGCTTGATTTTTTCTATGCGATTTTTGGCAATCTGAGGAGTTTTAGTATCTTCCAACTTCTACTTGGACAAGAACTTTGTGCCTATGAGTTTAGACACTGCCTAAGCCTACAAATAGATGAAAAACACAAGGAAAAATGTGGAGAATTTATTGATCATCATAGAAAATTACTCAATCAAAGGAGGAATTCTTCAATTCAAGAAGGATTGTGCAAGAAGGTCTTCAAAGGAAGAAGAAGGAGGCTTGTCTATGAGTGCTTTCTTTTACTTTGTTTTCTTTTTTTTGAACAATGATATGTTAGTTGTTTTATTATAATTCGGCATTGTTTTAGAGATTTTTGATATTTAGAGTTTTTTGATCTTTTGATTAATTAGTTTTTTGTTATCCTTGGTATTTAATTACTTATGCTTATTACGAGATTGGTTAATTGTTACTTTCTATTGACATGCTTGGAAAAGGGGTTGATGGTGGTTTCAATTTATTGATTTCATTTTGTTGTCTCTTAACTTGCTTGGAAAAGGGGTTAATTGCTAAGAAAAAGGTAATTAAAGGTTAATTGATGTCTGTCAGGAATGGATTCATTGGTTAATTTCATGTTTAAGCTTGCCAGGAATGAAAATTTAATCAAAGTATTGTGTTTAATGCATCTTTTGGGTAAGACTGGTTGAGACAGGAATGTGATGCTAAGTTACTTAGAAGATAGGGATTCATGGATTGGAAACAAAGTGAGTCTATATTAATCCTTTATGATGCCAAGGAAATAATTGGTTGTGATAAAGATTAGATACTTTAAGATTATAGTTGTCTAACCAATGCCTTAAGTTACATAATTCTCCATCCTTTACATGTATATATTTTTATTTTATTTTAATTTTCATTTTATTGAGTCGGTTAAACAATAAAAAAAAGTGATTAGTGTATACTTGTTCCTGGAGGATCGACACTCAATTGAACCCTATACTCGGTTAATGATGAGTATGCTTGCTCATATGTGTGATTTGGGTTGAATGTTTTAATTTAAACTTGATTGGGAATGTGCTTAGTTGTTGCATGATTTTTATACCCAAGTCCGAACACATCAATTTTTTGGCTCCGTTGCCAGGAAACAATAGTATGAAAGCTTGGATTTTGTTGATTTAACCATGTAAATATGTAAATATGTATATACGTTCCTTGTATGAAGAAGTGCCTATGTTGTTGTTTGTATAATTATTGTAAATATGTAAATCGGTATATACATGTTCATAATCACTAACTTGTTTTTGTATGATTGTATATATTGTTTATTTCATTATTTAATTTTACTAACTTTTTCTTCTTTTAATTTTGTTTTTGAATTTTGATTATCTAACTTTCTTCTTGTCTTTTATAGGTGTAGGCCGTGGAAAGCAGTGAAGTCATTTTTGCTATTTGAAACAATTTTTATTTTGGTCGTTTTGTTTTGTTCTTTTTATCATGTCTTCATGAATTAAATTGCATTATTCTTCATTATTGCATGTTCATCATTTTTCTTGCTTTCAAAAAAAAAAAAAAAGCATTAGTGTATTGATTGGAAAAATTACAAGCTCACATTAATGTTTTTAGTGAGACATCATTAGAAGCATTAGTGAATTCCTTTGTTGCCAAAACAAATTCATTTGTTCAGTGGCATGAAGAAGCTTTCCAATGAATGTGCGATCAAAGAAAACAATTAGTTACGATTGTTAAGGAGACTCATGAGTTCATGTTGGCCCATATAATTGAACTAGAGAATCTCTAAGGAGAGGAGTGTTGCTACGAGGGACAATAATCCACTGTGGCAAGGGAGGTATTCAATTCTTCACTATGTGCGAATAATTCAAATCTCTCTCTCTCACATGATTTCTTAGGTTCCTCTCTTTTCTTGGAGAATATGGGTCCAAATAATGATGTGTTGACTTTTGCATACTTCAAGAAGTTAGATCATTCACCACTATATCGTATGAAGTCCGTGGAGGACGGTGGTAATTTCTACCCTTCACCCCATTCAACAGGAGATAACATAGTTTTTGTAGATGTGTCAAAAAGTAAGGATTCCTTGATCCCCTCCTTAAGAACTCAATTGCTAAGTTTTAAGGGGAATTTTAATTGTAAAAATTCTTTTGAAGGGGTAATTGATGATTTCAGAGTTGATGCATCCGTTAGATACCCTTATGCACTCGTATGTTGAAAAAGCTATTTATGTGTCTAAAGGAATGTTAGAGAATGAGGTTTATGTGTTTTGTTTTGCTGAGACAAATCGTTTTCAGGAACCTTCCATTTTTCAAAATCCTCCATTCATTCTACAGTCACCATGCCTATATTCTATTTTGAGCTTTAATTTCTGTTCAAAAAGTTTGATAAGGAAGCATGATGAGTGTAAAAAGTTTTTGTTTTATTTTTGTTTTTTTCTTCAGTTTGTTTTCTTTTATTTAGGTATGTTTTTATTTTATTATTATTTTCCTTGTGCTTTTATTTATGTTTTGTTTTATAGGCATAGAGTCCACTTGGACAAGCCCTTCTTTTTACCTCAAGCTTGGATATCTATTGGAGCATTATTGTACTTGGGTAGTATTACTTAAACATTATAACCCCTTATTTTTTTTAGTCCCTTTGGAGATGCTTTCTTATGTTTAATTTTTGCCAAAGAGGACATTGTCCAATTTAATTGTGGGGGAGTGGTTTGGTGATATACTTTGTCCAAGTTTTTATGAATTATCTTGGTGTTTTCTTAGTATTGAGCTACTTTGAAATATTTTGAAATTGAGAAATAATTTTATTTTGGGCACACTGTCATGGATGTATTGTCGTTCTTATCTTTTCTCTTTTATATTGTTGGTCCCATGGCATTGTTTATTCCTTGTTCTATTTATTTGGCCATTGAGGTCAATGTCCAGTTTAAGTGTGGGGGAGTGATTCGATTGAAAATTCTTCTATGCATATACCTTATCCTTTTTGTGAGCAAGATTTTCAATTTTTTTTCCTGATTTTCTTTGGGATTTCAATCTATATTTTTAGTGCATGTCTTTATGATAGATTATATTGCATGTGTTCTAGATCATTTATGGCTTATGCATGACTTTTTGCACTCACGTGGACAAAGTAGTTCTTGATCAAATGTTGTACATTGTTCTTAAACCTTGTTTTTCTACTAAATTTCATGGAGCATTCTAAAACTTACTTGAATACTTCTCGAGGTGAAATAAGAAAGATAGTCATGATTTAACCTAGGGATAACAGTAATAGGCCTTCTTTGGATAGTTTGAGCTTTTCAAGCCTACCTATTGTCATATTATCCGTAGTGCCTATTTTGAGCCTAAATTGTTGATTTCTTTCTTTAAAACCCATCACAATATTTTGTCCATCGCTTGTTTCTGAGAGTTTGAATAATTTTTCAAATCTTTATGCTCTTGATGGAGGAAAATATTTGTATCAGAATATTGAGGAAGAATGTTGGGATAAAGATCATGACTTGTTACTTTCCGTCATGGATCAATAACAAGTTGAGCTGGAAAAGAAAAGGGAAGAAAACAAAAACAGCAGCAGAAAAAGAAAAGACAAATGAAAGACGAAAAAAAGAAAAGATCACAAAAGGAATGGTGATTGAGAAAAAAAAAAAAGAGTTAAAGTTAATATAAAGTACTTGGCACCATTGCTGGAAAATTTGAGTGATCTTGTGAAAGAAATAGAAAAGAGTTGATAAAAAGAAGAGTTGAAAGACAAAGAGGAAAAAATGCAGGATTTGCTTGAGTGGAGATATAACTGCTATATGAGGTTTGGTTTTTTGGATTTTTGGAATAGGAGAGCAAGAAGAGTTGGAAATTATTAATTCATTTTGTTTATTCTTTTCTTGCGAACTCTTAGTTTTTTTTACTTTTGATTCTCCTATATCCTTCGTTTGATAAGCTACATTATAAGCCTATAGCCTTATATTACAAGCTTAAAAGTCCTACTTGATCTAAGTAGAATCATGATATATCTCGGATTAGTGTAGAGGGTGTATGAAGAGTAAGCCTATGGAATATATATTCTTTTTGAACTGAATTCTTTCCAATAGTTTTAGAATATTGTTAAGTATTGTGATGGTTCTACTAAGTCATTCATCACTAACACAAGTATTGCATTGGTTGTGAATGATTTTGTAGGATATGTTTTATATTCTTGAATGAAGAAAGTATTGAAGATATGGTTTTGAAATTGGTTGAGCAATTTGTTAAACCTTGTGTTTTCCTACTTGTTCTCGATATTTTGCTTGAGGACAAGCAAAGAGCCAAGTGTGGGGGAATATGATAGGGGCTAAATTAGTCATATTTTTCCTAATTATTTGAGGTTCATTTATGATATATTTTGTTCAATAACTAGTTATATTCCTTCATATTTGAGATTTTACCCTTAGAAAGGTATTTTGTTCTTTATTTCAGATTTTTAGGGTAAAACGAAACAAATATGTCACAAAACAGATGAGAGGCGGTGCCGGCTAGGGCAATAGAACCAGCACCGGCCATGCACTATTGAAATAAACTTCAAAGCAACGGAGAAATTGGCAAAATAGAGGGAAACAAAGTGGAACCAGCGCCAGTTCCGAGAGCCAAGGCGGTGCCGGCTGTGCCCTAAAGCTAAGGTGGTGCTTGATTTTTTCTACGCGATTTTTGGTAATCTAAGGAGTTTTAGTATCTTTCAACTTCTACTTGACCAAGAACTTTGTACCTATGGGTTTAGGCACTGCCTAAGCCTTTAAATATATGAAAAACACAAGGAAAAAGGTGGAGAATCCATTGATCATCATAGAAAATTACTCAATCAAAGGAGGAATTCCTCAATTCAAGAAGGATTGTGCAAGAATGTCTTCAAAGGAAGAAGAAGGAGGCTTGTCTATGAGCGCTTTCTTTTACTTTGTTTTCTTTTTCTTGAACAATGATATGTTAATTTTTTTATTATAATTCGGCATTGTTTTAGAGATTTATGATATTTAGAGTTATTTGATCTTTTGATTAATTGGTTGTTATCTTTGGTATTTAATTACTTGTGCTTATTACGAGATTGGTTGATTGTTACTTTCTATTAACTTGCTTGGAAAAGGGGTTGATGGTGGTTTCAATTCATTGATTTCATATTTGTGGTCTCTTAACTTGCTTGAAAAAGGGGTTAATTGCTAAGAATAAGGTAATTAAATGTCAATTGATGTCTGTCAGGATGGATTTATTAGTTAATTTCATGTTTAAGTTTGCCAGGAATGGAAATTTAATCATAGGATTGGGTTTTATGCATCTTTTGGATAAGATTGGTTGAGATAGGAATATGATGCTAAGTTACCTAGAAGATAGGGATTCATGGATTGGAAACGAAGTGAGTCTATATTAATCTTTCATGACGCAAAGGGAATAATTTGTTGTGATAAAGATTAGATACTTTGAGATTATGGGTGTCTAACTAATGGCTTGAGTTACATAATTCTCCATCCTTGACATGTACATATTTTTACTTTATTTTAATTTTATTTTTTTAATTTTTTTTCACTTTATTGAGTCAGTTAAATAATGAAAGAAAGGTGATTAGTGTATACTTGTTCATGGAGGATCGACACTCGTTTGAACCCTATGCTTGGTTAATGATGAATACGCTTGCTCATATGTGTGATTTGGGTTGAATATTTTTATTTAAACTTAATTGGGAATGTGCTTAGTTGTTGTATAATTTTTATACCGAAGTCCGAACACATCATCCATATATACACCTTATAACTGAGGCTGGACTAGTTGACAAACAATACGCAATGAGTCTCTTGACCTGTTGTTCAAACTCAGATGTAATTTCTTTAATTCCCTATACGTGTCTTTTGTACATCTAACTACGATCATCTATCTATATTTAGTCTATAACCATGTATCTTATTAGCACTTGTATAATTTGAATGAAGAACCTTGGTGATTATGGAGGTTGAGGACCCTTGTATACTTGTTATCAATTGTGGAAGAAAGATTGAATACTGATACTATAGAAATACTATCAATTATCAACCTGTGTATTCTAAATCTTTTTAAAAAATTTTGACTGAGTTTCCCTTATAAATTGAACGTTTTCCAGTGACAAAGCCATTTCAATTCACCCAACATTCATTGTAAAAAACACACAAAACATAAATAATCTCATAACAATTAATCAAGATAATAAAGCGTTCTGCACAAGGAAACTTAGGTACATTTGTGAGAAATTTGTAAGAAGAGAGAGAAAGGAAGGGAAACTCTACATAAGACAATAAAGTGTTCTACACAAGGTAAAAAGGTTTTCCTTATGAATTAATGATGTTCTATAGCTTGTAAGGATTATTTTGATATGTATTTTTTATCATTGCATTTCTAGTGTTGGGGTTGTAGAAATACCCCTTTATGTGATAAGATAAATGTTCTTTGAGGGATTATTTCCTAAGTGTTTGACAAACATTCTTTGAGGGGATTTGTGGCTGAAATGATGAGGTTTATGCGGCTACAAAGATTAAGAGGCAACTAAAGCAAAAAACGTTTGCTAAGACTACATGGTGGTAACTTTGTGGATTGCTTTGCTGTGAATTTTTATGTTGTATGATGGTGTTTTGAAGGAATTATGGAAGGTTGATTATGGCTGTAATCGTAGAAGAAAAGAATATAAGAGAAAAATGACGAAGAGAAGTAGTATTTGTGAAGAAAAATGAAAGAGTATTATGTTCATTCATGGCTGCCATTTTTGTTATTTTGTAAAGATGGAATTTCTGATTTCTTCATGACTGAAATCAAGGAAATTTTGAGATATTAAGATGAAGGATGATGTGGATAAGTGTTGGTCATGTGCTAAAATAAGAATAGAACATATGGAAATACAATAGGTAAGAAACAAAAAGAATTTCTTGGCATTAGGCCACCTCAATTTTTTAAAAAAATTTTGGCAGAGTTTTCTTTATAAATTGAACTTTTTCCAGGCACAAAGCCTCCTTAATTCACCCAATATTCATTGTAAAAAACACACAAAATACAAATAACCTTATAACAATTAATCAATAACACTAACTATGAGGGTAATCACTCATTACCCATAGGGAATGATCGCCCATCACTCACGGGATTCTAAAGATGCAATTGGAGGATTTTCTTACTTTAGAAGTGCTCATTTGTCCAGTCAAATAAAATGAAGAACTGTATGTCTAACCTCTATGTAACAACAACATAAGGTTACTATAACACAAACTATAAGTGTAACATAGTTAGCTTACATATGAAGAAATCTTACATATGAAGAATCATTTCATGAATGCAAGAATTTGATATGTATATGTGTAAAAGGCATCTAACTTGAAAATAGATTTTGTATGTCCTCAGGCAAAATAGATTTTCAAAAAGAATTTTATTAAGAAAGCATCAAGAATATGAACATGGTAGAATCATATCCTTTCCTTTCACATTAAAAAATAACTCAATAATTATTCAATCAAGAAGACTTTAGAAAAACTCACATGTTAGTTCAAATATGGTTAAGGCCATTATAGTTAGCTTAAATAAGTTCATGTTCATTCAATATGTTCACCTCTTTTCTTTGATCAAAATATATAAATAATACAAATCATAGTATTAGCTAGGACTATAAAACTAATTCAAATTCATTGTTTGTCTAAACTAATACAATTTGGGTAACAAATTAGAATTTGTTCACTCATGCCAGTTGAGTACATTTTATGCTCCGTCTCAACTACACTTTTTCCCACTCATCATTCTTTTAAGAAAAAATTAAGAATGCAAACATAATTTTTTTCCTTTCTCACATCTTTTCATTCATTTCTTTATTTTTCATCACAATTTTTTTCTCTCCTGGTAGGAGCATTTTATGCTCCATCCTACCTTATCTTATTTACTTAAACTCAAAATTAGGAATAATTTAGAAAATCCTTAACTAAATTTAGCAAACATTCCATACTTTTACATCATTACATTACTAATATAAATTTCTCAAGGTCAAAAGCATCACACATCTATTAAAACATAAACAAAGTTAAAATAAATTCTTAAAATTTAATCTATATTCAACCTTATATCCAAGTTTATACCAACTTAACCAAATACATATCAAATCATCTTTCAGAGTAAAAAGAAAGGGCATGGCTCCACTAATTTTCATCACAAAACTTAAAAATTTTGTTAACATTTTACCTAAAAATCACACAAAGACTTGGAAAGAATGCAAACATATTGAATTTTTTATCCCCATACTTAAAGTTTTTATTGTCCTCAATGGATGAAAATAAGACATTAAGTTCAACAAAAAAGACCATGAAAATAAAGGAGAAATAAAAGCAATACTTCCCAAATCAAAAGTATTATTCCATGATTGCCAAATCTCCAAATAATTTCAGAAGTTGTGGATTACACTTAAAGCTAAAAGATTAGGAGAACCTAATATATACTCTCAAGCTAAAAGATCAAATGGCACACTTAAGCTAACAAAATTACTCTCTAAAGGTTGAATTACTCTCTAAAAGATCAAATGACACAATTAATCTCACAAAACCAACTATTTCCTTTCCCCAAAAAGAAAACAAAAAAGTCACAGCAAGAAGGAACCGATCAAACATTATCCTGAATCCAAGTAAACAAAGAGTATCAGTATCAGACACAACAAGAAGGAAACGAGTAACCAGACATGGGTACGAGAATGAAGGATCAATAACATCTAAAAGGATTGGTATTAATAAGTATGAGCACCCAATAATATTCACAAAAATAGTTTAATGAGGATAAGAATTTCACTGACATCAATATTTCTCTAATCCTGGAAGGTGATGACTTGAACTAAGTAACTTGCTTAATTAGAATCATCAGTTGTGTCAACCCATCCTAGAATAATACTATTTGGATGAACCCATGTGATTGAATCCACTAATCAGAAAAATAACACTAAACTGAGAAGGGATAATAAAGATAACTAGTAGTTCTAGCCCTAAAAAAGAGATAAACACCTCGATCAATTGTGGTCCGGTGTAGTGCTCAAGTTTCGGCGACAACAGTTGAGGTCGAGACACTGCGGTGGCAGTCATCCTTATGTTGATGAATGTCATCAGTGGTTCGGTAGTGGGAAGGAATTGCAGCTCCTCTCAGATGGTGGTTCGGCGGTAGTTCAGGTAAGGAGAAGGGAAGGTCGCTGGCGGGATGGGATAGGATTTGGCAAATTAGTCGGAGAAAAGGGAAAGAACACAAGAAAAGGGAAGAGAGGAATAGGGATGTTATAGTCATTGGGATTTGTGAGGGAACATATCCATTGCTAATCCCTCACTATTAACGAGAGATTAGCGACGGATATGTTCCCTTGCAAATCCTAACAATTATAACATCCTTGTTCCAATGAGGGATTTGCGACGGCAACTAAAAAAATAAAATAAATATTATCCCTCCTATTCCCTCTCAAAATAGCATGCGATTAGCAAGAGAATAATTTAGTGACGGGATAGCGAGGGTCAATCTCAATGGAGATTTTAATGCCTTTCCAATCCCTTGCTAAGTGGGTTGTATTAGAAAAGGATTAGCGAGGGATTTTTTGAATTTTAGATTTTACTCAAAATGTCCGCGTGGTTTTAAGTTATAAATTTTGAATCCCTCGCTAATCCCTCTCTAATTCCTCACTGTATTTTATCCATCGCTAATCCGTTGCTATTCAGAGATGGATTAGCGACAGATATGTTATTTTCCTCAATTTTTGTAATACTTTATTGGGAAAACATATTTATTTCTATCAATACTTAGCTACTTCCTCCTTAGCTATGGATTAAGAGCATGAAATATTTCGCCAGTGAAAAATTCTAAATAATCATCATGGTATTTGTTTAGTTTTAATTAACATCAATTCTGTTAGGCTTACTAATATAAGAGGTTTAATTAGTATTAACGTGCTTTCATATCCCCAAATCCCAAAATTACATTTATTACCCACGTCAAATGTAATAAAACGTAATATATAGAACTTTGATTGTACATGTAACTCTCATAGTAATTAAATGTCTGTTCATATTTGCATTATACATTGACCATATGATGCATCATATATATATATATATATATATATATATATATGCATATAAAGTGACCAATGTATTATATACTACACATGATGAATTTGTACAGAGGTATAATTCATGCATATCATTTAATTATAATCTATACTTCGTAACTTGTCGATGGTAATTACACATATATTGAATGCATATACATTGGTTACAATTCAACAAGTAATTAAGAATTTAATGTGTAAGGATATTACATAAAAAAATTTACCACACGCAAAAGTATTGTGAGAAAAAAAAAAATTGAGAATCTACAAAATGGGAAATCCCTCACAAATCCCTTGGTAATTAGCGAGGGATTTGTGATGGATTATTTCAGTGACGGATTAGCGAGGGATAATAATTATCCCTCACCAATAAAACTCCAATCTATCGTAAATCAGCCAATGAATTGCGATAGAAAATATTCCCATTCTAATTCCTTGCAAAATTGTGAGTGATTAGCTAGAGATTATAATTTTATTATAATTTAAAAATTTTAAGAATTCCGTCACTATTCCCTCGTAAATTAGCGTGGGATTATCTTGGGACTAGTTGCAAATCCGAAGCTAAAATTTTACAACGAATATTAATTAAAAATCAAAATTTTGTCGCAAATTCCTATCAAATTTGCGAAGAATTAGAATGGGATATTATGATCCTTCGCTAATTTGAAAGGGATTTGAGTTAACGTTGATCTGTCACTAATCAGCTAGGGATTAGCGTGGGAAAGTCAATCGGTGTGCCTATCTTATTTTTCCCTCGCTAATCCCTCGCATTATTAGCGAGGGATTTATCCCTTGCTAATTTCTCTCACTAATTCCTACCTTTCTTGTAGTGCAACTTGCAGATAGATCCATTAAATATCCTAGGGGTGTAGTCGGAGATGTATTGGTTAAAGTGGATAGATTTATATTTCTTGTAAATTTTGTTATTCTTGATATGGATGAAGATTCTAAAATTCCCTTAATCCTAGGCCGACCCTTCCTAACTACTACCAAAGCATTCATTGATGTTTATGAGGGAAAATTGACACTTAGGATTGGGGATGAAGAAGTCATTATCAAAATCCACAAATGCATGCAACATCATACATCTTCTAATGATTCTTGTTTAATGATTGATATTCTTGATGAGTATATATTAGATTTTGTGTAGGAATCATTCACCAATTTCTCTATGGACTTGATGGAACAATCAATTGCATATTTGGATGGTTTAAATAAAGACCGTGAGTTGGGAGAACTTGGAGAAATCGAAAAAAGAAGTTTGGGTAGGTTGAAGTCATCCATTGAGGAAGCATCGAAATTGGACTTAAAAGACCTCCCTGAGCATTTGGAATATGCATTTTTGGCTAACGGAAGAAAATTGCTAGTGATCATAGCAAAAGATCATGCTTAGGAATAAAAGACCAAATTGGTAAGCTTATTGGGAAAATATAAGGGAGTCATAGCATGGAAAATCATAGATATTAGGGGAATTAGCCATTCCTTTTGCACTTACAAAATATTATTAGAAGAGGGAGCAAAGCTCGTAGTGCAACCCTAACGTAGGTTGAACCCACATATGAGCGATGTGGTAAAAGGTGAGGTGACTAAACTCTTAGATTCAAGCATTATTTACCCTACTTCTGATAGTATTTGGATAAGTCCAACACAAGTAGTACCAAAGAAGAGTGGAATGACGGTGAGTCCAAATGAAAAAAATGAGTTGATCCCAATGAGATTGGTAACCAGTTGGGGGATTTGCATTGATTATTGGAAATTGAATGAGGTAACTAGGAAGGACCATTTTTCTCTCCCTTTCATTGATCAAATGCTAGAAAGATTAGTCGGACATGAGTTTTATTATTTTCTAGATGACTTTTTCGGTTACTTTCAAATTCTCATAGCACCGGAGGATTAAGATAAGACTACCTTTATATGCCCTTTTGGTACTTTTGCATATCGTCGTATATCTTTTGGTCTTTGCAATGGTCTAGGAACTTTCCAAAGATGTATGATGGCTATCTTTGAAGGACTTGTGGGAGACATCATGGACGTATTTATGGATGATTTTTCTATTTTTGGTGATTCTTTTGACTTGTGTTTGGCCAATTTAGAAAAGATACTCCAAAGGTGTGAAGAGACCAACCTCATGCTTAATTGGAAAAAATGTCACTTCATGGTGTAAGAAGGTATTGTATTGGGAAACAAGATTTCAAGGAAAGGCATTGAAGTCGATAGAGCAAAAATTAAGGTAATTGAGAAACTTCCTCCTCCCACTTCAGTGAAGGTTATCCGAATGCAGGTTTTTACAGGAAGTTTATCTTAGATTTCTGAAAAATTTCTAAACCTCTTACTTCTCTAGAAAAAAAATGCTGGTTTTTTTTTTATGATAAATTTCTCAATGCTTTTAATATGCTTAAAAAGAAATTGATCAACTCTCCTATTTTAATTGCACCAGATCGGTTTCTTCCTCTTGAATTAATGTGTGATGCAAGTGATTATGTAGTAGGTGTGGTGCTTAGACAAAAAAGGAATAAGCATTTTCAACCAATCTACTATGCAAGCAAAACTCTTACGACGACACAACAGAACAATACCACAATGGAGAAAGAATTGCTTGCAATAGTATTTGCTTTTGATAAATTTTGTTCTTATCTTATTTTGTCCAAAGTCATTGTGTATACGGATCATTCTATCCTTAAATACCTACTAACCAAGAATGATTCCAAACCAAGATTGATAAGATGGGTTTTATTACTATAAGAATTTGACTTGGAGATTAGGGATAAAAAGGGAGCAGAAAAATTGGCCATAGATCACTTATCTAGGTTGGAAAATCCCAACATTGAACCATTGGCTGAATGGGACATCAATGACATCTTCCCGGATAAACAACTTCTACTTGTTGATGGTGAGATTTTTCAAACTCCTTGGTTTGTAGATTTTGCTAATTACTTGGTTGCAAGAACTATTCCTGAAGATTTCACGATGCAACAAAAGAAGAAATTCTTCTCTGAAGTAAAGCATTACTTTTGGGAAGATCCTTATTTGTTTAGGTGTTGTGCGGATCAAATCATTCAGAGATGTGTGGATTCCGCAGAAAATGCGAACATCTTGAAACATTATCATAAAGGACCCGCAGAAGGCCACAACACTACAAGAAAGATGATTGAGTCCAAATTTTATTGGCCAACACTCTTTAAGGGCTTTCACAGGTTTGTTCAAAATTGTGATAGGTGTCAATGTACAGGTAACGTTTTTAAATCTAATGAGATGCCATTACAAATTTTTCAAACTTGTGAAATTTTTTATTATTGGGGGATAGATTTCATGGGCCATTTTCCTGATTCTTTAGGTAACAAATACATTTTGGTTGCGGTTGAGTATATGTCTAAGTGGGTTGTGGCAAAAGCTTTGCCTACTAATGATGCACGGGTTGTAATCGAATTTCTTAAAAAACTTTTCACTCATTTTGTTGTACCTATTTAGTGATAGGGGAACACACTTTTGTAATACCCAATTGGACAAAGTCCTCAAATATTTAGGTGCTACCCATAAGTTTGCTACTCTCTATCACCCTTAAACTAGTGGCCAAGTTGAGGAGGTCAATAAAGAATTGAAGAGAATTTTGGAAAAAGTGGTTAATCATACAAGAAAGGATTGGAGTTTGAAGTTAGATGATACTTTTTAGGCTTATAGGACTGCTTTTAGAACTTCTATTGGTGCAACCCCCTATAGATTGGTGTATGGGAAATCTTATCATTTACCTGTGGAGATTGAACACAAAGCTTATTGGGCTATCAAACTTGTTAACTTTGATCTTGAGCTTGCTGGAAAATTCAGGTTACTTCACTTGAATGCATTGGAGGAATTGCACATGGCTACATATGATAATTCCCTACTCTACAAAGAGTGGGTAAAACGATGGCATGATAAACATATTGCTCAACACCGGGAATTTAAAGAAGCTGATCAAGTGTTGTTGTTTAATTTTTGCTTTCGACTCTTTTCAGGTAAGATGAAATCAAGACGGTCAGGGCCGTATTTGGTGAGTAAGGTTTTTCCTTTTGGAACTCTTGAAGTTACTCACCTAGTTAATGGTACTTTCAAAGTCAATGGGAATCGGGTGAAGCATTATTATGATGAGACTCTCGACACTTTGGATCATGTGGATGTGTTTCTCCATGATTCATGACTGTTCTTAGGATTTTTTTTAGTTGCTTCTTCTTATCTTTTCTTTTCTTTTGATTTTATTTTCCTTTTCTAGATTTATGTTTTCTATTTATGTTTCTTTTGTATTTTTATCTAGGTAGGCACAATTCTCCAATGACTCCTTTTGATGGATTCACATGTGTTGGAGCTTCTTCATAATGTCAGTATTTTCTTTTCTCTATTCTTCCCCTTTATTTATTTTGGTGCCTTGGGTTTATTTCATTGTTATATTTTTTTCCATTGAGGACAATGTCCAGTTTAAGTGTGAGGGGAGAGTTTAGCATTGAAGATATTTTCTATATACTTTAGCTTTGGGCTATACACATTGTGGTAGAAATTTTCCATATACTTTAGTTTTGGGCTATACAACTTGTGGCAAAAATTTTTCAATATTTTTGTGATTTTTATTGATTTAGCAAAGTTATAGTTATCTTTCTTACTTAGATATGAGTTTTGTCATTCACTTGGTGGATTTTTATTGACAACAAAATGGATTATTAGATGGGATAGTTAAGACTTGAGAATTTGGATTAATCTTGTTTATGCATTAGTGTTTAAGTATTATTTGATTCATCTAGTTTAAATGTGGATAATATGATGAATATAGGGAAAGTTGTTGGCTAACTCTTGTATTATAGGTTTAAATTTTGCTTTACTTTGAGTTTTGATAATGAATGTGAGAAGAAAAAAAAATCTTTGAGTGGAAAGATTGAGTGAAAAAAAAATTGATTGTGAGTTGAAAAATGAGTTGAGAAATTTTGTTTCATCTTTGAAGATGAGAAAGCGCTTTTTGCTTGATTATGGGGGTCAATACGGATAGTGAAGAAAAATCCACTTTTTTGAGGCTAATAATTCCCGAAAGCAAATGAAAGAAAGATTGTTGAAAAATGATAAGGGATGACTATAAGGGGGCCAATACGGTGCATGAAGAAAAATTAATTCACTTGAAGCTATCAATTCCCCAAGTCATAAAAAATGTTTTGAGAGAAAAAAATTGGAGTGTTTTGCTTCAATCATGACTTGAGTTGTGCAATTTTTGAATTTATAATACTTGAGTTGGTAGATAGCTTGACTTGTATGATTCGTATTGTCTATGTTTTTACTTGAATGGTGAAATAATTTTCTTAGACTAAAGTATAAATTTGCTTAATTTGACTTTGAGGGCCTTGATATGTCTTATCTAGTACTTTATTTTGTGAATGTTTTCAAAGGGTTGAAAGAATGGTAAGGTCATATCTAAAGTATGAAAGACAATTGTGGCTTTGTTATAGCTGAACTTTTTAAAAGATTGTCTTGTTTTTTCTTGTTTTAAAGTGCTTTGCTTGAGGACAAGCAAAGGTTTAAGTGTGGAGGAATGTGATAGGGGCTAAATTCATCAATACTTTTCTAGTTATTTGAGGATATTTTTTGATGCATTTGGTGTAATGACTAAGCATATTTCTTTATATTTAATATTTTACCATTGGAAAGGTATTTTGGCTTTTTATTGCTGAAAACGATGAAAAAATGAAAAATTCCATCACTGTCCAATGCACGGCCGACACTGGCCCCAATCTAGAAAACAAAGGAATTGCATAAAAAAAAAAAAAAAACAAAGCACGACTGGGCCAACAAGTGCACGATTGGCTACGACCCTAGTCTGTCCAATGTCGGCGAATTTTCCTTTCAAGCATAGATTTGGTAATTTCCTAAGAGTTTTGATATTTTCCAATCTCTACTCGGCCTAGAACTCTTAAGGAATGAATTTTAGCCTCTTAGGAGCCTATTTAAACAAGGAAAACACAAGAAAAAGGTGTGAATCCAAGGATTAAAGTTGCCAATCACTCACAAGAAAAAGGAGATTCATTAATCAATGAGTATTATTTAAGAAGGTTTTCAAAGAGAAAAAGAAGGGCTTATCTATGAGTTCTTTCTTTTAAACGTTGTTTTCTTTTTCTAGAATAATGATGTAATTAATATTTTTATTATAATTTGACATTATTTTGGGATTCATGATTTCTTAAGTTAATTTAGTCTTTTGATCAATTAATTATTGTTCTTTGGATTTGATTACTTGTTTTTATTTTGAAGTTGATTAATTGATTCTTGTTATTAACTTTCTTGAAAAGGGGATCGATAATGACTTCAACTAATTAATTTCATATTTGTTATCAATTAACTTGTTTGAAAAAGGGGTTAGTTGTTAAAAACTTGGGTAATCGAAGGTCAATTGATGATTGCTAGAATATGGATTCATTAATTAATTTCATGCTTTAAATCACCTAGAATATAGGAGTTTATATGAGGATTTATTTTAATGCATCTTTTGGATAAATTGGTTGAGACCGAATATATTCACTAATTTAACTAAAGGATAGTAATTCCATAGATTGCAAACGAAGTAGGTCTATTTTAAATCCTTCATGAGATCATGATAATTGATTGTGATATATGCTAAGTGATTCATTGTCATGTTTTCAAGAGTATTTGCCTAAATTGCATATTTTACATCATTGAGTTGTATATGTTTTTCTTTATTTTTCTTTTTACCTTCTTATCACTTTATTAGGCTAGTTAAATAATGAATGAAAAGTGATTAGTGTATAATTGTTCCTTTGAGGATCGATACTTGTTAATTCCCTATACTATGTTTGCGATGTGTATACTTGCTCGCACGTGTAATTTGGGATTAATGTTTTAATTAAAACTTGGCTAGGGATTGATTTAAATTTAATGATTTTTATACAACCAAAATTTACGCATCAGTTTCTATACTTTGCATGATTGGAAATGTCATTTTTAGTACTGCATTGGCTGATCTAGGAGTAACATAAACTTGTTACCATATGCTACTTTTAAAAAGTTAGGCCTAAGTGAACCGACACCCACTAGAATAGGTATCCAATTTGCAAACAGATCTATAAAGCATCTTAGAGGGATTGTTCAAGATGTTCTAGTAAAAGTAGATAAATTCATTTTCCCTATGGATTTTATCATTCTCGACATGGCTGAAGACTCTAAGGTTCTTTTGATTTTAGACCATCCTTTCGTTGCTACTGCTAGAGTTGTTATAGATGTTTATGGAGGGAAGTTGACATTGAGAGTGGAGAATGAAGAAGTTGTTATCAGAATTTTTGAATGTATGAAGCATTCGTTTGTGCAAGATGATTCTTGTTTTTTGGCTGCTATTCTTGAATATTGCATTGATAATTTTGTGCATGATCATTTTATTGAAAAAACATGGGCTGCAACATGGATATACGAGGATAAAATATGAAGTAAAAGAACAATTAGTACAAGAAGTCATAGCACATGTGGAAAATATTGAGGACACTTTTAGGCAAGAAGTTTTTGAAGCAATTGAGAAATCAAGTTTTGGTAAGATGAAACCATCTATTAAGGACCCTCTAGAACTTGAGTTAAAAGAACTACTTGGTTATTTAGAATACACATTCTTGGCACAAGGAAATAAACTGCCAGTTATTATTGCTAAAGATTTAGAGGACGAGCAGAAGTTATAGTCGGCACAAGTTCTAGCAAGGTACAAGAAAGCTATAGCATGGAAAATAACTGAGATAATGGGAAAAGTTATTATTGGAAAAATATGCTAAGCCTATGGTGTAACCTCAATGAAGGTTGAATCCAAACATGAAAGAGATGGTGAAAAGTGAAGTGATTAAACTTCTTGATACAAGAATCACTTATCCTATATTAGACAGTATGGGGACGGGAAAGCCCAACTCAAGTGGTTCCAAAGAAAGGAAGTATAATTGTAGTTCCAAATGACAGGAATAAGCTTATACTTACTAGATTTGTAACGGGTTGGAGAATGTTCATTGACTATAGGAAGTTAAATGATGCCACAAGAAAGGACCACTTCCCGTTTCTCTTTATTGATCAAATGTTAGAGAGGCTGGTTCCAAATATGTACTACTACTTCCTTGATGAATTTTCCAGCTACTTTCAGATTCTTATAACTCTTGAAGATTAAGAGAAAACAACCTTTACTTGTCCTTTTAGCACTTTTGCGTATCGAAGGATGCCTTTTGGCCTTTGCAACAGTCCCGGCACATTTTTTAGGTGTATGATCACTATATTTGAGAGGTTGATTGAAATAATGGAAGTATTCATGGACGACTTTTTTGTTTTTAGGGACCCCTTTGAGTTGTGTTTAAAAAATTTTAAAACGAGTTCTCCAAATATGTACAGAAATAAATATGGTGTTGAATTGGGAAAAATTCTATTTCATGATAAAAGAAAGTATTGTGCTAGGATATAAAATCTCAAGTAAGGGTTTGGAGGTTGATAAAGCTAAGATTAAAATCATTGAGAAATTACCTCCCCCATCTTCTGTGAAAGTGATATGCAATTTTCTAGAGCATGTAGGTTTCTATAGCAGGTTCATAAAATATTTTTACAAGATATCCAAGCATCTCAGTTCTCTGTTGGAAAAAGATACCCCATTTAACTTTGATGAGCGATGTCTACAAGCTTTCGATGAATTAAAGTTTCAGTTAACTAATCTCCTAGTTTGGTTGCCCCTAATTGGTCTTTACCCTTTGAACTAATGTGTAATGCAAGTGATTTTGCAGTGGGTGTAGTTTTTGGACAAAGATGAGGGAGGAACTTTTAGCCAATTTACTATGCAAGCAAAACTGTCACTGATACATAAGAGAACTATACTACCATAGAAAAGCAGTTGCTTATCATAGTGTTTGCTTTCGATAAATTTCGTTCTTGCCTTATTTTCTCTAAAGTAATGGAAATACACTGATTATTCTGCTTTGAAATATCTTCTTGCAAGCAAAACTCTCACTGATACACATAAGAACTATACTACCACAGAAAAGCAGTTGCTTGTCATAGTGCTTGCTTTCGATAAATTTCATTCTTACCTTATTTTATCTAAAGTAATGGATTGATCATTTCTACTTTGAAATATCTTCTTGCTAAGCATGACTCTAAACCTAGACTAATAAGATGGGCATTACTTTTTACAAGAATTTGATTTGGAGACTAAATATAAGAAGGGAGCTGAAAATGTGGTAGTAGATCATTGTCTAGATTAGACAATCCCCATTTAGAGCCTTTGAAGGAAAATAAAATTCATGACACTTTCTCTGATAAGTAGCTTTTATGGAGTAAGAGTAAAAATTTATTTTCTCCTTGGTTTGCACACTTTGCTAATGATCTTATTGTATGGATTATTCCAAAGGAATATACTTCACAACAAAAAAGGAAATTTCTCTTAGACGTGAAGTATTACTTGTGGGAGGATCCCTTTTCTTCATTATTATGTAGATTATATCATTAGAAAATACATGGATCAAGATGTAACCAAAGCCATTTTTCGCCATTGTCATGAAAGACCAGCTGATGGACACTATCAAGCTAATAGGACTATAAGAAAAGTCCTTGAATCTGGATTTTACTAGCCTTCAATCTTCAATGATGTGCAAAAGATTGTGAAAAATTGTGATATATGCCAAACAACAGGTAACGTTTCTAAAGCTTATGAAATGCCTTTATCAATCTTTTAAGCATGTGAGGTATTTGACTGTTGGGGAATTGATTTCATAAGACTATTTCCTAATTCTTTTTGTAGTAAGTATATCTTGGTTGCTGTTGATTATGTATCAAAGTGATTTGAAGCACAAGAATTGCCAACTAATGATGCTTGAGTGGTTGTTCATTTTCTTAAAAAGCTTTTCACTCGCTTTGGAGTTCCTAAGGTGCTTATAAGTGATAGAGGAACATATTTTTGTAACACTCAATTGGAAAGGTGTTAAATCATATAGGTGTTACTCATAAGATTACAACCCTATATTGTAACACCTCACTACCAACGTACCCTATTAGGACTGGGGATGTCACCCCGTTCACAGGACAATGGGTCTTTATAATTAGGATTCACAAAAGCAATGGAAGAAATAGCTCAAAATTAAACTTATTACAACCCAAGCAATACATGAATAAGTTCCAAAAATAAATAAATGTCTGCTAAAGTCTCTCCAATGAAATACATAAGAAAATAAATAAGTCTTAAAAACATAGGCAATCTCTAATTAATAACCTTCATAGCAGGTACGACCTGAAAATATGGTATAAAAGGTGATGAGACATAAATCTCAGTAAGCCCGTATGTGCTTTAAGTGTTTCAGGTAAAATAATTCATGTATGCAAGTTGAGAAATTTTCATAAAAGAAAGTGCTAGAAAGCCTCAAATAAATTTCACAAATGAAGAGTGGAGTTTTCCTTTCAAATCATACATGTATACAATAAATACATCCATTCAAAAGAGGTAGTTGTGGCACCACACTTTGTGCCTCATGACAAAAGAATGTTCAGGATACCACACTTTGTGCATACTAACACAAGGTAGGTATATGGCCTACCGGGTGAGATACTCCTCCATTTCTACACCCAAACTTACTGGTTGTTCATTATGGAAATACATAGTCCACTTGACTGATCTTACTAGCTCAGACTGGTACGACCTACAAGATTGGCATCCTATCCGAGAAAGACTCACCCCTCAGAGGTGGCTACCTATTGAGTGACTTACCCTAACCCTTCAAAGACTAGTCCTAGTAGTCTACTCTTATTGAGTACTCAACGTTGTGTTCATCCCACTTGGGAAAAGAAAGATCATACATTAATTCTCTTTGAAATAGAAATTATAGGTTCCAAAATTCTTGTCAAAGTTGGTTTTTAGGAAAAGTTTAACATTTTGTATAAAATTTCTTGTATAATTTTAAATGGTTTGCTTGATTGAAAAGAAAAGGAAAATTGTTCATAATTTCATTTACAGTACAAATACTCGTATACATTGAGTTTGACTTGCCAAGGTAACTTTGGTCTTCAAACAACTTTATACAGGAACTTACCTGATTTTTGCTCTTCTTGGGTACAAAAGTCTTTCAAGGTAATTCAGGTCAACCTAACCTCGGCTGAGATAAATACAAGGTATAAGACAAACATCCAGACAATACTTGGCTTAAATAAATAACTCTTAGGTTAACCAGCCACAACAATATCTAACCATGACAACAATGCCTTAAGCTTTAATACTAGGTGATAAAGTATTTTATAAAATAAAATTAGTTTGATAAGTTAAAATAAATAGGTGTTATAAATAACAAATCAATAATAAATTATAGTTTTAACTATTTAGTACCAAATAATAAATAATGAGTAATATTGATAATAAATAAAATTTGTAATAAATAATGGGTAATAATAAATCCTAAATAATATTTAAATAGTATTATTATAAACAATAATAAATTATATTAATAATAAATAATAAATAACAAATAAATTTAATAATAAATAAATTATTGTAATATAAATAATATTTATGAGTGTAGATAAAAGTTTTAGTAAGGCTAACTAATAATAATATGATTTTAAAAGTCATTTGATATTAATTAATTTTAATATTTTATTATTTAATAAAATATTTTATTTATTTAAGTAATAAAATAATAATATTTTAAATAATCTTCTATTTTGAACCTACTTAATGTTTTTCAAATTTTGTAAATTAAATAAAATAATAATATTAATTATATTATTAATAATAATGATAGTAAGAATAATTCAAAATAATAATAATAATAATAATAATAATAATAATAATAATAATAATAATAATAATAATAATAATAATAATAATAATAATAATAATAATAATAAAAGTAGTTCTTACAATAATTTTTATTGCTCGAGAAAATCCATGTACATATTCATACACATAAGGATTCAACAAATAACATGCTAATCTATCCAAAAACATAGACTTGAATTAACATATACTATAACAAGGATGATTTTCTACTAAGCATAATATTATCTATGGATTTATTGAAAAATAATATCATGAATGCCTAATCAACAATGGTGGTATAATGTCTAACATTCATCAAAATATCCATAAAGCTCTTAATCAAAATGAACATATAGTGATTCTAAAGCATAATCCACAAGTCATAACATTCATTCCAATTCTCATGTCTTAAATCTATTCTCTTCACCCACATACATATCTTCAACCCCATTTTATTCAATCAACCTATCATCGTCTAAGAGTCTTGGTTTTGAAAATTTAAAGAGGAGATCAAGAAAGAATACTTGATTTGATGAACATTTGATGAAGGTTTCGCCTTGCAAAGTGGAGGTCCTTGAGTGCTTGATATCTTTAATGATCCGAAAATTGTCCATGGTTGTTCATCAACATTTTAGCCAAGAGATAGGGAGAGAGTGAGAGAGGGATGGATAAGAGTAAGAAGAGAAGAAAATATAGAAGTTGAATAAAAGAAGAAGAACAAGAAGATTGTTCTTATTTTATCTTTTTAGTGTTCTTCGAATATTCAACAAAAGGTGGTTTAAAGGTTCTACTTTGTATGTTTTGGTATTATAAAATGCACCAAGAAAGAATATAGGTTGAATTCTAATGGTTTAGAGAGTTCGGGAGTGATTGGAGATGTTTAGAAGTGATTTAGGCTTGAAGATATGTAGTGTATGTTTTTGGTGTTCTTAAGAGAGATTGAGAGAAAAAGGAATTTCGTGTGTGCTGTGTGCTTGATGGTCGAATGGCCTAGCTTAGGGGAAGCTTTCGGTTATCCAAGAATGAGAGAAAGAGTTTCAGATTTTTCAAAATTCAATTTGAGAGGAAAGTGGAGATGTTTGAGGTATAGGATTGGGTAATGGTGTTTTCTCTTGGTAGGTTTCTTGTCCTTCAATGGTGTATGGCTGAACTAGCTATGATTTAACTAAGGAATGGAGAGTTTTTTCAGTGTTGGGCTGACTGAAATAGGCTATGGATAGTAGAGGATTTTTTGGTTTTATCCACTCGCTAGTTGAGTGTTTAATGAAACAAAATTTGGAATTTTAATTTGAAGTTTGAATAAATTTGGATAGAGTGAAGATAGGAGTCTTTTAAGGTATGTTAATAGAGTCCTATTATTCAAGGTAGGTGGAGAAGCCAAGAGGTTCTATCCATGGCTGTATGAGGGCTGAAATTTGATAAAGTTTGCTGAAGAAATTCGGCCTTAGCATAAAGAGGCAAAGCTGGAAAAAAAATTATGGAATTGAAGCTTTAGTACAATTCGAATTTGGAATGGTTTTGTTGCAGAATTTTTTGTCTTCTTTGGAACGATTTTGCTGCTAGAATTTAAGGGTATTTGTTGGTCCATTAATGGTGGTTTTTCAGCCACCATGTTGAAGAAGAAAGGAGCAAGTTTTAGCTATTCATGTGCTCTAATAGATGGCTTCAAGATCATGTTTAAAGGTTGCTAGTTTGCGGGGGAAAAAAATTCTGGCTTGGCATTGTTTGTGAAGCTGCGAAAATTCAAGGAATTTCAGCCTTCATCCTCACAAAAGATGGTTGGTTCCTTGAAGGAATTAGGTAGGGAAGCTTGCTGCAATTTTTCGAATACCAGCTTTGAATGAAATTTGGAAAATTTTTCTGATTTTTAACCAAAATAATGACAAGAAGAAGATGGAGTTTTTTTTGAGGAAATTGCTATGGTGATTTCATTGAAACCTCTACCTATTCTTCCTCCTCATTTTCAGCCAACCCCTATCCCACAACAGCTGGAATTTCAAAATTTCAAACAAGGTAATTATCCAAGAATTTATGGATATAAAAATGAATTAAAGAGTTAGGAATATTTTAAATTCAAAGAGGTTAAGATAAGGCTTTGAAAAATAATGAAGACAAGAATTCTTTTAGAATTCTTTTTAGGATAAGACCACATGGTTAAGACATTACCATTATGTCTTCCTTAAGACAACATTCCTAACTTTAAGGATTATAAGAAAAAAAAAATTCAAACATTGGTTAAGATAACTATGTATAAAACTTAAGTGATGGGATTTGAACTCAAATCCTTAGAGATTAAATCACAAAGCTCTAACTACTTAACTATACTAACTCTTGTTCTTTTTTTCTCAACCAAATATTCTTCTTATCTAAGCCTCATGCCATCTTCCTATTTCAACCTCAAGTAAAATTATCTTTTTACCCTTTCTACTCAACAAGCACAAATAAATTATATAACCTATAAACCACAATTCTAAGGCACACAAAATCATTTAAGAGATATATTTCATGCATGATGACATGATATGCATCCAATCCTTCTTACTCTAGGGTAGATTTAGGTGGGGTTTTACATCCTCCCCTCCTTAGAAGAATTTTGTCTCAAAATTCAGGTGTACCTTTATCTCAAGTCGGGATATTCCTGCTTCACCCATTCTTCTGTTTTCCACGTGGCTTCTTGAGTGCTATTATGCTCCCATTGTAGCTTCACCATAGGAATCTATTTATTTCGGAGAGTCTTGATGCTTCAGTCTAAAATTTTCACGGATTTCTCCCCGTAGCTCAAGGTGGGTTACAATACCAGTGATTCATCATTCAAAATATGTCCAGGTTTAGCATTGTACCTCTTTAACTGAGACAAATGGAATACATCGTGTATTCCTGTCAAACCATTCGACAAGTCCAGTCGGTATATCACCGGTCCAATTCTTTTCGTTATCTGAAACGGTCCCAAATACCTCGAATTCAACTTTCCACCTTTCGGATGCTTCAAGATTCCTCTACTTAGAGTCAACCTTAAGAACACATTGTCTTATATACTTGAAATTCTAACTCCTTTCACCTATTATCCGCACAACTTTTTTGTCGGCTTTGTGCCGCTTTTAACCTTTCTCTGATCAGCTTCACTTTATCTGACATTTCTTGAATGCCGACTTCTCCAGACTTGCTTATATGGCCGCCTTCTGACCAACTCTAGTACAGAGGTACTTGACACCTACGTCTATATAATGCTTCATACGAGGCCATTCCAATCGAAGATTGGTAGCTATTATTGTATGCTAATTCTACATACGGTACACATTCAATCCACTTATCCCCAAAATCCAATACGCAAGCCCTTAACATATCTTCCAATACCTGAATAACCTTTTTTGACTGGCTATTGATTTGCGGGTGTGCTGTCATACTGAACTTTAGATTAGAACCCATCGATTCTTGAAACTTGCCCCAAAATTAGGATGTAAACCTCAGGTCTCGGTCGGACACGATACTTGAATGTACTCCATACAATCTAACTATCTCCCGCATATATGTTTGAGCTAACTTCTCCATTGAATCACTTACGTTCACTGGTATAAAATGCACTGACTTGGTCAATCTGTCTACCACTACCCATATGGCATTCCTTTTGGGTCTTTGCCATAGGGAGTTTGGTAACGAAGCCCATGGTCACATTTTCCCATTTTCACTCTAGTGTCGGTAATGATTGCAACAATCCTGTTGATTTTCACCATATTCTTCTTCATTTCGAGCTACTAATAAGCCTTTTTTAGATCTTGATACATTTTTACCTCCCCTGGATGAATAGCGGACTTGCTTTTATATGCCTCTTCCAAAATCTTATCCTTTAGCTGTTGTTTATCAGGTACACACAAACGATCTCAAAAATACATCACTCCCGTCTCGTCCTGCCAGAAATCACTACCTTGCCATTTAAGTTCTTTGTCCTTGAAAAGTTGAAACTTCGCATTACATTGCTAAGCTTTGATGATTTCCTGCCTTAAATTTGGTATCAATCTCAAATTACTGACAATAATCTTCTCTTCTCACACTTCTACCTTTCTATCCAACACCTCTTGGACTGCTTGAATCTCTTGCACTCTAGTCTGGCCATTTTAACTTTACGGCTCAGGGTATCAGCAACAACATTGCCCTTTTCGGGGTGGTAGTTGATAGGACAACGATATTCCTCCAAAAATTTCATCCATCTTCGCTGCCTTAAATTCAAGTCTTTATAGGTAAAAATATATTTCAGGCTCTTGTGGTTAGTGACCACCTCATACTCAGCTCCATATAGATCATGTCGCCATTTCTTCAATGCAAAAACAATAATGTCGCCAAATCATGCATCGGATAATTGACATCGTGAGGCTTTAACTTCCGAGAGCCATAGGCTATTACCTTCCTATCTTGCATCAATACCACTCTCAAACCTTCCTTCGAAGCATCAATATACAAAGTGTAGGGTTTATCTCCTTCTGACAAACTCAGTACTAGATCCATCATTAATCTCTGCTTTAGCTCTTGGAAACTCCTCTTGCATTTCTCATTCTAGACAAAGGATACATCCTTTCTCAACAAATGGGTCATAGGTGATGCTAGCATTGAGAACCCTTTAATAAATTGCCTATAATAGCCAACCAACCCCAAGAAGTTTCTAATATCAGTGATGTTCTCTGGTTGCTTCCAGTCCAAAACTACTTCAACTTTTGTTGGGTCTATCTTGATTCCATCCTTGGTCACCACATGGCTAAGGAATGACACATTATCTAGCCAAAATTCGCACTTGCTAAATTTGGCATAAAGCTTATGCTCTCTTAGCTTTTCCAATACCAGTTTTAGATGCTCTGTATGATCCTCTGGACTCTTGGAGTATATGAGTATATCGTCGATGAATACCAACGTGAACTTATTCAGGTAAGGTTGGAAAACTCGATACATCAAATCCACAAATATCGTTGGTGCATTAGTCACTCTAAAAGGCATCACTATGAACTCGTAGTGACCATATCTCGTGTTGAAGACTGTCTTGGGAATATCCTCCTCTTTTATCTGCACTTGATAATATCCCTGTCTTAAATCTAGTTTGGAATAACAACTGGAGCCTTGTAACTGGTCGAACAGCTCATCAATTAACAGTAGAGGATATTTATTTTTCATGGTCAGGTTCAACCCCCGATAGTCGATACACAACCTCAAAGTCCCATCCTTCTTTTTCATAAATAACACTGGAGCTCCCCAAGGTGATGTACTTAGTCTTACGTAACTTTACTTCACCAATTCCTCTAGTTGCTTCTTTAGTTCTTTCAACTCTGCCAGTGCCATTCGATATAGGGTTCGGGATACATGTTCCACTCCTAAAATTAGATCTATGATGAACTCAACTTCTCGGTTATGAGGAAGAGAAATGAGTTCCACAGGAAATACATCAGGAAAATCTTTAACCACCTCAGTATTTTCCAGGGTGCACTGATCCTTTTGCTTGTTTATCATGGCCAAGTATCCTTGATATCCTTGCTTCAACAATTTTCAGGCTTTTGCTATCAAAAACTTCAACTCTTTTACTCACTTGTCATTAAATTCTAGAACATCACATCCAGGTCTAATGAACTGGACAGATTTATTCTTATAGTCTACTTTAGCTCTATGCTTAGCTAGCCAATCCATACCAAAATGAGGTCGTAATTGTCAATAGCTAAACTACCAAATCCCCCTCCAAGCTTTCTTTCCCCACTTCAATCTTACAACTCCGCACATACCGATCTGTTTGTACTATTTTTCCCATGGGCGTACTCACTAACATAGTAAAAGGTAGTTCTACTCCATCCCAACCCGAATAATATGCAAATTTCTTGTTTAAATAGGAATAGGTAGATCCAGGGTCTATCAATGCATTAACTAAACGATCTTGGATAGTAAACATACATTCCACCACTGCTGCATCTGTTCCAACCTCCTCCCGATTAAGAGCGAAAACCTTCGCTTTCACTTACGGCTTCTGAGTTCCACTTCCGAAGGCTCCAGTAATATTGGCTCGATTGGCTCCCCCGGTCTGGGTTAGGTTTCCTTGTCCGATTCGAAGAAATTTTAGGCAGGCATTTTTGTAGATGCGTCGAATCTCCATGATTATGGTATTTCCGATAAGCTCCCTTAGACTAACAATTCTTGTTGGAGGGCAGGTCATTATTGGTTTGCTACCTCTGGAAGGGTCTTGGTGATTGCCTTAGTGGCAAGAACGGTCTTGGTACCATTCTGTTTCTATCCTTGTTCTCAATCTGGGTCGTCGCGTCTACTGCCCCTAAATAAGTCGTCGGTGGTGAAGGTGCCAAAGCCCTTCTCAGCTCCTACCTCAATCCCTTAACAAATTGCCTAGTTCGGTTCTACTTGGTATCTACCAGCCTTTTGCAGTACTTTGACAATTAGATAAAATGAGTAGCATACTAGGCCACGGTTATGCCCCCTTGCTTCAGATTTTGCAACTCGTCCTCCCTTTTTTTCGCTATCCACTGAGGGATATATTCCACTCTAAATGCCTCCACAAAATTGGCCCATGTCTAGTCTTGATCTATTATTTCCCAATCTTCTTGGACTCATTGCCACTTTGCCCGAGCTGGGCCTCTCAGCCGAAATGCAGCAAATGTTACCATTCGCTTCTCGACGTATTAGATGGTGGCAAAGATGTCCTCCATTTGCTCCACCCATTATTCTGCTTTCTGGTCTTGTTTGGCTTCTCCCAAAGAAGGCAGGGGATTGAAGCTTCAGAAACCTCTCCAAGGCCTCATCTTTCCCCTTCGAGTTCCTTCATTTGGATAGGGTTTGCAGAATCTCCATCATCTTATGAAATGTTTGCCCCATGGTCACACTGGCAGGCTCTTCGGACCCCACTTCCTACATAGGTTCATTCTCATTTCCCCGATTTGGAGATGATAGTTGTATTGCATCAAATTCCAGAGTCATGGGTTTACTTTAGGAACCCTTCTATTAGATGCTGCTGCACGACGCTTTGGTGTCATTTTAAACCATGTCCCCAGATAATGAGTTTATGCATTAAGTTTAAAATATTTAAACCAAGCATGCATTTATATTCAAACTTTAAGTAAAAGCAAATTAGATGCAAGCTTTGCATAAATAATTGTAATTTTTTCAAGATTGGAGTACATCAAGGTACTCTTATTGGCATAAATTTTGAAAGAAAACATTAAACATAAATGAACTCCTAGCACAGGAGTTTATTGAAAGTAGTAAATAACAATTTCCTAAGCATGGCAAAACTTAGCCCCTAATCTTCATCAGAATCCTTGGTGTCAGTATCATACAACCATCCTCCAGTATTTTTAGAAAGATCTATCCCTACACCATTTACAAGCCCATAGTCCATTGGCTCCTTCCCGGGTCTCCTAGAACTCTCCCCAGTTTCAACATGGTTGGAAGGGGGTACAAAAAAAGGTCTAGGTGGAGATTCATAATCTATCTCCTCTGGATTATCACTATCAGCAGTCAAGTCAATCACGGGGCTAGGTGGGTTTGGGACATACTCCATGTCAATATCCTCATCCTTATTATCAGTAATCAAATCTATTATAGGTATATGAGGTGGCTCAATAATCTGAACCTCATCATTACTGCTCTCTTCCAAAGGTATAACCGGTTGCGGTGTAGGCTATGGCACTGGTAAGTCTTTCGGGTGGATAGGGATTAGCGGATGTCATTGCTACCCCTTCCTTGTGGTTCTAATCATTCTAACCATCCTACAACATAAATAACCCAAATTAGCCAAAAGAGTTTAATCTTAGTGAAATAAAATAAATACTATCAATAATTGCCTAAACCTTAGATCTGATACCACCTGTAATACCCCACTACCTATGTACCGTATTAGGATTGGGGATGTCACCCCATCCACAGGACAAGGGGTCTTCTTAACTAGGACTCACAAAAGCAATAGAAGAAATAGCTCAAAATTAAACTTATTACAACCTAAGCAATACATGAACAAGTTTAAAAAATAAATAAATGTCTGCAAAAGTCTCTCAATGAAATACATAAGAAAAGAAATAAGTATTCAAAATATAGGCAATCTCTAATCAATAACCTTCACAGTAGGACCGACCTGAAAACATAGTATAAAAGGTGGTGAGACATAAATCCTAGTAAGCCCGTGTGTGCTTTGAGTGTTTCAGATAAAACAGTTCATGTATGTAAGTTGAGAAATTTTCATAAAAGAAAGTGCTGGCAAGTCTCAAATAAATTTCACAAATAAAGAGTGGTGTTTTCCTTTCAAATCATACATGTATACAATAAGTACACCCACTCAAAAGAGATAGCCATGGCACCACACTTTGTGCACCATCACAAAAGAACGTTCAGAATGCCACATTTTGTGTATACTGACACAAGGTAGGTGTACAGCCTACTGGGTGATATACGCATTTATCTCTACACCCAAACTTACCAGTTGTCCATTCCAAGAATACAAAGTCCACTTGACTGATCTTGCTAGCTCGGACCAGTAAGACTTACAGAACTGGCATCCTATCCAGGAAGGACTCACCTCTCAGAGGTGGCCACCTACTGAGAGACTTACCCTAATCCTTTAAAGTCTAATTCTAGTAGTCTACTCTTATTGAGTACTCAACATTGTGTTCGCTCCACTTGGGAAAAGAAAGATCATACATTGATTCTCTTTCAAATAGCAATTATGGGTTCTAAAATTCTTATCAAAGTTGATTTTTAGGAAAAGTTTAGCATTTTGTATAAAATTTCTTGTATAATGTTAGATGGTTTGCTTGACTAAAAAAAAAAAAAGGAAAATTATCCATAATTGCATTTACAGTACAAATATTCATATACATTAAGTTTGACTTGTCGAGGTAACTTTGGTCTTCAAATAATTTTATGCAGGAACTTACCTGATCTTTTGCTCTTCTTGGATACAAAAGTCTTCCAAGGTAATTCAAGTCAACTTAATCCCACCTTGGATAAATATAAGGTATAAGAAAAATATCCAAACAATACTTGCCTTAAATAAATAACTCTTAGATCAACTAGCCATAACAATATCTAATCATGACAGCAATGCCTTAAGCTTCAATACTAGGTGATAAAGTATTTTATATAATAAAATTAGCTTGATATGTTAAAATAAATAGGTGTTATAAATAATAAATAAATAATAAATTATAGTTTTGACTATTTATTACCAAATAATAAATAATGAGTAACATTGATAACAAATAAAATTAGTAATAAATAATGGGTAATAAAAAATCTTAAATAATATTCAAATAGTATTATTATAAATAATAATAAATTATACTTAATAATAAATAATAATTAAAATTAAAATAAAAAATAAATACATTATTATCATATACATAATATTTATGAGTGTAGATAAAAGTTTTAGTAAGGTTAACTAATAATAATTTGATTTTAAAAGTCATTTGATATTAATTAATTCTAATATTTTATTATTTATATTTAATAAAAATATTTTATTTATTTAACTAATAAAGTAATAATATTTTAAATAATCTTCTATTTCGAACCTACTTAATGTTTTTCGAATTTTGTAAATTAAATAAAATAATAATATTAATTATATTAATAATAATAATGACAATAAGAATAATGCACAAAAAAAAAAGAGTAGTTCTTATAATAATTTTTATTGCTAGAGAAAATCCAGGTACATATTCATACACACAAGGATTCAACAAATAACATGCTAGTCTATCCAAAAACATAGGCTTGAATTAACATAAACTATAACAAGGATGATATTCTACTAGGCCTAACATTATCTATAACTTTATTGAAAAATAATATTATGAATGCCTAATCAACAACGGTGGTATAATGTCTAACATGCATCAAAACATCCATAAAGCTCTTAATCATAATGAACATATAGTGATTCTAAAGCATAATCTATAAGTCACAACATTCATTCCAATTCTCATGTCTTAAATCCATTCCCTTCACCCACATACATATCTTCAACTCCACTTTATTCAATCAACCTATTATCATCTAAGAGTCTTGATTTTGAGAATTTAAAGAGGAGATCAAGAAAGAAATACTTGATTTGATGAACGTTTGATGAATGTTTTGCCTTACTTAGTGGAGGTCCTTGAGTGCTTAATGGCTTTAATGATCCGAAAATTGTCCATGGTTGTTCATCAACATTTCGGCCAAGAGAGAGGTAGAGAGTGAGAGAGGAATGAATGAGAGTAAGAAGAGAAGAATATATAGAAGTTGAATAAAAGAAGAAGAACAAGAAGATTGTTCTTATTTTACCTTTTTAGTATTCTTTGAATCTTCAACAAAAAAGGTGGTTTGATCCGTTTGAAGGTTCAACTTTATGTGTTTTGGTGTTATAAAGTGCACTAAGGAAGAATATAGATTGAATACTAATGGTTTAGAGAGTTTTGGAGTGATTGAAGGTGTTTAGAAGTGATTTAGATTTGAAGATATATTGTGTGTGTTCTTGGTGTTCTTGAGAGAGACTGAGAGAAAAAGGAATTTCGTGTATGCTAGGTGTTTAATGGCTAAATGGCCTAACTTAGAGGAAGCTTTTGGTTATCCAAGAATGAGAGAGAGTTTCAGCTTTTTCAAAATTCAAATTGAGAAAAAAGTGGAGATGTTTGAGGTATAGGATTGTGTAATGGTATTTGATCTTGGAAGGTTTCTTGTCCCTCAATGGTGTATGGCTGAAGTAGCTATGATTTAACCAATGAATAGAGAGTTGTTTCAGTCTTAGGCTGACCAAAATTAGCTATGGAATAGCAAATGATTTTCTTGTTTTATCCACTCGCTAGTTGAGTGTTTAATGAAACAAAATCTGGAATTTTAATTTGAAGTTTGAATAAATTTGGATAGAGTGAATATATGAGTGTTTTGAGGTATGTTAATGGAGTCCTATTATTCAAGGTTGGTAGAGGAGCCAAGAGGTTCTGTCCATGGCTGTAATTTAATCAAGTTTGCTGATGAAATTCGGCCTTAGCATGAAGGGGCAAAGCTGGAAAAAAAATTCTGGAATTGAAGCTTAAAGTACACTTAGAATTTGGAATGGTTTTGGTGCAGAATGTTTTGGTCTTCTTTGGAACGATTTTGCAGCTAGAATTTAAGAGTGTTTGGAGGTCCATTAATGGTGGTTTTCCTGCCACCATGTTGAAGAAGAAAGGAGCAAGTTTCAGCTATTCATGTGCTCTACCGGATAGCTTCAAGATCATGTTCAAAGGTTGCTAGTTTGCTAGAAAAAAAAAAAAAAAAATCTCGTTTGGCATTGTTTGTGAAGCTGCGAAAATTCAAGGAATTTCAGCCTTCATCCTCACACAAGATGGTTGGTTCCTTGAAAGAATTAGGTAGGGAAGCTTGTTGCAATTTTTTGAAAACCAGCTTTGTAGGAAATATGGAAAATTTTCCATATTTTTAACCAATACAAGAACAAGAGGAAGATGGAGTTTTTTTTTGAAGAAATAGCTATGGTGATTTCATTGAAACCTCTACCTATTATTTCCCCTTATTTTCGGCTAACCCCTATCCCACAAGAGTTGCAATTTCAAAATTTCAAGTAAGGTAATTATCCAAGAATTTTATGGATATAAAAATGAATTAAAGAGTTATGAATAGTTTGAATTTAAAGAGGTTAGGACATGGCTTGCAAAAATAATAAAGATAAGAATTCTTCTAGAATTCTTTTTAGGATAAGACCACACGGTTAAGACATTACCATTGTGTCTTCCTTAAGACAACATTCCTAACTGTTAGCCCTAAGGGTTTTCTTCTATGTTTTGATTTATGACAAATGTTGATATGGACTAACTGATCAATTTATTGTGATAGGACATGTTTGACCTTTATTCTTCAAAAATCTTTAGATAAGAATTATTGGCAACTTCTTCATCGCTGATTTCAAGATTAGAAGATCAAAATGAGAAAATTAAAGTGTGAGGAGTTATTTATCAAGGAAGCTCTTTATAAAGAATGTTAGACTAGGAGGTATTATTAAGGTATATTCACTAAGTCCTATGTCTTCTTATCTTTTGAATCATTTGACTTTACATTGAAGCTTCAAAGGAGATGTTTTTCAAAGTTTTTGAAAATTCACAGAATTTTGGATAGAACAGTTTGAATCCAAAAGGTTCATCCAAAATCCTATAAATTGGGTTGAAAAATTTCTGTCAGGAATGTGCCATTTTGGACTTATCTTTTGGATGCATCTTCATCCAAAACTCGAGTCCAAAACTTGGATGAGTTTAAACAGAAAAATTTATAGCCGTTTTTTTATGACCATTGGCACTCCACTTTTTGTCTCTATAAATAGCCCTTAAAGCAAGATTAGACAGAAGATTTTTGAAACATCTATCTTAGAAACATTATTGTTCAATATCTTCAAAAATCTCCTTTTATCTAGCTTCAAAGTGAGTTCATTGTGTATGAAAGATAAAAGTATTTGTGCCTTGTATTCGAGAGAACATCTGCTCAAGTAAGTGAGCTTCTTACTGTTTTATTGATATTCTAATCTCAGTTGTATTGCAAGGTTGTGGTGTAAAACCCATAGAGGTGAGCTTTGTGTTGTTGTATTGCAAGGTTGTGGTGTAAAACCCATAGGGGTGAGCCTTGTGTTGATGTATGTTAAATGTTGTGGTGTAACACCCATTAGGGTGATCCTTGTTTTGTGGTTGTATCAAGGTTGTGGAGTAAAACCTAGTGAGGTGATCTTTGATGTGTTTGTGTAACTGAGAGGCTGTGGAAAACTTAGTGTGGTGATCCTCTCTTGTATGTGAAATAGTTTCATTAAGTGAGGTTAATGAAATAGGATTGAAAATCCTTAAGTGTGAGGCTTAAGGTAGTGGATGTAGATCATTGTTGATTGAACCACTATACATCTCTTGTCACATTATATTCTGTTGTTCATGTACTGTTTTTTATGTTCTTTCACTATCTAAATTTGGATATACATCTACGAGTGTTTGCATAGCTTTCTATGCATTTATAAAGCCAGTCCAAGCATCTTGGTGATCATCCTTGTTCAGCATTTTAGACAAATTGAAAAAATTATTTTTTCTTGCCAAAAACCTTATTCACCCCCTTCCCCCCTCTAAGGTTTTTCACTAACTTTAAAGAATGTAAGAAAGAAGAAAATTCAAACATTGGTTAAGATAAATATGAATAAAACTTAAGTGATAGGATTTGAACTCAAAACATTAAAGATTAAATCACAAAGCTCTAACCACTTAACCACACTAACTCTTGTTCTTATTTTTTCAACCAAATATTCTTCTTATCTAAGCCTTATGACATCTTCCTATTTCGACCTCAAGTAAAATTACCTTTTTACCCTTGCTATTCAACAAGCACAAATGAATCATATAACCCATAAATCACAATTCTAAGGCACACAAAATCATTTAAGAGATATATTTCATGCATGATGACATGATATGCATCCAATCCTTCTTACTCTAGGGTAGGTTTAGGTGGGGTTTACACATATCACCCTCAAATCAGTGGCCAAGTTGAGGTAGTCAATAAAGAGCTCAAGAAAATTTTAGAATTATAGGCATATAGAACTGCTTATAAGACTTCCTTAGGAACTATTCCTTATAGATTGATTTATGTGAAATCTTGTCATTTAACTGTAAAAATTGAGTGCAAGGCATTTTGGGCAATCAAACTTCAAAATTTTGATCTTGATTCTGCAGGAGCAAAGAGGTTTGTTCAACTAAATAAGCTTGATGAATGGAGAAACAATGCTTATGAGAATCACAAAACGTATGAAGAGAAAGTCAAACAATAGCATGACAAGCACATCCTGTCAAACCAGGAATTCAAATAGGGCGATCAAGTGTTAATCTATAATCAAGGCTAAGATTGTTCCCTGAAAAGCTTAAGTTAAGATAGTCTGGGCCGTTCATGGTGAATAGAGTCTTTCCTTATAGAACCATAGAGATTTTTTTTTCATCCTTAGAAAGGGATATTTAAAGTCAATGGAAATCGGTTGAAGCTTTAGTTTGGAGAGGATCTTGGGGATTTGGAAAGAGCTTCTTCAATCTTATATGCTGTAGAAATTCTAATTGCTTAGCCTATCTTGTATATGCTTTACTTTTCCTTTCTTTCTGATTTCTTACATTTAGATAGGGATAGGTTTTTACTTATGTTATAACATTTTTAGCATTTGGTATGTTATTTCATTGCAATTTAGCACTTTATTTCACTTTAATGTACTTATTTAGTGTTTTGGATGATTGTAGATATACCTTTCTTTATGGATAATCCTCTATTCTTCTTTTTTTGATGATCAAAATTAAGCTTCTAATCACTTGGGGGATACCACTTTACTTTTTCCTCCTTATCATTTTCAGTCCCATTGCATACGGTACATTGCACACATTTTGGGCCAATAAGGACATTGTCCACTTTAAGTGTGGGAGATAAAGAGTATTACACTACCTTGTAAGAATTTTGAATTTTTTCTAAAATTGATGATTTATTGAGAATGATTGATGAAATTGAGCTAATTTTTTTTTTCGATTTTTGGCATATTTTGAACTGGTTTGGAATTTCTATTCCTTTTCTTTTATCATGAAAATTTGGAATGAGGTTTATTTTGACTTGTAAACGTGTATATTTGGTGTGATATGGACTAGATCTTGAGAATTTTTCTTAACTTTGTTTATATTTTAGTAAACACTGCGACTTTTTATTTTTTAGGAATTGATAAGATACTTGTGATGAAATATAAGTGAGAAATTTTGACCTATTTATATTCTTGGATCTTCTAACTAGTCCTAACTCTGAGTTTAAGTAAATATGGATAAGGGTAAAAAGAAAAAAAAAAGTGATTAAAGAAAGGTAATGTAAAAGATAAAAATCATTTATTTTATCTCTATTAGGAATTTGCATTACCTTGCTTTGAAAGAAAATGAGAATTTTTTTAGGGTAATGTAGAAGTTGAAAGATCTTTATTATCCATCGCTAATAGATATTTACATTACCTTGCAAAAGTGAATTTAGGGACCAATCCCCTGTTTGCTACCCATGATTGTAGTAGCTTTTGGATGTTAGAGAACCTATGTTAGTCAGTATTCCCAACTCATAGGTATCACTTGATTTGAGCTCTTGACTTAGGAAATATGATGAATTATGTTGAATAGATATAGAACTATTTAACCCAACTTCGATGGCTCTAGTTTTATCTATTCAAATACATGAGTTTACACTAGTTTAGCCCAGATTAATAATCTTGAATTGAATTTTCATTCCAATAGAAATTGAGTATCTTTTCCATAATAGTCATTGTTACCAAAAATATACTCTTGATTAAAAAAGCTTTTTGTTTGGAACGCTATTGATTTTGATAATTTGCTTGAGAACAAGCAAAAGTTAAAGTGTGGAAGAGTATACTTGCTCATTACTTACATATTTTACACATCATTTGTGCTTAAATTCTTGTAAACTCATTAAAGGTTGCTACTTACTCTCCCATTTTCTTCTTGTTTAATATAGGTTGAAGATATTTGGAATTAGAAGTAGATTGAAGGAGAAAAGGTTGAAAAAGAACAAAACTATATATCCATGTCATCGTTGTCATCACTAGGCATGGCTGCGTGTATTAGCTGGGCTTCAGAAGTCAATGTTCTGGATATCCATAGCACCATCCCTATCACAGTGCACAACACCAAGCATTTTTAGAAATCAGAAATGTCAAAGATTATGAGAGGTGACTATGACATGCACAACACTTTCCATGGTGCCATGCCTATTTCTAACACAAAATGAAAGTAAGGCCCACGACATCATTTCAACTTGGGTATAGCACATCAAAGCATGCACGGTGGCATGTAGGTCACTGATGCGTGTTTTTTAGTGTAAAAAATATTACCAATAAATTGCACAATCAATTAAGCTTTAATTAAAATGCCAACCACTAAAACCACACATATATGTAAGTATACACATCGTATAGTATAGGGAATAGTAAGTATGAATCCACAAGAATTTAGACTCCTACCTTACTTTACCCAAATATTTATTGTTTAGTCAATAAAATAAGAAGCGAATAAAAAGGAAAATAAATAAATATAAAAATAGATATTACTCAAGGATTCATGTAACGAGGCATTTATCTTGAAAATATAATATTGAATCAATTTGTATTCATCACAATCAATTGTCATCTTGGCATCATGAAGGAACTTAAATAAAATTCAATCGTTTCCAAAGTCATGAACTTACTTATATAGATTCCCCTTCCTTCGCAATCTATGAAATCATTATCCTTTGATTAAATTAGCAGATTTTTCCAATCAAACCAAAGCAACCAAAAGATGTATTAAACTCATACCTCATAAACATGAAATTAGCCAATGACCATATGCTCTTGGTGAAATCAACCAATCTTTGATTACTTAGGTTCTTTAAGCTTAACTTCGTTTCCCAAGTCCATTAAGATTTAATAACTATGAAATCAATGCAATGAACTTCTAACATCGTTTCTCAAGTCCATTAGAAGAACCTGTATCAATAACCAATGAAAACAAGTAATCAAATACTAAATATAACAATAGATTGATAAAAAAAAAAATCCAATTAAATCAAAATCACTCTCCAAAGTAATATCCAATTACAATTAAAATATTAAGCACATCATTGCTAAAGAAAAGTAAACAAATGATAAAAGATAAAACTCATAGACAAGCCCTTCTTCTTCTCTTGAAAACCTCCTTTGAATAATGCTCATTTGAGTGGTGATTGAGTAGCTAGCTTAGATCCTTCAAATTAAACCTTTTTCTTGTGTTTTTCTTGTATTTATAAACCTCTTTGATGCTAAATTTGTTGCTTGAGAAGTCTAGTCTGAGTAGAATTAAGAAAATATCAAAATTCTTTGAAAAATACCAAATTTGTGCACAACCATCTCTGTGCAAAGTGGACCTAGCACTCGGTCCAGTCGGGCAACCTGGCACCGAGTCCAGTCTGTTTTTGGACTCAATTTTGCTCTGCTTTTGCTATTTGACCAGAATGAACTTGGCGCCTGGTCCCTTGGCTGGGCCTGGCACCAGGTCTGTTCTGAAATTGTTCACTTTCCGCTCAAAATCAACCTAATTCTGCACAAATTTACCAAAAATACTTTTTACAAGCAAAATGTTAAATAGGAAGGAATATGGATAGTTATTACAACAAATGTACCTTGAAACAACCTCAAATAACTAGAAAAATAATGATGATTTTAGCCCCTATCATATACCCCCACACTTGAACATTTACTTGTCCTTAATCAAATAAGATTTAAAACATTAAGCATATGGCTTATGACAAAACAACTTTTCAACTTATCCTTAGCAAATTCATCCATAATAAAGGAATAATCTTCTTCCAAACTCAAAAACAAACTTGTCATTCATTTAACCCTTTTAAAACCTTTAAAACTCATGTATTAAATCAAATGATCTTAAGGCCATCAAAGTTAAGTTAAACAAGCTTATATCTAGTACAAGAAAATTATTCCACTCCTCAAGCAAAAACATAGATAACATATATCATATAAGTCAAGTCATTTAACCAATTCAAGCATTATAAACTCAAATTTACAAAACTTAAATTAGTGAAATAAGGAAAACACTCAACTCTTTTTTTTTTTTTTCTCAATTTTCCAATGACTTAGGGAATTGATAGACTTAAGTGAATGTATTTCTCTTTGCGCACTGTATTGGCCCCCTTATAGTCATCATCATTTTTTTTTTTTTTTTGCAGCAATTTTCTTTTTCTTTCTTCTTCCTTTCCGTACCTTCTTGCCTTTAAGATAGCCTTAAGAGAGTGTGATGCTTCTTTATTTCTTCTCTTCCACTCACCGTATTGTCCCCCTTTTCAGCAAAATGTCTCTTTTTTTTTTTTTTTCCTCAAAAGATGAAAGCAATTTTTTTCAACTCTATGTTTTTTTCAACTCACATTTTTTCCTTTTTTTCCTCACATTTCTTATTCACAACTCAAAGTCAAGCAAACTTTAAATCTATAATACAAGAATTAGTCAACAACTCTTCTCATATTTTATCATGTCATTCACATTCAAACTCAAATAATAAAACAAACCTCAAATACTAAATATAACCAAGGTTAATTTAAATTCTCAAGACTTAGCAAAATTCAACTTAATGCACAAGTTTATCTTTTTATAAAAATCCAACCATACTGAATGACAAATAAATATCTCGAGTTAAAAAAAAATTCATAACTCTATTATAGAAAAAATAAGCTCAATTTAGCTCCAAAATCTCCAAACATACAAATTTTAAAATTTTAAAATTTTCAACAAAATTATTTGGTACCAAGAAAATACTAAGATCATACTAAGAAAACACTAAGATCATTGATAAAAACTTGGACAAAGAATATTACTAAACCACTCCTCCACACTTAAATTGGACAATGTCCTTATTGGCAAAAAAATTAACACAAGAAAGCATCTCCAAAGGGATCAAATCTAATGAGAGATAGAAAGTTTAAGTAATACTTCTCAAGTGCAATAAAATTCTAATAAATATTAAAACATGGAATAGAGAAAAGAGTTTGTCCAAGAGGACTTTATTACGACCTACAAAAGAAAGCAAAAATAAAAACACATGGAAAATAATAACAAAATAAAGACATACCTAAAAAAATGAAATCAAACTAAAGAAAAATACTAATAAAAATTCTAACAAAGAAATAAAGACAAGGTTCATTCCCCCACACTTAAGATGGAAACTATTTTCCTTATTTGGGGAAAATAACAAAACTCTTAATGACTAAAAATGGAACTAGATAAAACAAAATAATGACTAATAGACCTAAAGAAACCTAAAGTCAAAACAAGCCCAACACACAAAAAAACACTCTTTCCACTCATCATGCTTCTTTATCAAACCCTTGTCAAAGAACATAAAGCTCAAAATAGAAAACAAGCATGATGAATATAGAAAGAAGGGAGCTTTTTGAAAAAAGTAATGTACATGAAAACAATTTTTCCTAGCAATGCAAAACACATAAACCTCATTCTCTAACATTCCTTTAGACATACAAATATATTTTTCAACATATGAGTGCACAAGGTAACTAAAGAATGCATCAATATTACCATAACACATTGACCCTTCAAAAGAATTTTCACAATCAAAATTCCCCTTTAAACTTAGTATTTGAGTTTACAAAGATGGAATCAAGAAATACTTACTTTTTAATGCATGGTCTACAAAAATTAAGTTACCTCTCTTTGAATACGATGAAGGGTAGAAATTATGTAACACCCCACCTTCTTACTCCCGATTTGCTACTACCTGTAATGGGATGAGAATTTATATCAACGGCCAGAATAAAAGTTGATCGGTGTATTAAGACGAATACTTTGGTAAAATAAAGTTTTGTCGGGACCTGGATGTAATTATTGGATTTGTTCTAACCGTACCATAAATTTTTGGAAGGCTATTAAGATTAATAAAATAAGAATTTTAGGGTACTTTAGAAAGAAAAATTGATCAGTACAATGAGATGCACGTTTTGGTGCAAAACGTGCTACACGGGGTATCGGGGGCATTTTCGTCATTTTGGTCGCGTTCGTGACATCGATCGTGAATTTGGCCAAGTAGAGATGGAATTGAAGAATTTAAGAGTTACCAATGGATTCAGTGGATTTTTTGGAGTTGGTAGTGAAATAAAATATTTTTCTATTACGGACCCGATTTTGGTCATTTCTGAAAAAAATAGAAAATTACGGTTGGAAATAGGACGTGTAGCTTCTTATGATTGGTGGATGAAAATAAGTTTCATTTAGTGATTGGTTAATGAAGACAAGTGCTTCTATTTGATTGGTTAATGAGGTCAAGTGTTTCATTTTGATTTGTTGTGATAAGTTGAGATAATTTAGAGGGCCCACAAGAAATAAATAACAATGGCCCAGAAGCACGAAGAGTTTGACCAAGTTGGACCACCTTTTTGACCTCACTTGACCAAGCTTAATTAAGCTAATCTTGATTTGAGTAAGTTAATCATGGTTGATTATGCATGGCCATGCAAGATTAGAAAATATCTATTAATTCCTGAGAATTCTAGGAATTTCTACACTTCATCACCATATGGACCAATGAAAATGCGCCAAGCGTTGATTCTATGAATGGCTGCAAGAACATTCATGCAAGAACTTTCTAAAGAATACCATAGAACTCTTGAATATTCCAAAGAACACCTATGTAGCTAAGTGGACCAATCAAGGGCTTCCAAATGTTAAGGCCATTTAATGCACCTTTGACTTAAAGACAATATTCCTCTATATATAGGCCATGAAGGCCAACTAAAATGGCTTTTGATAGCCAGAATTTTGGAGCAAACAAGAGAGAAAAGAGAGAAGAGAAAAGAAAAGGAAATAGAGAAGAAAGAGAGAGAGAAACCAGAAATAGAGAGGAGAGAAAGAGAGAGAGAAAAGCAAGAAGATGCTTGGACTGTTCAGCCTCCAAACGCAGCAAAGAAAAGGTAAATATCTACCTTAGTTGAAGTAAAGTTATTATATAAAGAATGGAGATCATTTTGGTATATATATTGTGAGAAGTTTATGTGTGAATTATCGAAACTAGTTAGGTGAAGTTGTGTGAAAGCTGTCCTTGTGTGCAGAAAATTCTAGGAGGTTTGATGTTCAGTAAATCTATAAAGTTTCTGGATTTGAACAAATAAGGCATATATCTTTGTACCTAAGGATCATGGAGACATTTTAGAACAAGTTTGAGGTTAATCGGATTTATGGATCAAAAGTTATGGTGAAAATAGTAAAAGGTGCCAAATCAGTAACGGGATTTTACTACTGGATCTTTGTGTTCAAAACTGAACAAAATGGACAGCAGAATTGGTACTCCATGAATTGGAACTTGTAAAGTAATGTCTTAAGGATATTTTAAAATTGGTTTGACATCATTTGGATTTATGGATTAAAAGTTATGGGCAAAACAAGTCAGGGTGTCAAACTCGAAAATTGCAGAAAGTTATGTACTGAGGCAGTTTTTTCCCGGTACCGTGATACTGGAACCAAAAATCTGAAAAACTCCTATACTAAATTAAATTTAAGAGTCTTACGGTCATTTTGGTATATCATGGAGCCAAATCGGAGCTGTAAATTGAAAGTTATGTGTAAAACAAAATGGTGTGTCAAACTAGTGAAATTTCAGAAAGTAGTCCGAGAATGAATGGACTTAAGGGTGACTACTTATGCGATTTTGGATAGATTAATTGGGGAAACATGAAGCGAATCCCCTGTTTATGAAGGGAGGAAGGATGTGGAAAAAGGAAAATGAATGAATTGAATAAACGACGGAAAAACGACGCAAACGAAAGTTAAACGTTTTCCTTGATCGACGACTAACCATCGGCCTCATCGGCTAACCGTCAGCCCCATCGGCTAAACAACGGTTGAACGTTGGCTGACCGTCGGGCACGTCGGCCGGACGTCGGTTACTTGTTGGCTATTTTACGGCCAAACACGAATTGATCCGAAAATGATGTTTGATGTAGTTTTAGTGATAAACGGTCAACGGAACATCGAAAACGGTAGAAACGAAGGTTAAACGGCCATGAAGGGAAATGATTGCTTCGGACACGAGGTGAGTTCCTTGGATTTCTATAACTCTTTCTAAAGCTAGTTGTGCATTGTTTTTCTGTGAAATGCTATATTATATACTGTTTGGAACATTTTATGAAAATATGTTTGGAAACATTGAATTTAATCCTCTTTTGAGATTGGAATTCTGGATTTCCTTTAATAAGTACCTTTTGGAATCGGGTATTTGCAAAATGATTCAAATGTCCTTATTGGAATATTTTATGAAAACTTTTGAACTCGGGTATTCGGTAAATGACCGAAGTATCCTTATTGGAACTCTTGTGAATATTTTTCAAATCGTGTAAGGGTAAAATGACCCGAATACCCTTGGAAAGCCTTTTAGAAATCGGGTATCGGTAAAATGACCTGAATACCCTTGGAAATGACTTTTGTGATCGAGTACGGGGAAAATGACCCGGTTACTCTTACTCTTAGAAACACGTTTTGATGTGTGAATTGAACCCTTTGTCTGGTTTCATCATGATTTTGGAGAAATGTTGTTTTGTCCCAAAAACTGTTTTGATATGAAAATTCTGTGAGATCAGATAACCTTCTGGTCTAATCAGTCAGATGGGGTTGGTATTGTTGCATTGAGTATTCAGTAAGGACTTTGATCTTTGTACTTGCTCATGTTAGAGATAGACGACCCCAAGTAACCTGATCAGTTCTGGGAATTGTCTTACTCCAAACAGGGCGACAGGACATTGAGATGAGTCATACCTGGCTAGGCATTTAGAGCCTGGAAATTGCCGCATCTGCGGGCACTCTTTGATTGTGAGTCATTTGCTGGATGCTAGGCGGGTACACTCGGCGTGTTTGACTCCTTGCCACCTCGATCGTCATTGATGTCAGGATTAGGACCCCTAACTTATAGTGGCAAGTGAAAGATCCCTAAGTGCAAGGTGAGGTACATTTGTACGCTGCTCACCATTCCGGCTGACATGGGTAACGTGTTGTAAGGCGCAGTCCCTGACACAAGAAACCGTGTAGCCGAAGGCTAGGATTGCGGGACTTGCATACAAGTCGATCTTCTATTGGAGAAGTGCCTGTGTTTCGAAAATTGGGGCATTGTTTTGAAATCTGAATTGAAGTTTTCCAAAAATTATTGAGTTCTGAATATTTTCTTCCTTAAAGAGTTGTGGAATCATTTCTAATGAACAAATGATAGGCTATTTCACAAAAGTTTTGTGTACTCTGCTTCTTTGATAAAGCACTAGCACACACGGAACTCGCTGGGTGATTTTTCACTCATACGTGTCTTTTATCTTACCTTTTCTGTAGGATCCGGAGTTGAAAGGACTTTCGTATAGAGGACGATACCACAGTGACAGCAGAATAGGTCCGGACATTTCCCTTTTGGATAATACCCTGTTGGCTTTTCGTTATAAAGACCCCTTGTCTCGAAAACTGGATGGGGCGACACCTGGTGTTGGTATGCTTCCGCTATCACCTTTGGAATGGGTGTTACAATTGGTATCAGAGCCTAGTTTCATAGAATTGTGGTATCGTCATAGGGATTGATAGAACTTTTTCATTATGTGGTATGATGAATAAGGATGATAAGGGCAAGTGCCTAATAGATGAGTGTAGCGATGATAGGAAGAAAAAAATAGGTTAGCACTCTAGTGTGAAAATTTTTTTGAAATGATTTAGATTATCCACCGAGCAAGTGTGCTAGGACGCTCACTTGGACAAGATCCGACCCTGGCCGCCATCATACACCTTATTTCACTGAAAGCGCATTTGACCTCGTAGTATTTGTCACTACATTTTTTGCGCAAAACCTAAGTCTGGAAAGGACACCTAATCCCGAGAGGACATCGTCACCACATAAGGAGATGGATGGCAATTTTAATGAAATTGATGGTGATATTGAATCACGCCATCATGATAGTGATGAAGAGGATAGTGTCCCCGATGGTGTAGTATTGTCTGAGGATAATGAGAAGGGATTTGGCGGGGATACTCTGGGAATATTAGAAGACGAGATGTTATGTTTCAAGGATGTTGAGATAGGAAGCGATCAGGAGGTACCCGAGATAAAGGTACTTGTGGTTGAAGAGTTCGGGGAAAAATTAGAAATAGACTCAGACATACTAGTTTGGTACACCCTGATGCAGAGAAATGTGAATGATTTAATATAGCTGGATCCTATACAACTCCTACTAATTCAGAACCAAAGAGTATGTGTGGCATAAATGAGGAGATAAGTTGGAAAAATCGAAGTGAATTTTGAGGTATAAGTCAGAAAAAATTTAGAAGACCTCGATGGCAGAAGAAAGGAAAGATGTAGAGGAAGGGAGACCCAAGGGGGGGACGACCTTCTTTTAGATGTATTAATTGTAGGAAGGAAGGGCATAACAGTTTTAATTGCCCTTACCTCTAAAGCATAGGAGGATAAAGTCAACAAGGAAGAAATAATTAGGGACAGGGATCAGGACTAGAAAGAGAGAACCTAGACAGGCTTCTACTCCTATAGCCGAATCTGCTAAACCAAGTAAATGCCAGAGTGATTGTATCAAAGAAGGTGGATAAATATGTCATAATAGTGAAAGGCACACTCTTTAGCTTTAAATCATGATGCTAATGTATTGGTAGATTCTACCCATTCCTTACTGCTAATGTATTTCTTAATGCTATGGAAATAAAAAGGAGGAAGAAAATTTCATAAGAAACTCTTGTCAGTGCTCCATTGGCAAAATAAATGAATAATAAAAAAGTGCATGAAGAATGCAAGATCTTAGTAGGAAGTGAAATTTTGGAGGAGATTTGATATGCCTGTCCATAGAGGACTAAGATGCTATCTTGAGCATGGACTGGCTACCCCAACATCATAATCAAGTTGACTGAAGATATAAAGCAGTACAATTCTGTCAACCTGGAAACTTGTATTGGAAATTGTAGACAAGACTGGGAGGAAAAGTAATACTTGTACATCAGGACTCAAGGCCCAGAAGATAATTGGAAATGGTGTATTGGGCTTATGTAATTAATAAGTCAGGAGGGGTTAAGAAACCTAAAGAAGTTCCTATTATAAATGAGTATTTGGATGTTTTTCCAAAATTGAAGGAATTACCACTGAAGAGAGAAGTAGAATTTTTTATTGAGTTAGTGACATTGGTAAAGCTAATTTCAAGAACTCCTTATTGAATGGTACCTACAAAATTGCAGGAGTTTAAGAAATAAGTAAAGGAATTAATGGAGCTAAAATTCCATTAGCTAGTACTGCACTTTGGGAAGTACCCATCTTGTTTGTTAGAAAGAAAGTTGAGTTACCACAGATGTATATAGACTTATGGGTTAAATGCAGGAAAAAAAAAAGAATAAATATCCATTGCCCATGGTTGATGAATTGTTCGATTAGTTACGAAGGACAGGATGATTCTCAAAGTTAGACTTGAGGCAAGGATATTATTAAGTTCGAATTCAGAAAGAAAATATACTAAAAACTGCATTTAATACGATATAGACTTTTGAGCTTGTAGTGATACCCCTTTGGTATCACTGATGCCTGTCGTTTCATAGATCTAACGCTCCAGACATCTCGGCCCAGTTTGTGGCTCTATTCATAGATGATATTCTAGTATACTCCAAAGATCCCTAAGATCATGAGCAATAATCTTTAGAAAGTATTAGGAAAGTTAAGGTAGTCCAAACTATATATAAAATTCAGTAAGTGTGAGTCTTAGCTACAAGAAGTAGCATTCTTGGGACATGTGATATCCAAAGTCGTGAGTGTAGTAGATCCTGCAAAGGTTAAAGTAGTGATGGACTAGAGACATCCTGAGATTCCGACTGAATATGATGTTTGCTGTTAGTTGCAGGAGGTTATCGGAGATTTACTGAGAAATTTTCTAAGATAACTTTACTTTGAGTCGACTCACCCAAAAGAAAGTTCCTTATGTTTGGACTGAAAAATGTGAAGGAAAATTACAGGAGTTGAGAAAAGGATTAAGCTCTGCTCCTATTTTAACATTGCCAATGATGGACAAGCCTTATAAGGAGTACACAAACATGTTAAAGGAAGGATCGAGAGGAGTATTGATGCAGGAAAGAAAGGGATAGCTTATATCTTTAGGAAATGGAAACTTCATGAAAAGAATTACATTAAACATGATCTGGAGTTAGTTGCTATTGTGTTTGCCCCTTTGGAGTAGAGATATTATTTATGTGGAGTTGAGTTAGAAATCTCCATCGACCTCAAGAGATTGAAGTGTGCTTTTACTCGAAAGGATTTGAACATAAGGTAAAGTTGATGGATGGAATTTTTGGAAGGATTTCAATGTCTAATTAAATAATCTCCTGGAAAAGCAAACACAATAGTAAATGCCCTTAGTAGTGAGGCGAATTTATCAGCTCTTCGGACGTTACAAATTTCAAAATTAAAAGTGTTTGTAGTAGACGGAGAAATAAGGATAAGTAATTAGTTGAACAAAAGCCAGAACAAAAGTTGATCGGTGTATTGAAACAAATACTTTGGTAAATTCAATTTTGTTAGGACCTAGTTGTAATTATTTGATTTCTTCTACCCGTACCCTAAATTTTTGGAAGGCTATTAAGATTAATAAAATAAGAATGTTAGGGTACTTTAGAAAGAGAAATTGATCAATACAATGAGATGCACTTTTTGGTGCAAAACGTACTACACGGGGTATCGGGGGCATTTTCGTCATTTTGGTTGCATTCGTGACTTCGATCGCGAATTTGACTAAGTAGAAAAGGGAATTGAAGAATTTAAGTGTTACCAATGGATTCAGTGGAATTTTTGCAGTTGGATAGAGAAATAAATATTTTTCCATTACGGACCCGATTTTGGTCATTTTTGAAGAAAATAGAAAATTACGGTTGGAAATGGGACGTGTAGCTTCTTATGATTGGTGGATGAAAATAAGTGTCGTTTAGTGATTGGTTAATGAAGACAAGTGCTTCTATTTGATTGGTTAATGAGGTCAAGTTTTTCTATTTGATTGGTTGTGATAAGTTGAGATAATTTAGAGGGCCCACAAGAAATAAATAACAATGGCCCACAAGCACGAAAAGTTTGACCAAGTAGGACCACCTTTTTTACCTCATTTGACCAAGCTTAATTAAGCTAATCATGATTTGAGTAAGTTAATCATGGTTGATTATGCATGGCCATGCAAGATTAATTCTTGAGAATTCTAGGAATTTCTACACTTCATCACCATATGGACCAATGAAAACTCACCAAGTGTTGATTCTATGAATGGCTGCAAAAACATTCATGCAAGAACTTTCTAAAGAATTCCATAGAACTCTTGAATATTCCAAAGAACACCTATGTAGCTAAGTGGACCAATCAAGGGCTTCCAAATGTTAAGGCCATTTAATGCACCTTTGACTTAAAGACAATATTCCTCTATATATAGGCCATGAAGGCCAACTAAAATGGCTTTTGATAGCCAGAATTTTGGAGCAAACAAGAGAGAAAAGAGAGAAGAGAAAAGAAAAGGAAATAGAGAAGAAAGAGAGAGAGAAACCAGAAATAGAGAGGAGAGAAAGAGAGAGAGAAAAGCAAGAAGATGCTTGGACTGTTCAGCCTCCAAACGCAGCAAAGAAAAGGTAAATATCTACCTTAGTTGAAGTAAAGTTATTATATAAAGCATGGAGATCATTTTGGTATATATATTGTGAGAAGTTTATGTGTGAATTATCGAAACTAGTTAGGTGAAGTTGTGTGAAAGCTGTCCTTGTGTGCAGAAAATTCTGGGAGGTTTTATGTTCAGTAAATCTATAAAGTTTCTGGATTTGAACAAATAAGGCATATATCTTTGTATCTAAGGATCATAGTGACATTTTAGAACAAGTCTGCAGTTAATTGGATTTACGGATCAAAAGTTATGGTGAAAATAGTAAAAGGTGCCAGATCAGTAACGGGATTTTACTACTTGATCTTTGTGTTCAAAACTGAACATAATGGACAATAGAATTGGTACTCCATGAATTGGAACTTGTAAAGGAATGTATTAAGGAAATTTTACAATTGTTTTGACATCATTTCAATTTGTGGATTAAAAGTTATGGGCCATACAAGTTAGGGTGTCAAACTGGAAAATTGCAGAATGTTAAGGAAAGAATGAATAATGAAACGAAGTCAAAACTACTAAGGCTGTTTTTGCCCAGTACCGTGATACTGGAACCATAAATCTGAAAAAAATCCTATACTGAGTTAAATTTAAGAGTCTTACGGTCATTTTGGTATATCATGGAGCCAAATCGGAGCTGTAAATTGAATGTTATGTTTAAAACAAAATGGTGTGTCAAACAAGTGAAATTCCAGAAAGTAGTCCGAAAATGAATGGACTTAAGGGTGACTACTTATGTGATTTTGGATAAATTAATTGGGGAAACATGAAGTGAATCCCTTGTTTATGAAGGGGGGAAGGATGTGGAAAAAGGAAAACGAAAGAATTGAACAAACGACGGAAAAACAACGCGAACGAATGTTAAACGTTTTTCTTGACCGATGGCTAACCATCGGCCTCGTTGGCCCCATCGGCTAAACAACGGTTCAACGTCGGCTAACCGTCGGGCACGTCTGCCGGACGTCGGCTACCCGTTAGCTGTTTTTCGGCCAAACACGAATTGACCCGAAAATGGTGTTTGATGTAGGTTTAGCAATAAACGGTCAATGGAACATCGAAAACGGTAGAAACGAAGGTTAAACGGCCATGAAGGGAAATGTTTGCTTAGGACACGAGGTGAGTCCCTTGGATTTCTAAAACTCTTTCTAAAGCTAGTGTGCATTGTTTTTCTAAGAAATGCTATATTATATATTGTTTGGAACATTTTATGAAAATATGTTTGGAAACATTGAATTCAGTCCTCTTTTGAGATTAGAAATCTGGATTTCCTTAATTAAGTATCTTTTGGAATCGGGTATTTAGAAAGTAATCCAAATGTCCTTATTGGAATATTTTATGAAAACCTTTTGAACTCGGGTATTCGGTAAATGACCGAAGTATCCTTATTGGAACTCTTGTGAATTATTTTCAAATCGGGTAAGGGTAAAATGACCCGAATACCCTCGAAAAGCCTTTTAGAAATCGGGTATCGATAAAATGACCTGAATACCCTTGGAAATGACTTTTGTGATCAAGTACGGGGAAAATGACCCAGTTACTCTTACTTTTAGAAACACGTTTTGATGTGTGAATTGAACCCTTTGTTTGGTTTCATCATGATTTTGGAGAAATGTTGTTTTGCTCCAAAATCTATTTTGATATGAAAATTCTATGAGATCAGATAACCCTCTGGCCTAATTAGTCAGATGGGTTGGTATTGTTGCGCTGAGTACTCAGTAAGGATTTTGATCTTTGTACTAGCTCATGTTAGAGATAAACGACCCAAAGTAACCTGATTAGTTTTGGAGATTGTCATACTCCAAATAGGGCGACAGGACATTGACATGAGTCATACTTGGCTAGCCATTTAGAGCCTGGAAATTGCCGCATCTGCGGGCACTCTTTGATTGTGAGTCATTCGCTGGATGCCAGGCGGGTACACTCGGCGCGTTTGACTCCTTGCCACCTTGATGGTGGTTGATGTCAAGATTAGGACCCCTAAATTATAGAGGCAAGTGAAAGATCCCTAAGTGCAAGGTGAGGTACATTTGCACGTTGCACACCGTTCCGGTTGACACGGGTGACGTGCTGTATGACGCAGTCCCTGGCACAAGAAACCGTGTTGCCGAAGGCAAGGACTGCGAGACTTGCATACAGACCGACCTTCTATTGGAGAGGTGCCTGTGTTTCAAATACTGGGGCAATGTTTTGAAATTTGAAATGAAGTTTTCCAAAAATTATTGAGTTCTGAATACACTCTTCCTTAAAGAGTTTTGGAATCATTTCTAATGAACAAATGATAGGCTATTTCACAAAAGTTTTGTGTACTCTGCTTCTTTGATAAAGCACTGGCACACACGGGACTCACTGGGTGATTTTTCACTCATACATGTCTTTTATCTTACCTTTTTGTAGGATCCAGAGTTGAAAGGACCTATGGATAGAGGACGATACCACAGTGACAACAGAATAGGTCCGGACGTTTCCCTTTTAGATAATACCTTATTGATTTTTCGTTATAAAGACCCCTTGTCTAGAAAACTGGACGGGGTGACACTCGGTGTTGGTATGTTTCCGCTATTACCTTTAGAAGGGGTGCTACAATTGGTATCAAAGTAATTGTTCCTCATATCCTCTCTCATCGCCTTAGGGATTCCCATGTTTAAGTATATGGGCATTTATAGCATTTTCAACCAACTTAGGTTGTTGTGTTCTTTGGTTACTCATTCACTGGGATGCTTCTTCATGCCACCTTGTAGACGTGTTTGTGTTGGCAACAAAAGATTTGATTGAAGCTTCAAGTGACATCTCATTAAAAGCGTTAATCTGAGCTTGCAACCTTGCCAACGTATCATCATTATAGTGTTAGTATTGTGACCTAGAAGCAATCACTTATACATTATATATGATACATTTTATTTTAATAAAAGCCATTATTTATCTTACATTTTCTTTTATTTACTTTAAGTAATATAACTGTTATCGTTGCGAGACGGGACCGCCGTTATCGTTGCGAAACAGGACCCAAAAGCATTTTCTCAAAACTAGTTTTGAGACAAAACCAGTTATATCTGTTCATGCATTTTACAGTTTTGGTTTTTTTTTTTTTAATGAAATAGGGCCTGCGTGTCTTGCCTTCTCTAGGATTCTTGTGTAATTCTCTTCTCATCTAACTCCCCTCGAATGTAACTCGAGGTTTTCTCTCTTTAAGAAATTATGTAATTAGTTTACATAGGTTAGATAGGAGTAGAATTATTTCAATTTTGGAGATGGCAACCAAAACAAGGTGAGAGGGTAAGACCTTCTACTTAAATCATGCATGAACACATAGGGTTAGCTATGTTAATTTCTTTTATGGCTAAAAGAAATTAATTTAGGAAAAGTCCATAACCATACCACATAATCGCTTTATTACCATGATTATCAATTATGTAATTTATTAATTTTTATGCATGTCATTCAAAGAAATCACTAAAAGGAACAAATCCCTCAATTAATATTAAACCTAATTCCTTCTGTTGATATAGTAAGAACAAGAGTCACTTTTCGAGACCAGGTTGTTGGGCAAACCCAAACCTACTTAACATTGGGCATATTCAAGCTATGGAATTAAATTCCTGATTAATAGGTCGGGTTTAACTAAATTCTTTATCCCAGTTGGACAAACTCAAGCATAAAAAAATTTAGAGAAAAATTTAGGGTAGCCCAAAAGGCTTTAAGATTAAAAGCTGTTAATCACCCAATGATCCGATAGTTACATACGATGTAATTGGTGTTGGATACCTACCAATGAACTCAAGGGTGGTTTGTTGGGCAAATCCAAGGTTATTCTTGAGGAATTTAGATACCGGTCCACTAGGAAAGCTTCTAACGGGTTTTTCCAAATTAATAGTGGGGGATAATGGTTTGTGTAAAATAGTGGAGTAAAAATGCGTTTAATTAAAGTCCTAATCATTTGCATATCATGTGCATATACAAGTAGCTAATGTTTTCTATCTTTACATCTAGGTCACTTGCATCATGTCAACAAACCTAAACTTACGTAGCATCTTGGAAACCTACAAGTTAACCGAATCAGATTATCTCGACTGGTATAGAAATTTAAGAATCGTTTTCAAATCAGAAAAGTTGCTCTGCGTGCTAAATGCTCCTATTCCACCGCCACCAGCCCAAGATGCTCATGCTGATGAGCCTGCTGTTCACAAGAGGCATAAGGAGGATAGTGATACAGCATCATGTATTATGCTAGCATCCATGACTCCCGAGTTGCAAAAACAGCATGAGCATATGGATGCTCAATCGATTATACTACATCTTCGAGAGCTGTTTGATGCCCAAGCCAGAATTGAGAGACACGAGATGTTGAAGCAACTATTTCTTTGCAAAATGGCAGAGGGTTCTTCTGTGGCTATTCATGGGCTAAAGATGCTGGGCTTAATAGAGAATCTTGGATCTCTCGGGTTTGCAATAGATCATGACTTAAGTGTTGACTTAATTCTACAATCTTTGCCGAATAGTTTCTCACCATTTGTGATTAACTATCATATGAAAAAGATTGAATCCACTATTCCTGAGTTGATCAATCTTCTCAAAACTGCGGAGTCCTCCATGAAGAAGGTTTCCAATGCAGTTTTAATGGTAGAATCTTCCTCTTCTAAGAAGAAAGTTCGAAAGAAGAAGAAGAAGTCTCCCATGAAGCCCAAAGGTGGTATGAATAAGAAAGACGTAGCTACCAAGGGCCCATGCCATCATTGTGGGAAGATGAGCCACTGGAAGCGCATCTGCAAAGCCTACTTGGAGACCATTAAGGACAAGAAGCAGAAGGAGAAGCTTACAAGCACTTCTACTTCTTCTCTAGGTATATTTATGATTAAGATAAATACTGCCTTTAGAAAGGAGATATGGGTATTAGATACCGGATGTGGATCTCATTTGTGCAATAACCTGTAGGGACTAAAGAGTAGTAGAAAGCTAAAGAAATGCGATATGAACCTACATACTGCAAATAGGGAAAAGGTTGCTGCACTTACTGTGGGGACATACGAACTGAACCTGCCTTTGGGATTAATTTTAGAACTGGAAAACTGTTATTATGTACTAGTTTTAATGAAAAACATTATCTCAGTTACGTGTTTAGACTTACATGGATTTTATTTAATATTTAAGAATAAATGTTGTTCTTTTTCATTGAATGATATTCATTATGGTTCAGCAACTTTGGTTAATGGTTTATATGTTCTAGACTTGCATAATCTACTTCTCAATATAAAGAATAAGAAACCTAAAATGGATAACTCTAACACCTCTTACTTATGGCATCGTCGTTTGGGCCATATAAATGAAAATCATGTTTCTAAGTTACACAAGCGTGGTGACTTAGGGTTATTTGATTATGAATCATATGGCACATGCGAGTCTTGTTTACTATGTAAAATGACTAAAACTCCTTTTCCCTAAAAAAGGAGAACGGGCCAAGGAGTTATTAGAACTCATACATTCTGATGTATGTGGCCGAATGTCAATACATGTAAGAGGAGGTTATAACTATTTCATAACTTTTATCGATGATTTCTCACGATACGGGTATTTGTATTTAATGAAATACAAATTTGAGGCCTTTGAAATGTTCAAAGACTTCAGGAATTAAATAGAGAAACAACTTGGCAAAAGTATAAAGACTCTAAGATTTGATCGAGAAGGAGAATACTTGAGCCAAGAGTTTCTAAGTTATCTACGAGATAATGGGATATTATCTCAATGGACTCCACCACATATACCTTAACATAACGGTGTATCTGAGAGAAGGAATCGAACCCTTCTAGACATAGTATGGACCATGATGGCTTCTGTAGACCTACCAAAATCGTTTTGGAGGTATGCACTAGAGACTTTTGTTTATATACTAAACAGAGTTTCGACAAAATCGGTCAATACTTCCCCATTTGGGATGTTCTTTGGTAAAAGAGCAAAGTTATCTCACTTGTGAGTATGGGGTTGTTCTGCCTTTGTCAAAAGGCCAAAGTCAGACAAATATGATAGTAAGTCTGACAAGTGTTTGTGTGTGGGATATCCGAAAGAATCTTTCAGATATTACTTTTACCTACCCTCCAAAAACAAATTGTTTGTTTCGAAACATGTTGTTTTCTTAGAGAAGGAGCACATGCTCAAAAGGAAGAGTGGGAGTAAGATTGAACTTAGTGAAGTTCCTGAAGATTAAACAAATGAGGATCAACCGTCTAACCCCACATTTATTGAGAGAATAGATGAACCTTCTAATACACAAGAACCTCATAGATCTAGTAAGATACGTGTGGCACCTGAGAGATATGGATTTCTTATTAGTGACCACAATGACGTATTGCTTATAGATGAAGATGAGTCTACTAACTACAAGTATGTTCTGATCAGTTTAGAATCTGGCAAATGGCTTGAAGCCATAAAGTCAGAGATGGATTCCATGTACGACAACCAAGTATGGATTTTAGTTGATCCACCCAAAAGAACTAAACCTATTGGGTGCAAGTGCATTTTCAAGAGGAAAATGGACATAGATGGTAAATTTGTTACCTATAAAGCTTGACTAGTGGCAAAGGGTTATCGTCAACAACATGGTATTGACTATGATGAAACCTTCTCGCCAGTAGCTATGTTGAAATCTATCAGGATACTCCTAGCTATTGTTGCTCATCATGATTATGAGATTTGGCAAATAAATGTGAAAACAACTTTCTTGAATGGAAATATGACTGAGGAAGTGTATATGACACAACCTGAGGGTTTCACATCCAGTGAAAACACAAAGGTAAGCAGGCTACAAAGGTCCATTTATGGACTTAAGCAAGTTTCTAGGAGTTGGAACATCCATTTTGATGAAACAATCAAAAAGTTTAGTTTCATTCAAAATACGGATGAGCCTTTTGTATACAAGAAGGTTAATTGGAGTGTAATCGTTTTCTTATTACTTTATGTAGATGACATATTGCTAATGGGAAATGATATACTTGTCTTGAAAATGGTTAAAGTTTGGTTGTCCAAACAATTCTCTATGGAAGACCTTGGAGAAACAACCTATATTCTCAGAATAAGGATCTATAGAGATAGATCCAAAAGGTTGCTAGGTCTTTCGCAGTCTACATACATAGATAAAGTGCTAAAGAGGTTTAGCATGGATCAATCAAAAAAGGGATTCTTACCTATGTCACATGGTATAAGCCTTTCAAAGTCGATGTCTCCCAAAACACAAGTTGAAAGGGATCTCATGAGTAAGATTCCATATGCCTCGGCAGTTGGATCTATCATGTACACTATGAAATGTACTAGGCCCGATGTATCTTGTTCTCTCAGTTTGACAAGAAGATACTAATCTGACCCTGGTGAGGGTCATTGGGCAGCTGTAAAGAACATTCTTAAGTACTTACGAAGGACTAAGGATATATTCTTAGTATATGGAGAAGGTGATTTGAAAATAAACAGGTATATTGATGCCAGTTTTCAATCTGGCAAAGATGATTTAAAATCATAATCCGACTACGTGTTTACATTGTGCGGAGGGGCATTAAGTTGGAAAAGTTCCAAACAAGAGACTATTGCCAACTCTACAACAGAAGCTGAGTACATAGCCGCTTTTGAAGCAGCTAAGGAAATAAAGATAGAGAGAGTTCCCACGGATGAGAACATAGCTGACCCGCTTACAAAAGTACTATCCCAAAAGAAACATGATTGTCATGTTGAGTTATTCGGTATTAGATACATGAATGATTGGCTCTAGTGCAAGTGGGAGTTTGTTAGTGTTGTGCCCTAGAGGCAATCACTTGTACATTGTATATGACACATTTTATTTTAATTAAAAGCATTATTTATCTTATAGTTTCTTTTGTTTACTTTAAGTAATATAACTGTTCCATAAAGTCCCTAATACAACACTGTGTTAAGAAAATCATGATAAAGATCATGATATGAGATTTCTACTACACTAGATGGTGTTAGTACTTAAATAGTCCCTAATCATAGTATTAATGAGACAGAACAACATTAATACGTTAAGACTAGCATGTGTTAGACTTCCTGATTTGATCAGGCTATGGTTCTTATAACCGTGAGTATTGAGATACTTAAAGTTAACACATGGATGCTTGTTAATGGAACAAGTTCATTGGATGACCTAGCTTTGAGATAATCACATGGATAACTATTTAGTGCCAGTGATATAATCTCAATATAGTAAACATGTAAATATCCTTAGACTTGAGATCTCCAAGGTACTTTGTTCGCTGAGTTTTATACTTTGATTCCAATCTCCGGAGCTCGATCAAGGGTCGCCTATAGGATGGATATTGGGTACATTATAAGGTAAACGAAAGTAGTTGAGATGGTCAATAAAAGATTCACCACTCCTAATAGTAGGGGTGAATATCTCATGGCCACTTGTAGGAATTACTACTCGAAAAGTCCTTGGCCAAGGCAATTGTGTATTGGAAACAGTTTCAATTTATACACATCTAGAGTAGTGGGTTCCTGGTACAAGTACTATTGTATTCGGGTCAGAATTAATTCTGGAGGGAGATAGAACTAATTTTGTATTCCAAACCGAATGAGATATTGTATGGTGAAAGGAGTTAATTATACTAAAGTTTGTTATTGAAGGGTTCATGTCAAGCCACTTGACTTCCTAGACTCTTAGGTGGTCATGATGTGTTGCTAGATACCACTCATCATATGGGAATATGAGTTTATTAATTAATGAATTAGTAAACTAATCCTGTCTAGAATTAATAGGATTAATTCTAATTAATTATGGATTATTAATCTCAAAGACATTTGGATTAATTCATGTTCACTACCAATTGACTGAGAAACCTAATAGGTCACACATAATAGAGGATTATATACTCAAGATGTTATTTGATAACATAGTGGGGTTAATTGCAAGAAAGAGAAGTTGTTGTGGACAAATTATAATTAGTTATATTCTGTGGTCCAAGTTGTAATTGTGGGAACTTGATGTTTCTAAATTACAATTAGGAAATTCTAATTGTTTTAGAATTTCAGATTTTCAGTGGATTTTGGAACATATATTGCATATGCTCGAAACCGTAATCCAAGGATAATTCGCACGAAAATAGGAGCCACAAAACAAACGTCTTCTTCTTCTTCTTCTCTTTCTCTCTCATTTTGCTGAAAACGAAAACTGCCCTAGCTGCCATCTTTTTCTACTAGCATAGGAAATCTTGGTGCTTGAGTATTCCTTTGTGTGGATTATTGTTAGAGATAATTACATACTGTGATTATAGTGGTTAGACGTTCAACTCACGTGGAGGTTGATCACGAGGATTGCTAGATTGCGCCTCGACTTGAAGAAGAAATTTTGTTCTTCGAACGATCAAACAAAGGTAAAAAGTTGTTGCCTTTATTATCTTTATGTCTTGTTTTTCACACATAGACGGGTTCTGGGATGGTATCTCATTTATTTTCTGTTGTGCCGTATAGGATACAAGCCTAAGATACCCAACATATAGCACATTTTACATTGTGCCCAAAAGTAATTGTCCATGATGATGTCAGTCTTGCACTCAAAGAAAAACAAAAATCAAATCAAAAATAAAAAATAAAAATAACAGAAAAATAAAGGAAAGAAAAGTATACAAATTAGAAATATTCACACAAACTACCTAAACATAAAAAGTTATCGATATATACAAATACAACAAAGGCTAAATCAACAAGATTTGAGTGTTTCTGATAGTGCCCTTCCCCGGCAACGGCATAAAAAACTTGAGGTGTGTTTTTTAGTATAGAAAATATTACCAACAAACTACACAATCAATCAAGCTTTAATTAAAATGCCAACCACTAAACCCACACATACGGCCAAGTATACCCATCGTATAGTATAGGAAATAGCAAATATTGAATTTACGAGAACTTAGACTCCTACCTTACTTTACCTAAATCTTTATTATTTAGCCAATAAAATAAGAAGAGAATAAAAAGAAAAATAAATAAATATAACACAATGATGTAATTTCATAGAACTAGACAATTATCTTGAAAACATAATATTGAATCAATTAACATTCATCACAATCAATTGTCATATTTGCATCATGAAGGAACTTAAGTAAAATTCAATCATTTCTTAAGTCATGAACTTACTTATATAGATTCCACTTCTTTCTCAATTTATGGAATCATTATCCTTTGATTAATTTAGCAGATTTCCCAATCAAACCAAAGCAACCAAAAGATGCATTAAACTCATACCTCATATGAAATTAGCTAATGACTCTATGCTCTAGGTGAAATCAACCAATCTTTGATTACCTAAGTTCTTTAATCTTAATTTTGTTTCCCAAATTCATTAAGATTTAACAACTATGAAATCAATTCAATTAATTTCTAACATCGTTTCTCACGTTAATTAGAAGAACCCGCATCAATAACCAATGATAACAAGTAATCAAATACCAAAGATAACAATAGATTGATCAAAAACTTCAATTTACTCAAAATCATAATCTCCAAAATAATATCCAATTACAATCAAAACATTAAGCACATCACTGTTAAAGAAAAGTAAACCAATGATAAAACATAAAACTCATAGACAAGCTCTTCTTCTTCTCTCGAAAACCTCATTTGAACAATACTTCTTTGAATGGTGATTGAGTAGCTAGCCTGGATCCTTCAAATCACACATTTCTCTTGTATTTTTCTTGTATTTATAAGCGTTTTTTATGCTAAATTTGTTTCTTGAGAAGTCTAGTCCGAGTAGAATTAAGAAAATACCAAAATCCTTTGAAAAATACCAAATTTGTACACAACCGTCTCTATGCAGAGTGGACCTGGCGCCGAGTCCGGTTGGGCCACTTGGTGTTGAGCCCACTTAGTCCCTTGGCTGGGCCTGGTGACAAGTCTATTCTGGATTTGTTCACTTTTCGCTCAAAATCAACTTAATTCTGTACAAAGTTACCAAATATACTTTTTACAAGCAAAATGTCAAATACAAAGCAATATACCTAGCTATTACAACAAATGTACCTCAAAACAACCTCAAATAACTAGAAAAATAATGATGATTTTATCTCCTATCAATCACCTTTTATGGCACCGTGCAACTTCATAAAATATACTTTGTTCTATAGAATTTTAAGGATCTGAGAGAGCAACCTATGGATACATCTTATCTGAGTTCTTATAGAGAGAGAAATGAGAGACACAAGAAAAACTTCTGAAAACCCTTTGGAAACACAAGGAAAAGCTAAGAGGAGAAGATTAAAGGTGGATCGAAGAAGGAAATAGGCATCCAAAGGAGGATTACAAAGATGAGAACCCTTATCTATGAGTTTTCCCTTCATCCCCTTTGTAATCTAACTTTGTGATTGCTATTTTTTTTTTTTTTACTTGATTTGAATTGTAATTAAAGATTTGTCCCCTACTTAACTCTTGTATTGGATTATTATTTGATCTATTAATTTCTATTTTAAGTAATTTATCACTTAGATTTGATTGATTGGATTGTATACTTAGGTAATTCTCTTATATTGAACTTGAAAAAGGATGTATGAGATAGGTTCCCTTTTATGTCAATCCTATAGATTTGTTTTCCCTTGATGAATTTGAGAAATAATTTGAGTGATTGAGAACTTGGTGGTAGATGCATTTGTGGAGTCACCTAGAGATAAGGATTCCATGGCTTTTTGGCTTAATTATTGATTCCCTTGATTTTTATGCATTTTGGGGCTTGATTTGTATAATAGAGATATCTATAAGTTGGGCTCAGATGTAAGAAATTCATTACCTGAGAGAGTGTGAATTTTGCATTATTTTAAAGAATCTTGCCAATACTTGAATGTGACTTCAACTGATTGATTAATGTTTGGTACTTGAGTTTAAATGGGAATTCTCTTTATTTACATGGCCAATCTCCTTTCTTACTTTAATCTTATATTTGCGATCCCTTAATTTTATCTTGTAAGTTGGGTAGAGATATTATTTTGGCATTCTTTTGTGATTATTTAGTAGTATTTAGTCATTTTATTTCGCTATTTTTATGAATTGGACAATGAAACCTGGGAGTAAGTAGTGGTAGTTGACGTCCTTTCCCAAGGATTTTCGATACTTACCAACTAAACTATATACTACATAATGGTATACTTGCTCAATTATGTGTGTATGTGAGTAATTTGGTATTTTAATTTAAAATTTGAATTGGCCTTGGCCATAATGCTTTGCACATCATTTATATTACTTAAATAGTGCACCGCACACAACGCCAAACCCTCCCACCCCCCCCCACCCCCAAAAAAAACATTGGGTCATTTACTTTCTTTCTAGTAAATCTAATCCTAAAAGTTATTGCACCAAATATGAAGTATTAGGTATCCATTCATCATATGAATGTTAGAGATAATATGATTTTATTAGCGTCAAGTAATAGAATGAGGAAATAAATAGAAAATGTCTCTAATTATACCTTATAAATATATAATTGAAATCATGTTACCAATACAGAAGTTAAACCATATAACATATGACTAAGGATAGATTACTTAATCTTTTTCCTCGTAAATCTTCTTTATATTATTATATAATGATAGGGTAACATATAAACTAAGCTAGAGGGATTAAACTATAGAGAGGGACCAAGAACCCATTGATAGGGGCATAAAGTAATCCATCCATTATATGCCATTATCAAAGACTCTTCGATTTCTTTTTAGAAACTTTTGTAACTCTCATAAGTTATTTTGTAACTCTGATAACTTATTTTGTAACTCATAACATACATCTTCATGTTTCATAAGTTAATAGAGAAAGTGGTCTTTCAATATAGATGATATACTAACACTATATTTTTATCGCATTACTTATATGGGTAATTACATATGATAAGTTATAATTAATAGTAGTCATAGAAACCACACTTCTAACATTCTCCCACTTGAACAAATGAATACAAGGAGTCACATAAAATTAATTCATAAGTGGATATAAATATTAAACTAATATTTATTTTACAAAATCACTAAAAGTAAATCATGACATCCATATATCAGTAAGACATTCTCTTTCATGTATCGAAAATCTAATAACTCAAATACAAATAAATAAAAGAGTAAAAAGTGTTAATAAACTTTTAACTTTCTCAAATTTTAAATTTTTCTCTTCATATTTTAAAATTTTGATTTTTATCCTTTGACTCTTAAAATGCCTTAATCCTTGCTTTTTTGTCCAATTTGGGCATTAAGTCCTATTAACAACTCAATGCATAACATTCACTTGATAAACTTGGGAGGCATTTTTGGAATCATAGAAGGATTTCTCTTTGCACCAAACATTTCCCTTCAACAATTAGGTCATATGAGGGTATATATCCATTTTTTACACTACAGACTTAAGGCAAGTGTACCTATTATTCTGGTAGAACAATTAGTCAATATCAAGTGTCAATCCTTCAAAGGCTATAAGTGTAGGTACTAGCTCTCTTTTTTATTATCTAACTTACAAATTAGAGTGATATAATTAAAACAATTAAAGTAAAAAATCAAATAAATTAAGAATTAACTAACAAACAACAATAAAAAGAAGAACAATTAATAGACACTAAGACTTGTGTGTAGAATTTTCCTAATAAACTATCAATGTTAAGTTAAATTTAAAATTTTAATTCTTAAATTTAAAATTTTAATTATCTATCCAATATTTTGGATTGCTAGGAATTTCTTAGTTAAATTATCTTATCTCTTGAGTTTTATGATTTCTATATTTAGGTTCATTGATTGGAATCTCTTCCTAACCAAAACTCCTAGTAATGTACTAAACTCTATGGATTCTCATGATAAGTTTGACCATAACTCAAAAGATTTATACCATCCTATCTCTAAGATATCATGTAACTCTTATTATTCTTGAGTGATTTATTCATATAATTGATTTTTCAATATGATACATGAAATCAGAGAATTAAATCAAGTAACTAATAAGAATTTAACTCTTAAATATAAATTATGAATAATTCGCAAGAACATAGGTATTTCATTAAATCAAAATAATTAACTCAACAATTCAGTTTAGGATTCATTTTATCTACATATTAAAAGAACTTAGTTCATGGTAACAAATAGCAAGACAACAATTAAAGAAGGAGAATGAAAATAAATAAACTCGTTCTCATAAAATTCCTTAAATCATCAAATATCTTGACTAAGATCGGTGAATTTACCCCTATTATATTTGTTCTTTGCCCTTTTGATGTATTGAAAAGTATTCCCTAGTTGGAAACTTGTATCTCTTGATGACTTCTCAAAATCCTCTTTTTATAGGTGAAAACAAGGGTTTCAAAGATTAAGAAGGGTATGCACATGCCCATAGACTCCTAGAATGTCTACTTTTGGAAACAAATAAGGCAGTGGTAGTACACAGCCGTGTACATGTATACCCCTCAGGACTTTTACTATTATTATTATTATTATTATTATTATTATTATTATTATTATTATTATTATTATTATTATTATTATTATTATTATTATTATTATTATTATTATTATTATAACTTTGTTCTATTTTTGTTCAAACATAGTCGCCTATATGCCCTAGCACATAGCCATGTGAACTCTAGAATGCCTAAATTTGTTATTTTAAGTCAGCAATTAGCTCAAATTTTTCCACAAATGTTCCTAAGCTTCACAATCATCCAATTAAACATTGAAATCAAAATATGAACATAATTGAGTGCTAAATTATATAAGAAATTTAGAAAACAAGTGGGGAAAAAAAAAACCTTTGAAACCATACTAAAAATATAGATTATTAAGCACATGATATTACATGATCGTCATATGCGCTAAATCCACCAACATAAAGTGCCAAAATTTGATAAAGATCCACTTTCAATCATTTTCCCTTGTTATGTTTTGACCTAATGTGATGATATGCCAAGAAACTAATAGCAAATACTTCTTCCAAATTACCATTGTAGACAATTAAGTATATTGATGACATCATAGGCTAATAAAGATTTAGTAAAAAAGTTTGCAAGCTATAAGCTATGATTCTGGTCATGTAAAATTATTTTGAATTCTTTCTCTTGTAATGCATCTTGAAATTTGAAATTGATATTTTGAAGGAAGACAAATACGACTGTTCCAAGTGTATTGATCTAAAGATATGTGACAAAACCCTTGAAGTAATTCAAAGGTTTTTATAGTGAATTTAGAGATCAGAGCTTGATTGGGAAATTGAAACTAAAGACATGAAGAAATTTCGTAAAAAATTTAAAAAAAGAGAGAAAAAAAATGAAAATGAATATCTAGAAATTGGAAGATGAAGTACCAAAACTAAAATTCGAACATCAATGAGTCTGTTTTGCAATTGGTTTTCACTAGTGAATTTGGATTTACTCTTTATATTTAACTACAAATGGAAATGTTTTTGTAAGATAGTCTCTAAATCCACTTCCTGGTAGCTTGTAAGATAGAGTGTCCAGTAAATAGAATATTTATAACTGTATGTTATTGTTGTGTTTTGAAAATGAGATTAACAACAATGTAGTTTCAGGGCTTTATTATTCAAATGTGCAATTGAGTAATAGACTTCTATCAAAATATCGTGAACAAATGAACAATTTTAAACATAGTTGCAAAGTGAATTAGATAGGTCTATAACATTTGCTTAATAATACTACTTCCAGTTTCTCTTAGAAAAGTAAGAAAAAAATCAAGGACATTTCAGTTTCTAAGTATAATTTGTATTACTAAATTAAATAGGCTTAACCCTTACATAACAATATCTATGCATAACATAACAAAAAATATAGATACCATGTATTGTCCACAAGCACAATAAATATATTTTATAATAAAGTCTTTAATATTATCAATACAAAAATGCTAAGTATCTCATGTCGGTTACAATCAATACTCTCTTTACTTGTCAAAGTGAAGTTTATTCAGCTCTTTTTCCTTGATTCTTACTTAGGTTGAATTGGTCATTATTACCTTACCTTTTAATTGTTGACCTCTATCTAAGACCACCAATTGTTTTATCCTTGGAGGATTAGTTGACTTGTTTGGTTGGACTGATTTTCTAAGTAATTTGGGAGGTTTTTGGGGCTGAGAATTTGTTTTCTTGGAAAAAGACAAGATTATGAGCTTATTCTAACAAAAGCCAAGTAGAGAGCTAAACCCAAGTGATTGAGTGAACAACTTTTGTATGGATACACGTAAGGGAGTGTATGAGGAACTTTTTTTTCTTTTAGTAATCTAATTTTGTAGGTAAAAACTCTTCAAATTTCCAAACAATAGTGTAAGAAGAACCATTTTATTTAAGGGATGCCTTTGAGAATATGAAAAGGAGCATTGATGTATGAAGAGAGACATAACATAATTGCAATCTAACTTAGGCCATGCCTCAATGGTTACTCAAAGAAGAGGACAAATTCAACAAGACCTTCCAAGTCCAAGAATAAGGAATGAGATAAATACTACGCCTCCATTGTATGAACACCAAGAAGAAGGTTGAACACTTTTTGAGAAGTTATCAACAAGCCCTAATGAGAGGAGGAAGAAGATAAGGGTTGAGGGGAGTTAGAGATAGTATGCAAGGAAGAAACAAGGGAAATAATATGAGAAGGCTAGAAAGGGATTTTGAAAGGGCATTTAATTGGGATGCAGGAGTTAATAAAGATAAACATGGGGAGCAAAACAAGGGATTTAGAAATGGAGAAAGAAAAAGAGAGCAAGATAAAGAGAAAAGAGAGATGAAGCACATAAAGATAAAAGTACCTACATTTCAAGGAAAGAGTGACCTAGAGATTTATTTTCAATAGGAAAGAAGGATGAAAATCTTGTTTGATTGCAATGAATATAATGATAGGAACAAGGTGAAGTTAGCCATATTGTGGTTCTCAGAATACATATTAGTTTGGTATGAACAGGTGATAACATGACGAAGGCACATAAGAGAACAAATGGTGTCTTCATAGGGGTTGTTAAATAATCTAATGAGGGAAAAGTTTTTGCCCAACCATAACTACAATGAACTCTACCATAGGCTGCAAATCACTTAAACAAAGAAGTAAGAGTGTAAAAGGTTACCATAAAGACTTGAAAGTAATCATGATGAGAGCCAATATTATTGAGGATGAGCGGGTAGGGCCATAAGAGTAGGATTTTTTAATGGATTAAAGAGAGAAATAACTAATGTTGTGGAATTGCATTCATATGGAAGTATACAAGAAATGGTGTATATGGCATGAAAATTGAAAAACAATTAAAGAGGAAATCATTTACAAAAATTCTCTCATAGCCTACTATCATTTCAAACAAGACCCCTACTAATGTGTTTTCTGGTGTAGGGTATAATTTAATAGACTCACAGATAATTAAGTTATAAAAATAAAATATCAAATCACCAAAATTATACACCAAACACATTAAGGTAAGTTCACCCATCACAAAGAGAATAGTATAAGTATTCAACAAGTATCGATCCTCAAGGAATAATTATCAATACTCACTCTAATTCTATTACTCAGCCCACCAATTCAAATGATGATATATTTAAAACTAAGGAAACAACGAATGAATTCAACCCATACAAGATTGGTTAAAAGAATATCGAGTAAAAGAATGAGTAATGGACTTCTATCCAAACAGAATTAATTCCTTAAAAGCTAGATAAATAATAAAAACGGACTTCTAATAATTAAGTTACCAATCTAGTACTAGTACAGATTGTAGGATTTCTATCATGCATAATCAAATTAAGCGCAGCGGAAAACGACAAGAAATCCAAGCCATGGATCACGGGTTTGCAATATAAACGGGAAAAAGCAGAAGATTGCGTTTATTACCTCGTGAAGCCGAAATTCAAAAATTTCAGAAACAAGAACGCATGCGCGATCCAGATTATCCAAAAATGTTCACTGCAGCTCAACTGAAGTCCAAGAAAGAACTCCCTCTAATGATAATCCACACAAGGTCGAACGCTCACAATCTTACAATTCTATGCTAGTAGAATTTAGGAGGCTAAGGTTTGATTAATAAGAGAGAGACGGCTATGGTTTGATCAAGAGAGAGGCAGAGAAACGGTTTCTCTGTTATTACGTGAATGGTCTATCTCTTCCCCTAAGAAAACCGTTTCCATATATTTATAGATTTATAATTACCATAAATTGCAACTTAGTCCTTCAACGTCCAATTGTCAACAAATTGGTCCTTAAAGTTTACTTAATTACAATTAGGTCCCATGAATTATAACAAACTTATAATTCACCTATAAATATATTCTCTTTTCTTAATTTACCCCCACAATATTATCAAATAATATATTTGAGCATTCAAACCTTTATTGTGTGTGACCCATTAGGTTTCCTGGTCTTATTAGTAGCATAATATGAATTAATTCTAACAATATTAGAATTAATAATCCTTAATAAAATAAAGGATTAAATTTATTAATTCTCTAATTAATAAATTCATATTTAGCATATCAAGAGCGACATCTAGCAATGACTTTTGACCACCCAAAAGTCCAGAAAGTCAAGTGGCTTGACATGAACCTTTCAATAGCAAATTATCAGTGCAATAAACTCCTTTCAACATACAATATCTCATTCGGTCTAGAGCATGGAATTAGTGCCAACTCCCTCCAGAATATTATTAATTCTGGCCCGAATATTTTAGTACTTATTCAAGAAATCCATTACTCGATATGTGTATCAATTAGAACCATTTCCATCACATAGTCGCCTTGGCCAAGGACTTCATGAGTAATGATTTCTACAAGTGGCCTTGAGATATACTCTCCTACTATTAGGAGTGGTGAATCCTTTATTGACCATCTCAACTACTTTCGTTTACTTTACTTTGTACCCAATATCCATCACATAGGCGGTCCTAGATAAGACTCCAAAGATTAGAATCAAATTACAACGCTCGATAAACAAAGTACCTTGGAGATCTCAAGTTTAAGGATACTTGCACACTTACTATAATGAGATTCTATCACTGGCACTAAATAGTTATCCAAGTAATTATCTCGTAGCTAGGTCATCCAATGAACTTATTTCAAAACAAGTATCCACATGTTAATCATGAGTATCCCAATATCCACGGATATGAGAACCACCGCTTGATCCAATCAAAAGATATAACATGTGCCAGTCTTGGCGTATTAATAATGTCCCATCTTATTAATACTCTGACTGGGGATTATTTAAGTACAAACACTGCATAGTATAGTAGGAATCTCACATCATGATCTCTATCATGATTTCCTTAACACTGTGTTGTATTAGGGACTTTATCTAACGGTTTGTACACATATTTAGATATAACAATCAAACTGAAAGATAAAGAATGCCTCTTATTAATTTAATATGCAATATACATAGTACAAGTGATTGCCTCTAGGGCACAACACTAGCACAGATTAAAATGATGAATTTTATTCTCTCAATTTATGAATTTCCAATTCTTTAATAAAATTAATGAATATCTATATATCATTAATTTAACCTAAGGATGCATTAAACATAATTAACCCTTAATTACCAAAGGGAGCCTACAAGAAATTGATATCTCTATCCCTCGGTAATATTATTATCTCATTGATTATTAGTTCTTTACCTTAATTTCATCTCTCAAGTTAATTAAAAGAACATAAAAATTAAATCAATTGAATCAACATAATCAATTTAACATAAATACGCACAAGTAATCAAATACTAGAATAAGAAATCAGTTGATCCAAAAGTAATTCAACACAAAGTCATAATCTTGGGTTCAACTATCTAGATACAATAAAAGTAGGGAACTCATAGATAAGTTATTCTTCTTTATTTTCTACAATATCCTCTGAAACAATGCTCAGTTCTTCTCCCAGATTCTTCTTGCACCTTTGATGAGACTCGGCTTCATCATAGAGGTCAAGATCAAGGAGGGGGAGGCGTGACCATGCAAGGACAAGGACCAATGACAAGATCTAGGTTCAAGAAGCTTCAAGATGAGTTCCAATTGCTTATAAAACCATGCTAGAGGATGAAAGAGGGTTGGAAGGTTGAGGAAGCTAGCCAAGATTTCATTTTGATAACTATCCAAGAAGGACCCCAGCAAGGACTCAAGCCGACAACAAAGGGGGCGAAACTTGACCAAATGAGGCCTTCTAGTGAACAGCCGGCGCTGGCTTCAACCTGCCCAACAGCGGCTTCATTCTGGCACATGACCGGCCGAAGACAGTTTGCAACTGGCGCTGGCTGTAGTGCCCAAACCGGCGCCGGCTGCAACCTGGCTGCCCCACGTTTTTTATGTTTTCTCCAGGTTTTCCCCAATTTTAAGTGTTTGTAAAGATTATTAAGACCCTAAACTGTAATAGAACCTCAAGGATTACTTAGCTAGGGTTAGCGTAGTATAAATAGAACCTTTAATGATTTGACAACACAATTCACATATTTTAATTCAAATTTGAGAGAGAATCTTGAGAGGCCCTAACCTCCTTGTTCATCTTGTTCAAGACTATGCTTAAGGGTTAGTCCTCCTTATGAATGAATTTATAAATTTTTTAGATAATCCAATGTGGTTTCTTTAAATGGGTTTTAGTTGCTTTGTTCTTCTAAGATTTGTTTGAATTCTATTACTTGGGTGTCTATTTTCTCTATTCTATTTGTTCTTGTTTGCCTTGATTGCTTCAAAGATATTCGGGTGAGATTATAGTAGAACTTTCTACTATTCTTGAGGGTCTTTAAATCTTAGTTCTTCAAGGGTTTGATAGAGAGTATGTTGTTATTTCATTTTCTCCTTTTTTGTTTTTTTTTTTGTCCCAAGAAGAATCTCTGTTTTTGGTCTCATTGATTGAGCTGAACACATAACCAACTAAACCGCTCAGAACACCAAGAAAAATCCCGCACAAGATCATATCAAAGAGTTTGATATCAGAGCAAGGAAAAGCTTGATTCCAATCAAAGCTTGAAAGTAAGAAAAGGAGCCTTACAAAGTTGAAGAAAAAGAAAACAGAGAAAATCCCGTAACTCAAAAAATATGCTCCAAAAAGGTCATGAAATCTTTGTTATATCTTGATATTTCTATTGTAAAATTTCTCCTTGATGTTAATATTATCCTTGGGAACAAATTTTTCTTGACTTTGTGATGAAAATTGGCTTAAATATGAGTGAAAATGTTTGTTGTTCTTAAGTGACGGGATTGCAACCAAGGTGTTTGATAAATATTCCATGAGAATATTTTTTGCTATAGTTGGGAACTTTAATTCTTAATTTTCATTCCTTGGGATATTGGAACTTAGTACATCACTCTATTATTTAATTCCATGTTCATTGAACTCAATTTTACTAGTGCACACTTGTGATCATCTTGTTCTTCATAATCCTAGTTCTAGTTGTTCTTGTTTCTTTATTCTTGCTAATTCTTGTTTGTGTCTTGGTTGGAAGTGTTTTCGTGTGCGTCTAAGTGTTTGTTCTTGTGTTGATTGAGTTCACATTTCTTGAAATTCTTGATTAAAACTTGATTGCTTGAGATGCCCAACAAGAGTTTGTTGAAATTCCCCTAAGACCCCCTAATTGGAAAGGCCACAAAGGAATAAGAATATCAAGTGTTTTATGTGCCTTGGATATGGACATACTTCCCATGAGTGCCTAAGCAAGAGAACGATGTATACTAATCCCCATGGTGAGGTTTCTACCGATGAAGAAGAAGAGGGAGAAAGATACCAATGAGACCAAGAGGAAAATAGAGATGAGGAAAGTGATGAAGGGGAAGTTGTTGGTCAAGAATACTTTTTTGTGGGAGACATAAGAAGGTCATTAAATTCACAAGCAATTGAGGATCAAGATCACCAACAAAGAGAGAATATTTTTTACGCTAGGTGTCTAATCAACAAGACCCCTTGTAGTGTTATTTTAGATAGTGGGAGTTGCACTAACGTGATTAGTGCAAACTTGGTTGAAGAATTGGATATGAGTTGGATTAAATACCCCAAACCCTACAAATTACAATGGTTGAATGATAGCGGAAAAATTAGAGTAAACAAACAAGTTTTGGTGTCTTTTGAGATAGGGAAATACATGGATGATGTGCTATGTGATGTGGTACCCATGCAAGCGGGTCACTTGCTCCTAGGGAGGCCTTGGCAATATGATAAACATGTAAAGCATGATGGTAGGAAGAATACTTATTCCCTACTCATGGAGGGAACTAAGTTTACCCTCACCCCCATGGCCCTTAGTGAGGTGGACAAAGATCAAATAATCTTGAAGGAGAATGAAAAAAAAAAAGAAGCACAAGATGTTAAGCAAAAACAAGAAATTGAGAGGAAAGAACAAGAAAGGAAAAAAAAAAGAGTTGAGAGAGAGGATGGACAAACAAGTACCTTTGACAATTAAGGATAGGAGTGAGTAAGGACAAGAGAGGGGAGGTAAAAGAAGAGTGAATTTCTTTGGAAAAGAAAGTGAGGTCATAAAAGTTATAGAAGCTAAGAAACCGGTTATTCTTCTTTTATGCAAATGTTCTTATATTTCTAGTAATGATTCTACATTGTCTTTGCCTAATGAAATTACAGCTATTCTTTAAGAATTTGAAGACGTCCTTCCAAAGGAGGTGCCCAGAGGACTACCACCCATAAGAGGGATTGAGCATCAAATCGACTTTGTGCCTGGAGCCTTTATCCCCAACCGACCGGCATATAGAAGTAACTCGGAATAGTCCAAAAAGTTGCAAAAGCAAGTAGAGGCATTGCTTAAGAAGAGACATGTGAGAGAAAGCCTAAGCCCATGTGCGATTCCGATTCTTTTGGTGTCCAAAAAAGATGCGACATGGCGTATGTGTGTGGATTGTCGCGTTATCAACAATATCACGGTAAAATACTACTATCACATTCCTAAGCTAGATGACTTACTTGATGAGCTATTTGGTACATGCGTTTTTTCTAAAATTGATTTGAAATTTGGTTATCACCAAATTAGAATAAGAGAAAGGGATGAATGGAAAACGGCTTTTAAAACTAAACAAGGGTTGTATGAGTGGCTTGTCATGCCCTTTAGATTGTCTAATGCCCCTAGTACTTTCATGCGATTAATGCACCATGTTTTGATGGAATTCATTGGAAAATTTGTTGTTGTGTACTTTGATGATATATTTATTTATAGCAAATTATATGTGGATCATTTGAATCATGTTCAAAGTGTGCTTGTTGCCCTCTGAAGGGAGAGATTGTATGCTAACCTTGAGAAGTGCTCTTTTTGTTTGGAGAGGATTACATTCCTTGGGTATGTTGTGAGCACTAAAGGAATTAAGGTTGATGAGGGAAAAGTGAAAGCCATCCAAAATTGGCCAACCCCTACCACCATTACCCAAGTCTGTAGTTTTCATTGGCTAGCTAGCTTGTATAGGAGGTTCATCCAAAATTTTAGCATTATAACAGCCCCTCTAACTGAAATGATAAAGAAAAATGTGGGATTTAGGTGGGAGGAAGCTCAATAACAAGCCTTTCAAACCCTCAAAGATAAATTGAGCCAAGCCCCAATTCTTATTCTTCCTAATTTTGAGAAGGCCTTTGAGATAGAATGTGATGTAAGTAGGGTGGGAATAGGTGCGCTCTTGACCCAAGATAGAAAACCCATTGCATACTTTAGTGAGAAATTGTCCAGGGCGGCCCTCAATTACTCTACCTATGACAAAGAGTTTTTTGCCTTGGTGAGGACCCTAGAATATTGGCAACATTACCTTTTGCCAAGAGAGTTTGTCATTCATACCGATCATGAGACCTTTAAACACCTTAAGAGCCAACAAAATTTGAACAAGAGGCATGCAAGGTGGATGGAGTTTATTGGGATATTTTCATATGTCATTCAATACAAGAATGGTAAAGAAAATGTGGTAGCGGATGCACTCTCTCGAAAGTATCACTACTAAACTTTTTGGATGCTAAACTTCTTGGTTCTGAACTTGTGAAAGATTTGTATATTGATGATGAGGAGTTTGGGGATATTTTCCATGATTGTGAGAAAAGTGCATTTGCTAAATATTATAGGCATAATGGCTTCTTGTTTAGGGAGGCAAGGCTTTGTGTGTCGAAGGGTTCTATTAGGGTGTTGCTAGTTAGGGAGGCCCATAGTAGAGGACTAATATGGCATTTTTGTGTTGCAAAGACCTTAGGCATTCTTAAGGAGCATTTCTTTTGGCAAAAAATGAGAAAGGATGTGGAGAGATATTGTTCTCAATGCATTATTTATAGGTGAGCTAAGTCTAAATCCATTCCGTATGGTCTTTATACTCATTTGTCCACACCTAATGTGCCTTGAGTTGATATTTCAATGGACTTCATCTTATGATTGCCTAGGTCCAAGGGGGGTAAGGACTCCATATTTGTGATTGTTGATCGATTCTCTAAAATGGCTCATTTTGTGGCTTATTCCAAGATTAATGATGCGTCCTACATTACAGATTTATTCTTTAAGGAAGTGGTAAGAATACACAGGATTCCAAGGACTATTGTTTCGGATAGGGATACTAAATTCCTTAGCCACTTTTGGAGAGTGTTATAGAACAAACTAGGTACTAATCTCTTGTTTTCCACAGCTTGTCATCCTCAAACGGACGGACAAACGGAGGTGGTCAACCGAACACTCACCTAACTCTTGCGGACCATAATCAAGAAGAACTTCAAAAATTAGGAAGAGTGCTTGCCACACATTAAGTTTTCTTACAATAGGATTATTCATTCTACCACTTCTTATTCTTCTTTTGAAATTGTATATGATTTTAATCCTCTAACTCCTTTAGATTTGGTTCTTTTACCTATAGGTAAAAGGTTGAACCTCGATGGAGCTAAGAAGGCAGAAATAGTGAAGGTACTCCATGAGAAAGTGAAAGCAACCATTGCAAAACATAATGAAGAGATTACCCATAAGTGCAATCAAGGAAGAAAAAAGGTGTCATTTGAGCTGGGCGATTGGGTATGGGTGCACCTTCACAAAGAGAGATTCCCCACGCAACGACGGAACAAACAAGATCCAAGGGGGGATGGTCCATTTCAAGTTCTTGCCAAAGTTGGAGATAACGCTTATAAGATAGATTTACCCGGTGAGTATCATGTTAGCGCCACTTTTAATGTTAGTGATATCTTTCCCTTTGATGTAGATGATGGCAACGATTTAGAGACGAATCCTTTTCAAGGAGGGGGAGATAATGAGACTCAACTTTATTATGGAGGTCAAGATCAAGGAAGGGGAGGCGTGACCATTCAAGAACAAGTACCGATGACAAGATCTAGGTCCAAGAAGCTTCAAGATAAGTTTCAATTGCTCATAAAATCATGCTTGAGGATGGAAGAGGGTTGGAAGGTTGAAGAATCTAGCCAAGAGTTTATTTTGATGACTATCCAAGAAGGATCCCAACAAGAACTTAAGCTGGCAACAAATGGGACAAAACTTGACCAAATAAGGCCTCCCAGCGGACAGCCGGCACCGGCTCCAAGCAGCCAAACTAGCACCGGCTTCAACCTACCCAATAGTGGCTTTATTCTGGCATATAACTAGTCGAAGATAGTTCACAACCAGCGCCGGCTGTAGTGCCCAAATTTGCGCCAGCTACAACCTGGGCAGCCGTCGCGTTTTTTATGTTTTTTCTGGTTTTTTCTCTCAATTTTAAGTGTTTGTAGAGATTATTAAGACCCTAAACTATAATATAGCCTCAGGGATTACTTAGCTAGGATTAGGGTAGTATAAATAAAACCTTTAGTAATTTGACAACACAATTCACATACTTTTATTCAAATTTGAGAGAGAATCTTGAGAGGTCCTAACCTCCTTGTTCATCTTGTTCAAGACCATACTTAAGGGTTAGTCCTCCTTATGAATGAGTCTATAAATCTTTTGGATAATCCAATGTGGTTTCTTTGAATGGGTCTTAGTTGCTTTATTCTTCTAAGGTTTATTTGATTTCCATTACTTGGGTGCCTATTTTCTCTATTCTATTTGTTCTTATTTGCCGTTGTTGCTTCAAGGATATTGGGGTGAGATTATAGTAGAACTTTCTACTATTCTTGAGGGTCTTTAAAGCTTAGTTCTTCAAGGGTTTGAGAGAGGGTAGGTTGTTATTTCATTTTCTCCTTTTTTTTTTTTGTCCCAAGAAGAATCTCTATTTTTTGTCTAACTGATTAAGCTGAACACATAATCAACAAAACCACTCACAACATCAAGAAAAAGCCCGCACAAGATCATATCAACCTTACCACTCTATGTTCTCTCTTCTGTTAGGTAAAACTCTCTTTCGTTTCTCTAAAAATGTTTTTTTCCAGCTAACTACCCTTAGAGTTTCTTTCACTTTTCTTTTATATCTCTTAAAACCTAGAAAAATCATTACTAAACTAAAATAGGGAGTAAATTTTCAAACCAAGCAGCCTTATTCGGTGTGGACCAAGCAGCGCTCTTAGCTTTTGAATTCCCAACATAATGACTTCAGGCGACACTGCTAGTTTCATCTCTGGCAGCACTGCTTCCTCTCAGGTTGTCTAGCTGCTATAACTTCTCATCACCAGGCAGTGCCACTTCTTTAACCTCAAGCAGCACCGCTAACTCTCTGTAATCTTTAGCATTCTTCAAGCATCCAAGTCAGTGCCTCTCCCTATGAATTAGGCAATGTCGCTTGGCTTCTTCTGTAGCGATTCCATCCTTTTTCATTTTTATTTTTATCATCTTTTCATTCTATAAATCCTACACAAAAAAAAAAAAGTGAAAATGGATGGGTGAGTTGTCATATACACATAATTTCTTCCACAAATATACCATATATGACACAGAAAATTATGATAAAATTAGCACACATCACTCCCCCACACTTGAGCCTTTACTTGTCCTCAAGTAAGAATTATCAACCCAAAAATTATACAAACATGGTAGAGATATTATCTTTTCCTTTGACCTTAGAATCTAACCTAATACATATCCAATCAAGTCAATGTCACAGAAAACTCACATATTAAGCCAATATAACCAAAGTCATTAAAGTTTAGTTGAACAAGTCTATGGCAATTCAAAGAGATTCACTGCTTCTTTTGATTCAAGAATGTAGACAATATGACTCATATAAGTTAAAAATAATAAATCAATGCAAGTTTCATACCTGCTTAACAACTATAATATGGGTAGTAAAATAGGGACTCTTTCTCTCTCTCTTTTAAGTTCCATCTTACGCTCCATCTCGCCTTACTAAATTTTTTCTTTTTCTCAGACTAGAAAATGCTTTCATCAAACATATTCTTTTCTTCCCTTTTTTTTTCTTTTTTCTTTTTTCTAGTAGGTGCATTTTGTACTCTATCCAACAAAGAGCTGACGGTAGAACTAATGTGTAAATGGAATTCTTGTATGTCTATGACGTGTTTGAATTCAGGTATAAAAATCATAGAAAAATAAGCACATTCCCAATCAAGTTTAAATTAAAACGTTAAACCCAAATTACATATATGAGCAAGAATACTCATCATTAAGCATAGCATAAGGTTAAAAACGAGTGTCGGTCCTCAAGGAATAAGTATACATTAATCCCTTTTTTTTATTATTTAACCGACTCAATAAAGTGAAAAGAATAAAAAGAAAAATAAAATAAAATAAAAGAATATATACATGTCAAGGATGGAGAATTATGTAACTCAAAACCATTATTTTGACAAACATGACCTTAACGTATCCAATCATTATCATAACTAATCATTCTCTTGGCATCATAAAGGATTAAGATAGATTTACTTCTTTTTCAATCCATGAAATCACTATCTTCAAGACAAATTAGTATTACATATTCTGTCTCAACTACTTCAACCAAAAGATTCATTAAACACAATCCTTGATTAAATTTTCATATTCTGGCAAACTTAAAACATGAAATTAACAAATGAATCCATATTCTGGTAGACATCAAGTAACCTTTAATTACCCAATTCTTAGCAATTAACCTATTTTTCAAGCAAGTTAAGAGACTACAAATATGAAATTAATGAATTGAGACCACCACCAACCCCTTTTTTCAAGCAAGTTAATAGAAGAAATAACAAATTAATCTCGTAATCAGCATAAGTAATTAAATACCAAGAATAACAATCAATTAATCAAAGATCAAAGTAACCCTAAAAATCATGAATACCTAAAATAATGTCAAATTACAATAAAACAATTAAAAAATCATTGTTTAAGAAAAGAAAACAAAGTTAAAAGAAAGTACTCATAGACAAGCCTTCTTCTTCTTCCTTCGTAGATTCTCTTATACAATCCTCATTGAATTTGAGTGAATTCCTTCTTGAATTTGAGTGATTTGATATTTTGATCCATGAATTTCCCCTTTTTCCTTGTGTTTTCCCTCTACTTATAGGCTTTTTCCTTGTGTTTTACCTAAATTCGTCCCTCTAGGGTTTCTAGCCGACTAGAAGTAGCAAAATATTAAAACTCTGCAAATTGCCAAAAAAATGTGCACGAAAATTGAGGCACCAATTTGTCTGTTCGTTCGTCAATTTTTCTTGATTTTCATGCCACTTTTTCCAAATTGCAGCCGGCGTCGCCTCTGATCTCCCAACCGGCGCTGGCTGTGTTCTGTTCAGCTCTGTTTCACCGATTTTTTTATCGCCTCGAAGTGTATGCTAGCAGCACATGGCCAGTGCCAGTTCTCCTATCTTGGCCGGCGCCGCCTCTACTCTGTTTAGCGACATTTTTGTTTTATTTTATCTCTAAAATATGAAATAATGCACAAAATACATTTCTAAGGGTAAAATCTCAAATATGAAGGAATATGACCAGATATTGAACAAAATGTATCACAAAATAGCCTCAAATAACTAAAAAATATATGACTAATTTAGGCCCTATCAGTCTACGAACTTATCTAGGAAACCGAAAAGATTGAATGTTCGTAAGTGTACTTGGCCACCTTGCGTGGTTTGGCTGAGCATGCCTAGGAACATTTGTGCCCTCATGTCATAGATTGCCTAACCAAGTTTGAGAACACATGAGCTTCCCTAATTGAAGGCCTAAAACGAAGAGATAAGAAGTCAATCAACACACGAAGACCAGCCAATATATTGTGCCTAATACCTATGCCAAATACATAGTTGAGGTGCCCAAGGCCAACTGAAGGTGTTTGTGCCAAGTTCCCAACTAAAGTGTCATGCTAGCGCCTGGATAGTACCCGACACCTAATGCCATGAATAGTATCGTGCTGAGGCGGAGAGTTGACGACTAGCCGATGATCAGACATCAACTCCTTCCATTTCCTTGTGAATATATATGGATAGGGTTTTATTGAATTTTTATAAATTTCCTAAGACCTTGAAGGCCGTGTATGTAAACTTTCGTAAATAAATTCTTTGTAGATAAATGTAGAGAAAATTGGTAAACTTTTTATACCTTCTTAGAAAATCAGTGTCTACTATTGTACTATGGGAAACATTTACTAAGACTATTTTAGGAGACAAAGAAAAATGAGATCGGTTAGAAATAAACTTTTTTAGTTGTCATTTATGGTGTTTTCCCTCATCTAGACTTGTTATAAATACTTTGTAAATGTTTTTTTATGAATGAAATGTAATTGTTTATGCAATTAATGTGCTTTTAAGTTTCCTTTTCTATCATGTTCATTCTTTTCATTTTTGTTTTCTATTGTTTTCATAGTGAACCACTGAAAACTTGCTTAAACTCACTTAATAGGTTTCATATGAAGTTGGGAAAAGGCAGTGTGACCTTGGCTTAGGTCTAGCCAAATTACAGACATTACGGTTAGTCTACGTGTGGAAAGATGACTCGTGATAGCTGGTATCAAAGCCTTGTGAATTGTACTCTAAGCCATATTGTTTCATTGCATCAATTATTGGTTATTATGATCCAATTGGTTAGATTTTAGGTAAACAGTAAATGTTTCAGGGCAAAAGCCAAGACATGCTTAGTGGGCAATAAAATCACCATGAAATAACCAACTAAGAGACTAGCAAAAAGGGAGAAGGGTATTAGAGGCTTGGACCCTAGCTAGACTCGGCCAGTATGAGAGGACCTCAATTGGGACATGGCTGTGATTGTGTAAGTGGATTCGGATATTGACCATTTAAGAAAAACAATAGTTAACGAGACAAGCACAAGCGAGCCCGCAAGAGAGACAGCTAGACTATTATCGGGAAAAGGCACAATAAAGAACTAATTGGAGGCACTGGAGGCCACTGTTAATAAGATTAGTGCCATCTACTTGGGATGGAGTGAAAATAGACTACGGGTTGTTGGTAAAACGTATAGATTTCATTGAATCTAACATTGTACAATTTAATAGTCAACTTGAGAAAATGGACGATACATTAAAAGAGATGGTACCATTGCTAAGATCTCATGAAACCATGCACAACTAGTATGATTTTGCACTATAGAAAGTAAGCACATCAATAGAATCCAAAACCCATGTCATGTAGAAGGTGTGATATATTCTTAAAAAGATCTAGACAGATTTAAAGATGCCCAAATTAGCCGTAAGATTTAAAGATGCTCAAATATATGTCATAAATTTGATATCAATATTTTATTAATTCTATTTTGACTTAAAATTTGAAGTAATTGTGACTATTAATGAAATTTAATTGTCTTGTTCATTCATATTGTGATTATCTTATTTCTAGTATTTTGTATTTGCGAATTTATTAATATAGGTATTTTAACATTGGTTTGGTTGAGTTGAGTTTTTAACATAGGTTATCATGTATAATTGTCAAGCAATGAATTTTAAAATCAGAAATAAATAATGAATTTATTACACATGGAATAATCTAAAAAAAAAAAAGATGATAGCTGCTCCTACAATGAAATCCTTGATGGTTCCTTAGAGGTTGAACTCGTCGCTGAGTTTGCTTTTGATGTTGTTTTTCTGATTGTCCTTCATCTTGATCCTCAGTATGGTAGGATGGACCTTCATCCTCTATAGACTGCCTGTGCCATCTTTGAGGCCGTCCAGTTGATAGACCAATAGCAAATTCATTAGCCAAAGACAGGCATCTAGTATCGAAGATTAGATGTTGTAGAGTAACAAAATCAGCATGCCTATCTTCAACCACTGCAGGATCACCTTATTTATAATCGTATTCTTCTCTGTGTATAGGTGAGTTATGATCCTATTTAGAAATATCATCTGCATCTCGTTTGTGTGCCTATCTACCCCCCTCCGTACCTGTTGTACTCCGCAATTGACTTCTTGCAGGATCGGGGGTATTGGATCAGAAATGTAGCTTCCATCTTGATGGCTTGTATGTTGGGTGAGTCAAATGACTTGCCTGACTTGTAGCAGTCAATGAACACATGGCGAGATCTGTTATTAATGCAAACACTTATCTAGTCATAGCATCCGCATTTTGATATCCTTCATTGCATAGGTACAATATTCAGCGAATAGAATCAGTTTACATATATATTTCCAAATGCTAATAAACTATTTGAGTGAAAATTCTATATTTTATTACTCAGGATTATTAAAAAAAAAATAATGTACTAGTATTTTAATTGCCCCATTGCTCGATTGGTAGTCTATTGGGTTAGGTTGTGTTATAGTCGAATTACCAATCAATCGCCTAGTGTGAGTCTAATACCATACTACATAATTAGGTGAAACTATATTCTGACCATAACTGGATTGTCCACTTAGAATGGTTAAATGCCTATTAACCCAATTAGTAAGATGTATTAAATCAATCTCACTCCATCCCGCACCAGTAGTCTTCATGTCACGAGTATACAAATTATCACCGATGTCAACTGTAATAGGGATTGTCTGTATCAATCCAAACTATCGCATGACTCTATCTGGATGATGCACTTCTATTGTCTCTCAACATATTAATGATATGATAGACGCCCACATGTGTCACCCATGAGTGAACTAGGGGATAGGGTAGCAAACATGTGCTCAGCATAAGGCTACCAAATAAACTGTATAAAGATAAACTTTCAGTGTCAAGAATTAATAACAAGCTTAAATTTATTGTTAATAACAAATTAATTAAAGTGATACTTATATGATCATTTTGTATCCTATGTAATTGATCCCTATAAGCAAGCAACACAAATGTTAGGGTTCGGAAAGCTCTAATGGTCCCTCCCATACTAATCATCTAGGGGCTTATGGATCAACATCCTCACCTGGATGGACTTTAGTCGATCTAATAATAGGAATACGCTCCAAAGCCCATAACTATTTCGACATTGACAACCATTACTTAGAAAAATTTTACGATTTATTAATTTAAAATACTGATGAGATTTTTTAAAAAATATTCATTTCACACTTGAACAACAGTAATGGGCCACTGATAGTATGCACTCAGTAAGGCGTAGCATTGCATAGACAATTGTACAGACGAGCCAAGGTTGCACTTCTCCAACTAAGCGTGCCTGATAACTCTAAATCATAGATGTATTTTAAGAAGCACAAATGTACTCTGTTGTTGAACTTATCTGAAAATAGAAAGCCACCAATAAGTACCATAATACAATACCATGTATGCTGGCTCATCATTTCTGGCGTCGGATGTGTAGGTAGTGGTTGACTCACTGCTCGCTCTCTCGAAATAGTCTTCAATCGATATCCATTCAAATCTATCAGAGACAGTAGAAATCCTAATAGCTTGTCACACATATCAATCAACTTTGTAGGTGTATGTACAAATCGACTGTTATAGATAGGATCACTATCTACATATAATCCGAAGAGGACCTCTGCATCCTCTAGGGTTATTGTAGCCTCTTCAATGGTAAGGTGAAACGTATGTATCTCTTGGTGTCATCTTTTCACTAACATTGTAATCAGTGGATAGTCGATTTTTATATAACATAAACGATGCAGTCCACTGAAACTAGCGATATCCATGAGCTGCTTGACATGATTACAATATCTATACTACATGTGTGACGACCTATGTCTATACTACAATATCAATATATTCGGTACAATAGGACCTGGATCCATTATGTGAGAAGTAGTCTTTTACATTATGTCCTAAAACAAATACACCGATATTACAGAAATTAAAAGTAAATAAAAGATATATAACCTACATCAAATTAAGTGCAAAAAAACAAACACAAAATTAAATATAAATAATTCCAATTGCCTTAATATAATAATAAAAGTTTAATATTAAGATGAGAATAAGCCTTGTATCTAAACAAATATTACATATTCAAGAAACATGCTACAAGGTTAATCTGAGTTCATTTCACTCTACGGCACCATGAGTGCAATTTCTCCTATTACGTCCACTGCGATAGCATAAGCCACAAGGAGGAGGTGAATTAGAATTGCGTTTGTCCATTTCATTTTGAATACGCACAATTTGCATTTGACCCCTTCGACAGTTCTTGAAACAGTGAGCAAATGGTCCGAACCTAAAACTAAGGTTACGCCAATATTCCTCATATGGAATGGGCCTAAACTATGTTGTATATGTTAGTCTGTAGCATGGTGTTGTGTTTTCCAATGGCACTAAATCCCCAGAATTAAGCCCTAGCTACTGATATGCTGCAAATGTATGCAAATATGGTATTCCATATATTTCCCATTTACTACAACTATATGTCCTAGCCATAATATTAACCTCATATGAATTATTTCCTTTCTCGTTCTCATGATGCAGTGACACAACATTAAAAATACCTCGATCTTGATTAAAAACTAGCATACAATATGTTCTTTCTTTTGTCTCATTCTTTACAAATTTTTCCCATATCCTAGAAGGAAAGTGATATCTCCTGTGATTAGTCTCTTGTTTATGGTTATTGAAATATTTGACATTTTTTAAACAAATACTCAACAATCACCTTGATAAGAAGGGCATATATACTTTTGATGACACTGTTGAAAGATTCTATCAGTTTGATTATCATGTTACCATACCGATGTTCTACCGTCATAAACAAGCATTCATTTCTCTTTTGGAATCAAATCCAGCCATAACTTCGCAAGAGGGTTTAGCAAACTAATATCTTCTATAATCTTAAAAATTTTTCACTTTTTGCTTTGATTTCTAGCTATGTACATCAATTTCTTTAACTCATGAGTTCTAAACTTTATATTAAAGTTGCTCCGAATATGTTTAAGACAAAATTTATGCATTGCCATTGGTTCTTGCCAAAGGGGTAGTCGATAAACTGCATTCACAATCCCAATGTATCTGGCAGACACTAAACGAACTTTTCAATCCTTTAATATATGTTCTCTAAGCAAAGTTAAAAATCATCTCCAACTGTCATTAGTTTTTTCGTCAACGACTGCAAATGCAAGGGGCAATATATGGTTATTGGCATCTTAACCCACTGCTGTTAAAAATTTTCCTTGTATATACCTCTCAGAAATGTCCCGTCAATGCTAACTATTGATTTCATGTGAACAAATGCATCAATATAGGGTCCAAATACCAAAAAAACACATCCAAAAGTCTTGGCCCTATCATTGTCCATAGGCAAGAAGAGCCACGCCATGACAATACTAAGATTTGCATTTTGTAAGGCTTGTATATACTGTAGTAGTTGTGTGAAAGTAGAAGGCCAATCTCCATAGATCATCTCAATAGCACGTCTGTGCGCATTCCATCCTTTCTTGTATGACGGAGTGAAGTGCAATGTGTTATAAATATGGCTGTTTATTTCGCTGATTTTAATCTCTGGATTATTGTGAATCTTCGAAAAGATATGATTTGCCATGAATTTCGCACTCAAGTTTCGATGGTTCCTGTCGACTATCCAAACTAGACAAATGTGCTCTTCTTGCTATCGAGTAATTTACCACAGGCCACTACCTTTCTTTTTCCACACACAGATCCACTAATAATAGAAATGCTATGGAGTTGAATTTTTATACTCGAAAATCCAATATGCACTCTTACTTTCTACCACCGTAAACTCACGACCCATTCTAATGGATCACGATCGAACAACCCAAAATAACTCATTCTTATTGCTAAACCACATTCCAACTCTCAAGTCATTATTGGATTCTGACCATAAATTTATCCCCCTACTCAGTGTCAATCTATTAGCTTTATTTCCTATTTCTTGAAAAGTATCAAACCAGTCAAGATAGATTGAATATGGTGGATTATTTAAGCAGACTGGTTCAGAGGGTCTTTTAGCAGGTTGTTGCATTACAGAAGAATCGGGAATATCTTCTTCAGTATTGACATCCCCCTCGTCCTTGTCGGGTGAATCATCTGCAGCAGGCCTATCAATGTCAAATATAGGTCCTAACCCGTCCACAGTCACCTCCAGAAGACCTACCCAATTAGGCTCTCAAGCAACCCATTTATCAACGGGGTTGCATCTAATAGAACACCGATTTCTTTAGCTAAAAATAATGGCAAGCTCGTCTGTATTTAAAGGGATTGAATGTGGTCATGAAGTAGATACATAAAAAATCTAGTAGAAGTTGATAAGCATTGATTACTAGTGTTAGCCCTAAGGGCATTCTCCTGTGTTTTGACTTATGACAAACATTTATGATGACTAACTTGGGTGACTTACATACGATAGGACATGTTTGACCCTAATTCTTTCAAGGCATGCAAATAAAATTGCTAAACAACTCTTGAGCAATGGAATCCAAGAATGGGTAATTAAGTAGAAGACCAAACTTAAGAGATTGCATACCAAGAAGTCCTTGTGGAAGAACCTTAGACTAGGAATCGTTGTTAAGGTATTACCTGTGTAAATTTCTATGTCTTCTTTACCTTATGATTCAATTTATTTCTACCTTAAAATACTCAAACAAAAAGATTTCAAAGTATTAAGTCTTCAGAATTTTGAATTGAGTAATTTGGATGGCTCTGCATCCAAATGCTTCATCCAAAACTATGTGAACGGTGTCAAAATGCTTCTGCCTAGAAAAGTACCATTTTGAACTCACCTTTTAGACACTCCATCATCCGATCTTTGAGTTCAAAACTCTGGAAAAGCTGACAACCGGAAACTAGCTATTTTTAGCCGTTGGAGCTTTACTTTTTGCTTCTATAAAAGCTTTCAAAACTCGATTTTAAAGCAGATTTTTGTCCTATCTTTCTAAAAAACACTCTTACCCTCTAGAATACAAAAATCTCCCTTTTTATTTAGTGTTTCAAAGTGAAATCTAATTGCTTCAAAAGGTAAAAGTTGTTGGTACTTATTTGTTTGCACATTTGCTCAAAAGTGTGAGCTATCTCTATTTCATTCTAACAATCCTTTTTGTATATCAAGGTTGTGGTGTAAAACCCATTTGGGATGAGCCCTAATTTGTAGTTGATTAAGAGGTTTGGTTAAAACCAAGTGTGGTGATCCTCTCTTGTAATTGGTATAGGCAAACACTATTGTGTTGACTTGAGTTTATAGTGACCTGGTTTAAAATCCTTAAATGTGAGCTTAAGGTAGTGGATGTTGATCTTGAAGAATCGAACCCCTGTAGATATCTTATTCATCTTACATTTAACTTATGACTGCTTGCAAATTTCTCTGACCAACAATTTCAATAATTCAAAAGAAATATCTATGAGACTCACCAACCCATTTTTATTTCTGTATTAATTGCACATATCTTGTCTCATTTCATTAAGATCCTAGTTGGTTCCTTAAGGCTGCTCAAAAACTTTTCTTTGCATATCTAGCAAACTTCTAGATCTGAAAAACATGAGGAGAACTTCGAAAAAAAATTGATCCTTTTTGAAAGGTGTCTTAAATTTGCCAAAAACCTTATTCACCCCCGCTAAGGTTTTTCTTTTGGTATCAGAGCGTTGGTCTACTCTTCTTCAGCTAAACAGCCTTAGAGAAAAGATCTTTATGGTAAATATCTTCTCTCTTCCCTATGTCGAGGGATCCTCGACAAATAGACCTCCTTTGTTCATTAGGAGTAATTACACATTCTAAAAAAATTGCATAAAGATCTATGTTTGCTCAATTAATTTTACGCTATGGAATTTGATTGAAAGAGGGCCATATGTTCCTTCTAGAAGTGTTGAAGTTCGAATAGTTCCAAAACAGAGTGATGAATATGACGCTAAAGACAATACTAAAATGACATTGAATTTTCAAACTATGAACATTCTATGTTGTGCCCTTGATGTGACTGAATATAATAGAGTAAGTGGCTATGATTCAGCCCATGACATGTGAAGATTGCTTGAAGTCACCTATGAGGGGACAAATCAAGTGAAGGAATTAAAGTTGGGACTTTTGATTTATGATTATGAATTATTTACTATAAAAGCCAAATAAGAGCATAACCGATATGTTCACTATATTCACAAACATTGCAAATGGACTTATGGCTTATGGGAAAAGCTATTCCCTTGGTGCACAAAATAAAAAAAATTTGGATGCCTTACCAAAGAGTTGGTAACCTTAAGCTCTAACTGTGGAGGAATCAAAAGATTTGAAAACCTTATCCACTGAAGAGCTAATTGTCTCTCTCTTGACTCATAAAATGAAGCTCAAACGGTTTCATGAAGTTGATGACAATCACAAAGGCAAAAGAGGAACAGCACTGAAAGCTGTTGATGAGGACCCTAATAGGAGTCAATCTGATAGTGACAATAGAACTGAAGTAGATACCAAAGAATTAGCCATGAATGCAAAAAAAAAAAATCAAAAAAATGTTTAAAAAGAGAAACTTCAAAAGAGGAAAGAAGTTCGTAAAAAGGAAGGGACAAACTTCATTTTTCAAGCTTCAATGCTATGAATGACAGAGTATCAAACACTTTATTGTTAACTACCCAATAGCTAAAGAGAAAGATTTCTTATCAAATAAGAATGACAATCTAGTAAGTGAAAATAAAATTTTACTTGAGTCCATATGATGTTTGAATGTTGAAAAAGAAATCACTTCTATCTTCTTGAACTGTTCCGCCCTTGAGAATAAATATTTATGTGATAAACTCTCATCTCTTGAAGTTATGATCCATGAGTTTGATAATATGAAAATGAAAGTTGATGACCTCACTACTTGTATTGAAAAATTCACTAATGGCTAAAGCAACCTGAATAAGCTTCTTGCAGTTCAACGGATGGCTGGAAACATAAATGGCCTTGGCTATGGTAATATGCACAAAATAGGAAAACACAAGTCTTATTTTGTGAAAGTAAGCTCCTCAAATAGAAATTACACATGTTGCACTTATTATGGTAAAAATGGACACAATGCATCTAGGTGTCACATTAGGAAAAGCATTAGATTAGGTGTAACACCCCACTATCTAGGACCAACAGGGCTGGGGATGTCGCCCCGTCCAATGGACAAGGGGTCTTTATAACTAGGTCACATATAATAAAATAAAATAAATACTTTACAATTAAACTTATTACAACCCAAAAGATAAATACAGGAACAATTCCAAAATAAATTGTTTGCTACAATCTCTCAAACATCCCATAAAGAAAATAACATAAAGTCTTCAAAGCATAGGCAACAAGTCTAGCTATTGACCTCCACAGCTGGATCAACCTGTAAACATGGTATAAAAGGTGATGAGATAAAAATCTCAGTAAGCCCGTGTGTGCTTTGAGTGTTTCAGGTAAAATAATTCATGTATGCAAGTTGTAAAAGTTTCATAAGAGAAAGTGCTGGCAAGCGTTAAATAAGTGTTGAAAATAAAGAGTGGTGTTTTGCTTTTCAAACCATACATGTGCACAATAAATACAACCACTCAAATGGGTAGCCATGGGTTACCACACGTTGGGCCCTATGACTAAGCAACGGTCAGAATGCCACACTTTGTGCAAACTAACAAAAAGTAGGTGTATGGCCTACCGGGTGAGATACTCCTTCATCTCTACACCCAAACCTACCGGTTGTCCACTCCAAAAACACACAGTCCACATGACTAAAACTTGCTAGCTTGGACCGGCACGACCTACCGGACTGGCATCCTATCCAGGAATGACTCACCCCTCAAAGGTGACCACCTACTGAGAGACTTACCCTAACCCTTCAAAGACTAGTCCTGATAGTCTACCCTTATTGAGTACTCAACGTTGATTGTCCCACTTGGGAGAAAATGGATCATACATTGCTTTATTTGGAAATAGCAATTAAGGGTTCTAAAATTCTTGTCAAAGTTGGGTTGCAGAAAAAGTTTAGCATTTTGTGTAAAACTGCTTGTTTGATTTTCAAATGATTTTCTTGACTGAAATAAATAGGAAAAATAGTCCTTAATTGCCATTAAACATGAATTTCCATACACATCGTGTTTAGCTTGCCACAGTAATTTTTTATCTTCACAAAATTCCATGCAGGAGCTTACCTGATTATTTGCTTGCTCAAATTCAAAAGTCTTCCAAGGCTGACCTAACCCCGCCTGGGGTAAACACAAAACATAAGGTTACACTCAAGCTAAATTCACTTACACAAATAATCCTAATTCAACTTATTACAATCATGACCCTAATGTCCTAAGCTTTAAGGCTAGCTGATAAAGAATTTTATAAAATAAGTCTAGTTTGATAAATTAAAATAACTAGGGGTTCTAAAATAATTACTAATAAATTATAGACTCAAATAATAATTCTTGAGTGTTATTATTAATAAATAAACTAAGGTTTGAATATTGAATAATTCCAAGCCCTAAATAATATTAATAAATGGTAATTTAAAAATAGCTTTATTATAAAAAAATAATAAATCACAAATAATTTTTAATTAATTTTTAATAGATAATAAATAATTAGTAATAAATAAAATTAATAATAAATGAATTATATTAAATTTTTGTTTAATAAATAATATAAATAATATTTATGAATATAGGCAAAAGTTTGAACTATGGTCTACAAGGTCATTATTATTATTTATATAAAAGATCTTATTTAATATTATACCTATGCATATATTATTTTTAAGGAAAAATATCATTTATTTGACTAGTAAAATATCAATATTTCATGTAACATCCCATTTCCAAAACTTCCTAGCAATTTCGAAATCCTTAGAGAAAAATATAGTAATAATTTTAATTAAGGTAATAAAATTTACTAATTAAAATAGCCTAGGATCAACAAGAACATAATCATGATTTTCCTATTGCTAACAAGAATCATGAACATATTCTTCAACATCAAACAACAAACTAATCCATTTATGAACATATGCTTAAATCAACACTTGCTATCACATGGCCAAACAATCATGATCATGGCTTCAATGGAGATAAGAACATAAAAATCTTATTCACCAAAGGTGACATAACATCTAGTATGCTTAAACATTCATAACTCTCTTAGGCCATGATGAACATACATCAATTCTCAAGGAAATCCATATAGCTTAAACATGATCAATCATTCTCATGTCGTAATCCCAACCCCTTTATTCAAATGCATATACTCAATCCCCCATTCATATTTTATTCTTCCTATCAATATCTAAGAGACATGAATGCTTAATTAAAAAGAAGGTTTAAGGAGAAATACTTGATTGATGAACACTTCAATGAAGATTTAAGAAGGTCCATGCGATTGAGAGTCTTGAATTGTCCAAGAGTAAGAAAAATAGTCATGGTTGTTGATCAACCATTTCGGCCGAGAGAGAGAGAGAGAGAGAGAGAGAGAGAGAGAGAGAGAGAGAGAGAGAGCATTAGTCTGCTACATAGAAGGTTAAATGGAAGAAGATGAACAAGAGAATTGTTCTTGGTTACCATGATGATGTTCTTGAGACGTCAAGGAGAAAAATCAGTTTTGATCCAAATGCTAATTTTTTTTTTTTAGCTTTGATGTTATAAATTTCCAGAAATGAACTCTAGAGAGTATGTAGGAGTATTCTGGAGTTTTTGAGAGGGATTAGAGGTGTTTAGAGTGGGTTTTGGATTAAAGAAAAGTAGTGTGTGTTCTTGGTGTTCTTGGTGAAAATGGAGAGAATTTGAGGGAGAATGCTGGACGAATTTTTGGAGAGTGTTGAATGAATAGTTTAGGGAATTCAGGGGTTTCGGTTTAGCTTATAGAGGGAGAGAAAAATCTGATCATTTGAAATTCAAATGGAGTGATTTGAGGAGTGGTTTGAGGTATAGGATATGTTAATGGTGTTTGATTGATAGAGGTTTTCTTGGAGCTACAATGGTGTCAGCTGGTTTGGTTTGTTTTGTTGAAATGATTGAAGTCTGATAAGGCTTTAAGGCTGGCCAAAAATTAGAGTCTAATGGTAAAGAAATTTTGGCTGTATAGCTTAATACAAGGGTGTTTTCATGGAGAGAAAATTCTGGAAATTTTGAAGTTCAAATGGAAGTTTGAATGGAGTGATTGTAGGAGAGATTTGAGGTGTGATTATGGAGTCCAATTGTGCAATGTAAGTGGAGAGGGTAATGGTTTTAAGTTCATGGCTGAACAAGGGTTAATTTACAGAGGTTGAAGGGTGGTTTTTGGCCAGGGCTTGAAGAGAACAAAGCTGGAAAAATTATGGTTCTATGGTGTTCAAAGTTGCGAACGGTTACAGCATTTTTGTGTGCAGAATTTCTGCACTTCTTCAGCCCGTTTTGCAGAGGTTTTGAGAGGTGTTCAAGGTACTTTAAGGCTGGTTTTCTAGCCTTCTTTATGGGGAAAACAGAGAAGTTTTGCTAGCTTGAAGGTGGAATAAAACAGCTTCATTTTCTGGTTTGAAAATTGCGAAACTGCCCAGAATTTTTTTCTGGTTTGTGCAGTTTTTTGTGCAGTCCGAATTGCACAGAATTTTCAGTTCCTCAAGCTGAATAAATTGGCCATTTTCCAGCAGCAATTGAGTAAGAAAGATGGCTGAGATTTTTGAAGGTTAGGCTGCCAAGAATCTGGAAAATTTCTAGATTTCTTTCATGAAAATTATGAACACAATGGAGTGAAGTTTGAAGGTTCATCAATGGTGCTTAATTTCTCTTGGGAACCTTCCCTAACTCCTCTCCTATTTTCAGTCAAACCCCCAACCTCCAAGATTCATTTCCAAAATTCAAAGACCAAGAATCCCTACTGAAATTTTCTGGATTTAAAACCATGAATTTTGATAATTTTTGAACAAGTTTAATTGATGAAAAGGTTAGAACAAGTTAGAGGTAATAATAGGACAAGAATTCTTCTAGAATTCTTTTTATGACACTGATAAAATTTGAACATTCTCTTCATGTCTCCCCTAAGACAATATTCCTATTTTTATGGAATGCAAGAAAACAAAAATTCAAACTCAAGTAAGATAATCATGATAAAAACTTAAATGATGGGATTTGAACTCATGACCTTAGAGATTAATTCCAAAGCTCTAACCACTTAACCATATTAACTCTTGTTCTTATTTTCTCACCCACATGTTCTTCTTATGTAATCCTCAAGCTATCTTCCTATTTTGACCTCAGGCAAAATTACCATTTTACCCTTCCTACCCAATAAGCGTAACTAAGCCTTTTAACCTATAAACTACAATTCTTAAAACATATAAAATCATTCAAAAATATATATATTCATGCAAAATAATATGATATGCATCCCGACTCCCTTACTCTAGGGTTGGCTTTAGGTGGGGTTTCACATTAGGAATGAAAATTGATTAGAGAATTAAAAGAATCACTACTAACCCCTATGGACCTAAGAAGATATGAGTACCAAAAATAACTCTCTCATCTCATGTATAGGTATATTCACTGGAGAAAATGAGCTTCACAAAGTAGTTCTTGGATAGTGGATGCTCAAGACATATGACCGAAAATACAGCCCTATTAGAAGATGTTCAAGCTATAAATGATGGGTCCGTTACCTTTGGATACAAAAATAAAGGAAATATACTTGTTATTGGTAATATTGGTAAAGAATCTTCAACCATTATCAAACAGGTATTATTGATTGATGAGCTGAAATATAACTTGTTTAGCACTAGTCAATTATGTGACAATGGTTGCAAAGTTATTTTTGAGAAAGATTCTTACTCTATTATGGATAGCTCAAGTGATGAAATAATTTTTGTAGCTAACCGTGTTGGAAATGTATATGAATTTTATCTTGATGATCTTATGGCTCATGATATTGATGTTTTTTCGTGCATGATAATGATGGTTATCTTTGGCACAAAAGGCTAGGACATGTATCATTTGCTTTGCTAAACAAATTATCTTCAAAAGAGCTTATTAGGGGACTGCCTAAAATGATGTTTGATAAAAGCAGAATATGTGAGGCATTCTAATTTAGAAAATAGATCAAAACTTCCTTTAAGCCTAAGAAAATAATTTCCACATCAAAACCCCTTGAATTAATACATATGGATTTGTTTACACCAACGAGGACCACTAGCATTGGTGGTAAGAGGAATGCTTATGTTCTAATAGATAATTTTTCAAGATTTACTTGGACTTTGTGATATGAGCTTGGGAGCACCAAAATTCGGAAGCTAGACTCAAGAACAAAGAATTAAGAATTGGTCACCTAATCCTCTACCAAAATACCTACAAAATAAGAAGCCTAGGTGATTTAACAACTAGAACCCAAATTCTAATAGGATTTGGCCAATTAATTCAATACCCAAACACCCTTGAATTTAAAAATAATTCAAAAACAAGTGGGATGGAGAAAGTAAGCACCCTTCTAGGCTTCCCAACAAGAACATTAGGCAAGAACAAATCTACCTAATACCCAAGATGAAGAAAAAAGTTGGACTAATCCAAAGATTTTAGAGACTCTAAACGAAGGTGGGACTAATTTTTTTACTTGGTCATGAAAGGAAGAACTAAGGAGGAATCCTCCTCTCTAAGAGTTCAACACTCTATTCACAAATCTGAAATCTGCATTCTATTACAGAAGAGGTTATAATGGGGTATTTACAGGCCACAAGATGCCATACCTAATTAGTAAACTGAGCATAGAAATTAAATGGCCTTAGTACAAATTTTTAGGCCCTATTACACACCTTAAAATAGGTTTTAGACATAATAAAAGTCGTGAGAATTTTTTTAGGAACAAAACAAGAAAATTCAGTAAAACTGTGCATGCCCAGAATGAACCCGACGTCGGGTCCAAGGACTACACTAGGCGCCAGGTGTAATCTGCCTGGAATATATATATATATATATATATATATATATATATATATATATATATTCTAGATTAGGGTCAGCACCAGGTCCTTCACTCTCGACCGGTGCCGAGTAGGCTCTAGGCGTCCTCTCCTGTTTTGTTGCACTTCAAAACTTACTCATTGGACCTTCATTCCATTTCTCTATATTTCTTGATCCTCCAAATGAAATATTGGTCGCCTTGAGCTCTTCTTGATACTTTTTTGGCTTTCAATACTTGTTTAGAGATTGGCTTAATCCTCCACATAGATTGTTACTTTTGTTGTGTGTCTTTTAGCCCTTTCTTTTCCATCCATCTTTTCACAATCTTCTTGGACCTAGGTTTGTTCAATTTGTTGTCTTGAAAACTCCCTTGATTCCTCTTAAATATTACTTTTACCCATGGCACCATGAAGTGTGATTTTGTTATTCTTCCCCTTTCTTGAAAATGGCCTTCATGCCTAATTTGATTCATATCATTTCCCCCTTCTTGAAGATGATTCGTCCTAGAATCGATACCTACATTACAATTTAAACAAAACATTTTATGCGAAGGTAAAATATTTGGCTTTGGGTCCTCAACAACTCCCTTGTTTTCTCTCTTCTCAACCCAAGCCCTCAACCTCATTTTACCTCAACTCATTTTATTTTTCTCAACCTTTTGTTTGGCTCTTTTTTGCACCACATTACTTTGTGTTTGCCTCCTCCATGCTCTTTTACTCTTCTTTCTTCTTCTTTTACCTTCAGTTCTTTTATCTCAACCCTCCTCTCTTTTAGCTCGCTCTCTTTTGTTTTATTTTTTTTTTCTTTCACGCTTCTTTCCATCCTTTTTCTCTCTCATTTTCCTTTTTTTTTTCCCTTACAAGATTTTTATCTTTTGTAACCTCACTAAGGGACATTGGAAGAAAAGAAAACTTCTTTCCCCCTTTGCTTAAAGCATAAGTGTTTCTTCTCCCACTGTGCATCACCTCTCTATCATACATTCAAGGTCTTCCCAACAACAACTCTCCAACATACATGGGCATCACATCACAAAGTACCTCATCTTCATAATTCCCTATGCTAAATGTAACCTTGGCTTATTTGTTTACCTTCACCTTACCACAATCATTGACCCATTAAAGCTTATATAGCTTAGGATGCTTCATGGCCTCTATACCTAACTCTTCCACCAATGTAGTACTTATCACATTTGCACAACTTGCACAATCTATCATCAAACTGCATGGCCTTTGATTGATTTTACGTCTTGAGTAAAAAATGTTTTCCCTTTGGGAATCATCCATATCCTCAACAACGTAAGTACCCAAGACTCTACTAACAACACCAATTAGTGAATTTCTTTGCTCAATCATATTTTTTCTTTCACCATCTACTTCCTCTTTTGGATTTATGGTCTTCTTAGAAAATGGTGTTAGTGTTTCACTCTTCATAACTACACATTCTCCCTCTTTCTTTTGTTGATGTGAACTCTCTCCCAATTCATAGTTATTTGAAGCATTTTAGAGACTTTCATATTTAGCACATATTTGTTCCTCATCAACCATATCATTATCATGCTCAACTCCTTCTTTGTTATCCCCATATTGGTCTTTACTCCCTTGTATTAATGGACTTTTCCCAACTTCTTCATATTTTTCCTCACCCCTTTGATTTTGCAATTCTTTTTCTTTGGCTTCTTCTTCTTTCTTCTCGTCTTTCTCAATTTCTTGTAACTCATTTTGTTCATTCTTTTCAACCCCTTGCTCCTCTTTATTTTTTTCTTCATAATGTTTCTCCCACATCTCAAATCTTTTGTTCATTTGGCTATATCGCTCCCTTAAGAGCTTCCAAGGACAAGTAGGTGAAGTGTGTTCATAGCTAGAACAATACTCACAAGAACTCACTTCACTTCTTTGCAACTTATCCTTACTTCTTGGACTTTTCCTTCTTAGACAATCATATGTGTCATAGTCATAATCCCAACAAATAGAACAAACATAATCTTGATCTCTACTCAAACCACTCTTGGAAGAATTTTGCGATACACACTTTTCCCTTGGTCTAGAAACTTTTGGACTTTCATACAAATACTCATACTCCCTTTCTTTTGGCATACCACCCTTTGACTATTGCAACCCACTCTTTGAATATTTTGTAGTCCTTCATCATATTTTTTCAAATATCCCATACTCTCATAATCTTCCTATTCATATCTCCAATCATACTCATCATTCCTACCATAACTACTTCTAGTTGAATAAGGCTCTTCATAGCAATCATATCCTCCACTTTCATTCCAATTAGCCATTGTGAACTTTGCTTTCAAGAGAAGTACCCACAAAATTTAAGTAGAAAATATAAAAGGAATTTCTCATTTCACTCCCTTACATATTTACATTATTTCAATGACACTCTTCTCTCGTGTATACTCTCTTTTGGCTTTTATCAAAATGAGCTCACTATCTTGCCTTCTCCACACTCTCAATTCCACACTTAAGTTCTTCCCGAAGTCTTCCCAATTCTTAGAATTTAATTCCACTAGTTAAAGTCAACCAAATTCCAAAGGTTCAAGAAGTTCTAAGAAGAAATGAGCTATCACTACATGGATAACAAGAATAAGACTCAATCAATAAGAATTTCAAGTATTAAATTATCACATAAACTCAAAGATTTCTCAAAGAAGATGTGTAGTGACAAAACTAGTCAAGCACCACAAGGATTCAATAAATGAGGATCCTAAGGAATAGGACCCAATATTGGCAATGTTCAATTCAATCCCAATTATCTTAAGAAGATGTCAATATAAATATTTAACCCACCAAAAATAAGAAATATATCCATTAAGTTCAATGGAAATGATAAATGTAAGCTAAGAACCCTTACAAGACTTTGCAAAAACACTTAAGCATTTCATCAAACACTTGGTAGGCAACTAGTTCAAATGAGAATTTTCAAATGTTAGGATGTTATCACAAATTTCAAGAGTTCAATTTGATAATCAACTAGCTCACTCAAAACAATGATCACACAAGGAGTTCAATAGCTTAAAGAGTTGAATTGATATAAACCAAGATACACCAATTTATTTTCCAAGCTATTAGGCAATTCACAAGAAAATTTGCTACTAATAATTAGAAAGTTTAATTCCAAAAATATCAAGTTAACAAGTAAGAAAATCTATAAGGATTTAATAAACAAAGCTTTGGTTGTCATATAAGTACATTCCTAAGTCATAAGACCACACATCAAGCACTTGGTGTGCAACCTCGTAATTAAAGGTATTTCAAAATTTTTAACCCCATAACCATTCCAATACTCAAAATTCACAAATAAATTCTATTCCTAATGGTAGACATAACGTCAATGAACAATTTCACAGCAAATAGAAGCCCAAAACTAGAATTCAATAACTCACAAAATTAGCTCAAAGTTGAGTTATGGGAATTTTCTGTGTTCAAACCTTTGCAGCAAAAACACCCAAGAAACCTCAAAATTTTTGCAATTTCAAACTTTAAATAGCTATCTAAACATCAACCAAACACATAGTCTCAATTTCACAACAAACCCATAGCATAATTTGAAGTTTTCAACTCTCAAAAATCTAAAGAAAATGAGTTACGCGATTCAAATTTGCAACAATAGTTTAGATGAGATATCCACCTTGTTTGAGCACAAAATCAACAAACATTAATGCCAAATGATTCCTTAAACATTATACCAACATATAGGATCAATTTAACATCAAGTTTATGGCATAATATTGAGTTCCAAGCATTCAAAAATAACACCTAAAAAAGCTGACGAAAATTTGAAAAATTTTACAAATGCTTGAAAAGATTATACCTTTGGCAAAAGAAAGTTATGTTAATAAGAATCAACACAACCTTCCTCTGATACCGATTTGATATGAACTCAGAAGTACCAAAATTCAGAAGCTAGACTTAAGAACAAAGAATCAAAAATTGGTCACCCAATCCTCTACCAAAATACACACAAAATAAGAACCCTAGGTGATTTAACAACTACAACCCAAATTCTAATAGGATTTGGCTAACTACTTCAATACCCAAACACCTTTCAATCTACAAAGAATTCAAGAACAAGTGGGATGGATAAAAGTAGGCACCCTTCTAGGCTTCCCAACAAGAACACTAGGCAAGAACAAATCTGTCCAATACGCAAGATGAAGAAACAAGTTAGATTAACCCAAGAATTTTAAAGACTCTAAACAAATGTGGGACTAATTCTTTTGCTTGGTCATGAGAGAAAGAACTAAGGAGGAATCCTCCTCTCCAAGAGTTTAACACTCTATTCACAAATTTGAAATTTGCATTCTATTACAAAAGAGGCTATAATAGGGTATAAAAGAGACCTCAAGTTACCCTAACTAATTAGTAAATAAAGCATAAAAATTAGATGGCCTTAGTACAATCTTTTAGGCCCTATTACACATTTTAAAATAGGTTAAGACATAATAAAAGTCGTGAAAATTTATTTGGGAACAAAACAGAGCAAAATAAGAAAATTCAGTAAACTGCACATGGTCAGAATGGACCCGGCGCCGGGTGTAATCTGCCGGCAACTATTTTTTTTTTTTTTTTCTAGATTAGGGTCGGCCCGGTTCCTTCACTCTTGACCGGCGCTGGGTAGACTCTGGGCATCCTCCCCTGTTTTGTTGTAGTTCAAAACTTGCTCCTTGGACCTCCATTCCATTTCTCTATGTTTCTTGATCCTTCGAATGAAATGTTGACCATCTTGAGCTCTTCTTGATACTTCTTTAGCTTTCAATACTTGTTTAAAGATTGGCTTGATCCTCTACATGGATTGTTGCTTTTGTAGTGCATCTTTTAGCCTTTTCTTTTCCATCTATCTCTTCACAATCATCCTAGACATAGGTTTATTGAATTTATTGTCTTGAAAACTCCTTTGATTCCTCTTGAATGTTGTTCTTACTCATGGCACCATGAAATGATTTCGTCCTTCTTCCCCCTTCTTGAAAATAGCTTTTATGCCTAATTTGATTCCTATCACTTTGTTTCACGGACAAAAAGATGAGGCATTCTCTGAATTTCAGATTATTCAAGTGTGTCTAAAATTCTATTGGATGCAAATTGATTTCTATTAGGAATGACAATGGTAGAGAATTTTGCAGTAATGAGTGTACCCATTTTTGTGATGAGAATGAAGTCTTTCACAACTTTTCCGCTGCTAAAACTCCTCAATAAAATAGTATTGTTGAAAGGAAAAATAGAATCTTGCAAGAAATAGTTTGATCCATAATTTGTGAAAACTCCCTTCCAAAATACTTTTGGGCTAAAGCTGTCAATATAGCATGTTATATTGTTAATTAGGTCACGCTAAGACCTTTTCTGAGAAAAACACCATTTGAACTTATATTTGACAAAACTCCATCAATTTCCAATCTTAAAGTATTTGGCTGTAAATATTTTATTCTTAATACCCGAGACAATTTTGGAAAATTTGATAGCAAATCTGATGAGGCTATATTCCTTAGATACTCTTCCAATAAAAAGGCATATAAAGTGTACAATAAAAGAATTCTATGTGTGGAATAATCCGTACAAGTTGTCTTTGATGAATCTAAAATTTATACATCAAGGAAAGATGATGATATAGGGATTTCAAAAGAAAAAGGAAAAGAACAGCACAAAGCTCCATCACTGGGCATTCATGCCAAAGAAGAAGAATTGGAAAAGCAATAAGCAGAACAAAGCAAGCAAGAAATTGAAGAGCTCACTAATCAAGGGTTACCAAAAGATTGGAAGTACAAAACTGGTCATCCAAAAGAGCAAATTATTGGTAATCCTAAGTGTGGGGTTAAAACTAAATGGTATTTTGTAGATAATTTTACTTTATTTTCTAGTATTGAACCTAACTATTTTGATGTGGCCTTGTATGATGATTTTTGGATACTAGATATGCAAGAAGAGCTGAACCAATTTGAGAGAAATCAAGTTTGGAATCTCGTCCTTAGACCACTTAATCATCCGGTTATTGGTACCAAGTGGGTTTTCAAAAGTAAACTTGATGAACATGGAGTGGTGATTAGAAATAAAGCTATACTTGTTGCCCAAGGATTCAATCAAGAAGAGAAAATTGACTATGATGAGACATTTGCTCCTATTGCTAGATTAGAGTCCATAAGAATGCTACTTACCTTTCCATCTTTCAAAAATTTCATGCTTTATCAGATGGATATTAAAAGTGAATTTTTGAATGGTTTTATTGAAGATGAGGTATATGTAGAACAATCTCTAAGTTTTATTCATGAGCACTTTCCAAATCACATTTTCAAACTCTCAAAAAAGACTCTTTATGGTTTAAAACAAGCCCCACGAGCTTGGTATGAAAGGCTTAGTATATTCTTACTCTCAAAAGGTTATTCAAGAGGCCTAATTGATACTACACTGTTTATTAAGTCAGAAAATTTTGATGATCTTCTCATTGTCCCAATTTATGTTGATGATATCATTTTTTATGCTACTAATAAATCCTTGTGTAAGATGTTTGCCAAGACTATGCAATAAGAATTCAAGATAAGCATGATGGGAGAACTTAAATTCTTCCTCGGATTTCAAATTAAACAAAGTAAGGATAGAATTTTTCTAAATCAAGCTAAGTACGCTAAGGAACTGGTCAAAAGATTCGATATGAATGAAGCCAAAGAAATCAGTACACCTATTAGCACTTCTCCAAAGCTTAACAAAGATGAAAAGGGTAAGAAAGTAGACAAATCAAAATACAGAGGTATGACTGGGAGTTTACTATATCTTACTGCTAACCGACCAGACATTATATTTTCAGTTTGTCTTTGTGTTAGATTTCAATCGTGTCAAAAAAAATCTTACTTTTGTGCATGAAATGTATCCTTAAATATTTGGTTGGAACATATGATTATGGTTTATGGTATCCTTGATGCATATTTATTTGAGTATAAAAATCATATAAAAATAAGCACATTCCCAATCAAGTTTAAATTAAAATGTGAGCCCCAAATTACACATATGAGCAAGCGTACTCATCATTAACATAGCATAGGGTTCAAATGAGTGTCGATCCTTAAGGAATAAGTATGCATTAATCCCTTTTCTTTCATTGTTTGACCGACTCAATAAAGTTAAAACGAAATAAAAAGGAAAATAAAATAAAATAATATATGCATGTCAAGGATGGAGAATTATGTAACTTAAACCATTATTTTGACAAACCTGATCTTAAAGTACCTAATCATTATCATAACTAATTATTCTCTTGACATTATAAAGGATTAATATATATTGCCAATCTATGAAATCACTACCTTCTAAATAAATTAGCATCACATTCATGTCTCAACTAATCTACCCAAAAGATGCATTAAACACAATCCTTTGATTAAATTTCCATTCCTGGCAAACTTAAAACATGAAATTAACCAATGAATCCATTCCTGACAGACATCAATTAACCTTTAATTACCAGTTCTTAGCAATTAACCCCTTTTCAAGCAAGTTAAGAGATAACAAATATGAAATTAACAAATTGAAACCACCATAAACCTCTTTTCCAAGCAAGTCAATAGAAAGAAACAACCAATTAATCTCGTAATAAGCACAAGTAATTAAATACCAAGAAGAATAATCAGTTAGTCAAAAGATCAAATAACTCTAAAAATCATGAATACCTAAAATAATGTCAAATTACAATAAAACAATTAATACATCATTGTCAAGAAAAAGAAAACAAAGTAAAAGAAAGCACTCATAGATAAGCCTCCTTCTTCTTCGTTTGAAGACCTTCTTGCACAATCCTCCTTGATTTGAAGAATTCCTCCTTTGATTTGAGTGATTTTCTATGATGATCTATGAAGTCTCCCCCTTTCCTCTTGTGTTTTCCATCTATTTATAGGCTTAGGAAGTGTCTAAACCCATTGGTGTAAGGTTCTTGGCCGAGTAAAAGTAGGAAAATACTAAAATTTCATAGATTACCAAAAACCACGTAGAAAAATCAAGATTCCGTCTTATCCTCAGGGCACAGCCGTTACTGCCTTGGCTGCTAGAGTCGGTGCCAGTTGTGTTCTGTTTCTTCCATTGTTCGCCTATTTTTTTCTTGATTTCAGCACAGTGTTGTCTGGAGTGCAGCCGGCGCTACCTTGGCTACTAGAGTCGATGCCAGCTTGGGTTTGTTCTAGTCTTATTTCACAATTTTTCGTCGCCTCAAAGTTTGTGTCAACAGCTCATGGTCGGCCCCGATTCCTCTGTCCTGTCTAGCGCCACATTGGTTCTGTTTTGCAACGTTTTTGCTTTGTTTCACCCCTAAAATCTGAAATAATGAACAAAATACCTTTCCAAGGGTAAAATCTCAAATATGAAGCAATGTGACTAGTTATTAAACAAAATGTATCACAAAAGAGACTCAAATAACTAGGAAAAATATGACTAATTTAGCCCCTATCAATCCTCATACTAACACCTTTAATCTTATAGGCTACACTGATACAGACTATGTAAGCTATAAAGTTGAATGAAAAAGCACTAGTGGGCATTGTCAATTTCTCGGACATTCTCTAGTGTCATAGCATAGCAAGAAACAAGCTTGTGTATCCTTATCCACAACTGAGGCTGAATATATTGTAGCAGGGAGTTGTTGTGCGCAAATCTTATGGATGAAAAACACATTGCTTGATTTTGGTCTTAATTTTGATTGTGTACCTATACTATGTGACAATACAAGTGCAATTAATTTAACAAAAAATCTTGTTCAACATTCTAGAACTAAGTATATTGAGATTAAGCATCATTTTATTAGAGATCATGTGCTTAAAAGTGATCTTTGTGTAGAATATATCCCCACAAATGTTCAACTTGCAGATATATTCACAAAACCCCTAGCTACAGACAGATTCTTCTTTTTGAGAAGGGGATTGGGCATCACAAAAATTGTGTGACTAAAATTTTGTTTTGAAAAAAAAATTGACGGTCTATTTTTGCAAGTTTCTAAAAGAATACAATTTCGGAAGGAGATTTTGGATGCGGCACTTCGAAGAGTAAATTCGAAACACATCTTCCAAAACTCTCACTTTAAGGAATTTATTTTGGATGAACATTTGGGATGAAGCCTCAATCCAAAATGAAAACAACCTGATGTTTCATATGTCCTTCAAAAATTACTACTTATAGATTATTCTTTTTGAAATTCAAAATATTAGTGCTTGTTTCAAGATAGCTTTTGAAATCTCTGATGAAAACCTCTTTCCAATGTACTTGATTGTACTTATCTTCACAACCTCCTAGGAAACCACAAAGAGTTTTTCTCTCTCTTCTCTCTCGAATTCTGAAATTAACTGAGAACTCCATCTTTCTCCTTTCAAAATTTCTCCAATTTCTTTCTGAAAAATTGAAAGTCCAAGCCTTTACACTCTGATCACAATGGTAAAATCCCCAAAATCGACCAAGCCCAAGTCAAAAAAAGCCCGAAAATTCACTAAAACAATAAAGAAGAAATTGGATGCTGAGACTAAATCGACTGCAAAAGAAAAAGGAAAGAAAGTCGTTCTTGAACTCTCAGCTTCTCAGATCGATTCTTCAAAATCAACTCTAGAACAGAAAATTTTCAAGACCCAGATACTCTGTTTTCTTGACTCTAAAAGTGAATCCGATTTTAATGAGTGGGTTTTAGGAAACCGAACTGTGATTGTTGGTTACCGTGCAAATCCAAAGTCTTTTCTAAATTTTACAAATGTTTTGAATATATTTGAGTCTTTCGGGTGGGGAGCCCCTGTAGGATTTCTAAATTAATTAAACAGATTAAATGAGCGAAAAATAGCAAGAAATCCAAGCCATGAATCACGGATTTGCAGTAGAAACGGGAAAAAAAGAAGATCATGCTTATTACCTCTTGAAGCCGGAATTTAAATTTTTCTTGTTACAAGAATGCAGACGTGATTCAGATCACAAAATCAGTTCACAGCAACTCAACTGAAGTCCAAGAAAGAACTCCCTCTAATGATAATCCACACAAGGTCGAACGCTCACAATCTCACAATTCTATGCTAGTAGAATTTAGGAGGCTAGGGTTTGATTAATAAGAGAGAGACGGTTAGGGTTTGATCAAGAGAGAGGCAGAGAAACGGTTTCTCTGTTATTGCATGAATAGCCTGTGTCTCTTACCCTAAGGAAACCGTTTCCTTATATTTATAGATTTATAATTACCGTAAATTGCAACTTAGTCCTTCAACGTCCAATTGTCAACAAATTGGTCCTTGAAGTTTACTTAATTACAATTAAGTCCCATGAATTATAACAAACTTATAATTCACCTATACATATACTCTCTTCTCTTAATTAACCCCACAATATTATCAAATAATATATTTGAGCATTCAAACCTTTATTGTGTGTGACCCATTAGGTTTCTTGGTCTTATTGGTAGCATAATATGAATTAATTCTAACAATATTAGAATTAATAATCCTTAATAAAATAAAGGATTAAATTTATTAATTCTCTAATTAATAAATCCATATTTAGCATATCAAAAGCGACATCTAGCAATGACTCTTGACCACTCAAAAGTCCAGGAAGTCAAGTGGCTTGACATGAACCTTTCAATAGCAAATTATCAGTGCAATAAACTCCTTTCACCATACAATATCTCATTCGGTCTAGAGCATGGAATTAGTGCCAACTCCCTTCAGAATATTATTAATTCTGGCCCGAATATTTTAGTACTTGTTCAAGAAATCCATTACTCGATATGTGTATCAATTGGAACCATTTCCATCACATAGTCGCCTTAGCCAAGGACTTCATGAGTAATGATTTCTACAAGTGGCCTTGAGATATACTCTCCTACTATTAGGAGTGGTGAATCCTTTATTGACCCTCTCAACTACTTTCATTTACTTTACGTTGTACCCAATATCCATCCCATAGGCGGTCCTAGATAAGACTCCAAAGATTAGAATCAAAGTACAACGCTCGATAAACAAAGTACCTTGGAGATCTCAAGTCTAAGGATACTTGCATACTTGTTATAATGAGATTCTGTCACTGGCACTAAATAGTTATCCAAGTGATTATCTCGTAGCTAGGTCATCCAATGAACTTGTTCCAAAACAAGCATCCACACGTTAATCATGAGTATCCCAATACTCACGGATATGAGAACCACTGCTTGATCCAATCAAGAGATATAACATGTACTAGTTCTGGCGTATTAATAATGTCACATCTTATTAATACTATGATTGGGGATTATTTAAGTACAAACACTACATAGTATAGTAGGAATCTCACATCATGATCTCTATCATGATTTCCTTAACACTGTGTTGTACTAGGGACTTTATCTAATGGTTTGTACATATATTTAGATATAACAATCAAACTGAAAAATAAAGAATGCCTCTTATTAATTTAATATGCAATATATATAATATAAGTGATTGCCTCTAGAGCACAACACTAACATCCCTGTTATCTATTGATGAAGAAAAATTGTTCACTACTCTCGTATGGGAATTTTATACTAATTTGAGAAAATGTTGAATAAAAGAGATTGGATAGGGTTTCATGGTCTGGTGGTACACTTCAAGAGTTGGAGGTAAGAACCTTGAGTTTGATCATCACCTATTAATAGAATATGTGGTGTTAGAGATGGTGGGATTCTAATTCTTTGAACTGAGCAAGTTTCCAGAAGGAACTGATCTCTTTGATTTAGAAAATTTTGAAAGAACATTTGCTGGTGAGAGGAGTTTTATGATTCAAGTGAAAGGAACACTATGTGGCTAAATGGACCTGGTAGGATTCTACACCGCATAGTTTCAACCATGGTGACTCCAAGCTTTGGTCACAAAACCTCTATAAACATTATGCAAATAGTGATGATGTTGGCGCTATTCGAGAATATGCCAATAAGCTTTGGGTATCTTGCTATGAAATTGATGATGCAAGCAAGGAACACCTCAAGTAAAGTCCTACCCTACGGGAATTTATTAACCAGAGTGTTCAGATATTTCAGTGTTGATTTAAGCTCGATCACCCCTACACCCTCAAAGATAAATGTTTACAGCTTTGAGTCTTTTCAGAAAAAGGGATATGTGAGAATGGATAATAAGTGGAAGTTGTTCAGAATTGCTTCTGACAATGAAAAGGAAAAACTATTGAAAGTGAAGGCCAAAGGCAAGACTACTCAACCTGCAGGAACAAAAAGAAAAGCTGAAATAGAAACTTAAGAAGAGTCATCTAGTAAGTGAAAAAAGAGAATTCATGACACAGGCAGTAGTCAAAGCATTTTGGAAGTAATACATTTGTTGGCTGTTAAGGTAAACAACCTCAGTTCAGAAATTTAGAATTTTGGGTACCGACTAACTGATGTGGAAGAGAAGGAAAAAAAAAGGATAAAACTATGCCTGACAAATCAGTACCATCTCGAGAACAAGTGACTGAAGAACAAACTACCCAAGAGGAAGAAAATGATAATGAACGGAACGTTGTTAAGGAGAAGAAGGATAAAGAAATGAAAGCCACTCAGATTAAAGAATAATTGAAAGATAAAGACCTTAGTCAATAGCAGGTATTTAAGGAACCTGGATAAGGAAAGTAGACACCCGGCATCAGGAAAAATTAGCACTACCTGCCTCTACTGCAGTACCTCATCCTAAACCAGCCATAGCTGGCAAGTCATCCAATAAAAGGCAGAAACATGTAGTGGTCAAAAGGAAGTCCAGTTGCATTACTGGGCAACACTCTATAAAGGGTGCCGGGACTAAGTCAACAACCATCCATATTTCCTAAGTGACCATTTCTGCGGACTGCTTACAAGACTTCCTCTGCCTAAACAATTTTTACTACTTTTCCATTGATAATTACTTTTATAAATTCTATACTAGTATTTGACATTCTGTATTTTAGCTACTCTACCTGCTAAATTTATATCTGTTCTTGTCCCTACGTTCTCTATTTGATAGCTTTATTCTCCTTATTATCTAATTTTGCATTTTGATTGATGACAAAGAGGGAGAAAAATATATACGCTTATTTCTGATTGTGTGTATAGGGTGATTATGTGTATAGACTGCGGATATATAGATTGTTGATGATGATATATAAACTTGTTATAGATTGTTGATGATGATATATAGACTTGTTGGGTGATTGTGTGATGCTGTAAATAGACTGAGAATATATAGCTTGTGTGATGATATGATGATGTGAATTATGAATTATGAAAACTCATTATGGACTGTGCTTGTACCTGTTTATGATCGTAGTTCAAAAAATGCAGACTATGAAGATTGTGGTGTTTTGATGGAGACTATATTGAGATATCGTTGTTGTTGAGGACAATGGAGATTTAAATATGTGTATGAGTCTACTGTGCATTCTAACAAATTGAGATTTGGCTTATTGAACAATTTGTTTTGAAAATGATTATAATATACTCTATGTTAAAAATTTCGTATGATGAGGATATTTATACTTATATTTTTTTATTACTCAGAAAATTTCCTTGCATATGAAATATCTTGAGAAAACTAGGCTGGATTAAAATCTCTAAAAATTCATTTTTACCCTACACATACACAGTGGGATTTGGACTCATATTTCTTCAATCCAAAAGTCTAATCCAAAAATGAGGTCTAAAAAGGCTAGCTTCTGTCTAATTTTACCCTATTTTAGACACATGTTTTAGAAATCCAAAACCTTAAGTCCAAAAGTTCCTTAAGGAGATTAGCTTCTATCTCACTTCTCCTAGTTTGGATGCACATTTTGGAAGTCCAAAATTTTAAGTCCAGTCTTACTCTCAAAACGCACTTTATGGCTTTACATCCTATGTTCATATATACACATATTAAGGGGGAACATTTTAACTTATGATTTATACTCTATACCTCCTTGTGTATGTATCTATACATTTTTTTTACTACTAATTGCGGCTATTCTCTTGAGGAATAACCGTATGATGGAAGGAAAGAGGATAAGGAGGTAGGTTAGTCCATAGGCTCATTGAGCCATGTTTATGAGTACATACTTTAATTTTTCTATCTTAATCTCATAAACACTCTTTGAGTCCTATAATGAGAGATTGCATTTCAATGTTAAATATTCTTATTTCTCTCGATCTAACATGTCTGTATTGTACATATCATTATCTTTATATCACAATCCCATCAAGTTTGTCATCATTCAAAAAGGGAGAGATTGTTAGCTCTAAGGTCATTCTCCTGTGTTTTGACTTATGACAGACATTGATGAGGATTAACTTGTGTAACTTACATGTGATAGGACATGTTTGACCCCAATTCTTTCAAGGTGTGCAAATAAGATTGCTAAACAACTTTTAAACAATGGAATCCAAGAATGGGTGATCAAGTAGAAGATCAAGCTTAAAAGATTGTATGCCAAGAAGTCCTTGTGAAAGAACCATAGACTAGGAATTGTTGTTAAGGTACTAGCTGTGTAAATTCCTATCTCTTCTTTACCTTATGATTCAATTTATTTCTACCCTGAAGCACACTAGAAAAAAGATTTCAAAGTATTAAGTGTTGGAATTTCATCATGCTTATCAAATAAGAATGCAACAAAAATAATTATGAAATCCATTCCTAAGGATCACGTGTTTGCAATTAAAACAGGAATAGAAGAAGGAAACGGAGATTACCTTTTGCAGTAGAAAACAAAAATTTCACTTGCGCCAACCAAGGAACCAACTCTTATGCTTTGATCGTCTACCTCGCACCACTACAATTCAAGAATAGGATTGTCTCTAGCAGTAATCCACACAAGGTTGAATTGCTCACAAAGCCCGCTCAAAACTATACTAGTAGAAGAGGAGTGGCTAGGTCTAATTGGAGAAAAATAAGAATGAAGAAGAAATGTCCATCTCTCTCCCTCTGTTTTTCAACGTCTACACAAGGGGACAATTCCCATATTTATAGGTTTTAGGATTTGTGTTAATTGTAATTAAGTCCTCCAAGATCTAAAGTCTACAATTGGGCCCTTGAAGTTTATATAATTGCAACCAAGTCCCATAAATTATAACAAACTTATAATTCACCTATAAACATATATTCTTCTATTAATTAACCTCACAATATTATCAAATAATATATATTGAGCATTCAAACCTTTATTGTGTGACCCATTAGGTTTCTTGGTCTTATTGGTAGCATAATATGAATTAATTCTAACAGCTTTAAAATTAATAATCTTAACTAAAATATAGGATTAATTTATTAATTCTTTAATTAATAAATTCATATTTAGCAGATCAAGAGTGATATCTAGCAATAACTCTTGATCACCTAAAAGTCCAGAAAGTTAAGTGGCTTGACATATACCTTTCAATAGCAAATAACTAGTGCAATAAAATCCTTTCATCATACTATATCTCATTTAGTCTAAAATATGGAATTAGTGCCAACTCTATCCAGAATATTATTAATTCCAGCTCGAATATTTTAGTACTTGTTCAAGAAATCCATTACTCGATATGTGTATTAAATTTGGAACTATTTCCAGCACATAGTCACCTTGGCTAAGGATTTCATGAGTAATGATTTCTACAAGTGGCCCTGAGATATACTCTCCTACTACTAGGAGTGGTGAATCCTTTATTGACCCTCTCAGCTACTTTAGCTTACTTTACATTGTTCCCAATATCCATCCCGTAGGCGGTCATTGTAAAACTCCAAAGATTACAATCAAAGTACAATGCTTGATAAACAAAATACCTTAGAGATCTCAAGTCTAAGGATACATGTACACTTGCTATAATGGGATTCTATCACTGACACTCAATGGCTTATCCAAGTGATTATCTCATAGTTAGGCCATCCAATAAACTTGTTCATATAACAAGCATCCACATATTAATCCTAAATATCACAATACTCACGGTTATGAGAACCATCGCTTGATCCAATCAAGAGATATAACATATGCTAGTCTTGGTGAATTAATAATGTCCCATCTTATTAATACTATGACTAGGGAATATTCAAGCATAAACACTACATAATGTAGTAAGAATCTCACATCATGATCCCCATCATGATTTCCTTAACACTATGTTGTACTAGGGACTTTATCAAATAGTTTATACGCAAATTAAGATATAACAATCAAATTGAAAGATAAAGAATGCCTCTTTTGTTAATTACTATGCAATAGATTTCGTAAAAAATAGTTTGTATATTAAAAAACTTAGAAATCTTCCCACCAAAAAATATTTAAGCCAAATATTGGGAACATTAAGTCGTAAAATAGAGATTAAACAAACTCTAGAAAATACTAAGAAAGAACTCTTAGAAATAAGGTGACTTTTAGAACAAGGAAAAGAGACACAGTCTTCAATCGATAAACATTGCAGAATGATTTTAGGAATCCATAATGAGTTATTTGATAAACAATCCAGGTTATCAAACTGCTTTAATAGAAAGCAGAAAGTATTTAGAAGGATCTGTAGGAATCCTTAATGAAGATGATGATGTTAACAAAAGTATCACAACTCCAGGTGATAAAGTAGTTATCAGGCAAAATAACGTAATAATATTATTGTTGCTTGAAATAATTGAAAAAATAGAAGCCCCAGCCAGAGACATAGAAATCTCTAAAAAGTTAACTTCCATTAGTAAATCTTTAGAAGGTTTAAATTTAGAGATAGGAAAAAAAACCTGTGAAGATAGAAATAAAAAATCATGAGGTACATGTTTGAAATTTTAGACATACTTGAAGAACGACCTGAGTTATTTTCAATAGTCCATGAGATCATTGATTTAGGAGAAGTAGAGGTTTTTGAATACTGGATTAAACATATATACAGTATTTATGACCTAATAAGTGGAGAATTAATTCATAAATGGGAAAATATAGAAAAGTTCTAGAATGACAACATCAAAGATAACTAAAAGGAGAAGTTGAATATAGTTACTTATGGTAGAATAGAAAGGGTAATAGATAAAGCAAAAAAGATTAGACCCTTTAAAATTGTAGAAACAGTTGTTGATCCAAAACAACAATTAGCGAACTTTAGGGACAATAAAATTTAGCCAATTGCCCCTAAATATTTATATAACTATAGTCCCAGTAAGAATCATAAGTTGGTAAATTTGTACAAGGAACATTTAATATTAAGTCCCAATGATAAAAGTATAGCAGTCTTACCAGTAATAACTAGGATGATTGTTAAGAGAAAACAATGAATTATTTCATTTAGGATATATTATGATCGGTATTAAAGGAATGCATAGGAAAGAATTAGGAACAAAAGTTTTCATAAGACTCCTAGATACAAGACATAATGACATAATAACCTCTATCATAGGAAATATGGAAGTTAACAAGAGTAAAAATAATCAAATAGTTTACATAATGCTAGTTTATTTGTTTCCTATTGACCAAATGCATGAACATCTTAAGATAGTGGTCAAAAGTAAGGGCTATAACATGGTAGAAAATGCTGAAAATCTGTTGATTTGTCAGAATATCATAAGAAAGCTAACCTCTAGAAACGGTATAGGTTATACTGTTAAGGAAATAGAAATAGTTAGATTCCTAGCAAGTAGAGGAATAAAAGTACTACCAGGAAAGAAAATAGAGAACTATGATCTTTTAGGAGACACCTGGAATATTAGTAAAATTTTAGATAAACCAATAGTGGTCCCAAGCAGTGCTTAGTACTATACTGAATTTAATGGTAATGTTAGTTGTAAATTTAGTAATTATATAGAAACTGAACAAGAGGATGAAGAGCAAGAATAGCAATAACGTCCAACAAGCCTTGTTCCATCTTAGCTAAATAGACAGAAAAAATTTAGAATCAATTTGTGAATTTAGGGCAAGAATAATGTACTATGTAGAAACAAGTAATAATAAAGACTTGTTTAAGTTAATAGATAATTGGTGTTCACAAAATGATCAAACAATATATGCAAAGGAACATAGAGAATGGAAAAATTCCTTCGCAGATTTAGAAAGATGAATACACCCAGAATATCAGGAAATCCAAAAACACCAGGAACTTCATCTTTAAAAAATTTAGAATCTGATACATGGTTTAGTAAAGACCAAATAATGGAACAGTGTATTGTTACACAAGCATTAGTTAGTTTAGGACATTTAGAACTGAATTCCTTATATACCCTTGACAGGTTATCTAAAGAAATCAAACATAGTTATAGAGACCATAAAAATAAAGAGCTTTTCCTTATCTTAAAAGCATGGATAAAGCAAAAGATTAGACAAAGAGAAGAAGAAGAATTAGATTGGTATTTAAAACATGTCTATTTAGATGAAGAAGACCCTTCAAATGACTAGAAAATTTCATATTGTTAATCCTGAAGCTAAACTTCCTAAAAGGCAGACTATAGGACGTGCAGGATATGATTTTAGATTAGTTCAATCAGTAGTTATAAACCCATTATCTGAATTAGTAATAGATACTGGAATAACTGTAGAAATGGAAGTAGATGAATGTTTAAAAATAGTCCCTAGATCATCACTCCATAAAGTAGGACTTTCATTGGCCAATACAGTCGAAATAATAGATTCTGATTATAAGGACCAAATAAAGATTATTATTAGAAATAATAGGTTTGTACCTATAGTATTAGAAAAAGGAGAAAGAATAGTCTAAGAAATTTTTGCCAAGTATTTAATCACTGATGATGATAGTACCACTAAAATTAAAATAGGTGGAATAGGTAGCACATCATGAATAAGTACGACATTCCAATTTATAGGACATTCCCACCAAAGGAAACTCTAGAATCAGTACCCATAGATTATGATTGGCGACAACATTTTGAAGAAAAACCAGAATTAGATGAAGTTGATTGGTATCTTAGAGTACAAGGTATCAGATATGATTATCCGAAAATTCATAGAAATGAAGAATTGGATTTTGTCTCTGAGCCAATAGTAGATCTAACACCAAGTATCCATACTAATAATTTACAATTTAAAGAATGGATAAATAAAATAGAAATTCCTTTAGTAGATTTAGAAGATAGCAAACATGTAGATAATACATAGTTTGAAACTTAGATAAATATGAATCCTAGCATTAGTCAAACCAGTGGCGTAAGTGAGGCATCACCAATGTATGATGTTTGTGAAACCTCAGTCAAAACCAACCTGAGGGTAAGGGGGTTGGGATGCATATCATACTTTATTGCATGTTTAAATATATTTTTATATGATTTTATGTGCCTTGAATTTGTGTTTTATAGTCTAGAGGGCTTGATTAGGATTATTAAGTGAGAAGGGTAAAATGGTTATTTTTTATTGAGGTATAAAAAGGGTGATAGCTTGAGGGTTGAATAGGAAAATATTTTTAGAAAGAAAATAAGAACAAGAGTTGTTGTGGTTTAGTGGTTAGAGCTATGGAATTAATTTTTGAGGTCTTGGGTTCAAATTCCATCATAGGAGCTTTAGCTTGATTAAATTTTATTTTTGCTTGGGAAGTGATATTTTCGGCCTTAGGTGCTTTAGAATAGGGTAGAGGTGTTATCCTAAGGGAGGCATGATAGGAGTATCCTAATCCTACTCATTTTCCCTACACAAAATTCCTAAGGGGAATTCATTTCCTCTTGATCCTTAATTTTTCCTATTTCTCAATCCATTAGAATGTTCACTTTGTTCAAGCCAATTTTATTCTAGAAAAATTCCAGCAATATGTTGTAGCTTTGAAGGTTCAAAATGTCTTAGTAAAAGATATCTTATGGACCAAAACCATGGAAGAGGGGGAAGGATTTCAAGTGAACTAATTTCCCTAGTAAACTTTCTAAAACTTCACTCTAGCTAGGTTCATTTTCCTTCATGCATAGAACTGAAATTTTTCCAGCTTCTTGTGCCTTCAAGGTGTCGATATTCTTAGCCATTATTCCCTTCCCAATGCTGCCAGAAAATGGCCTTTTGATCAGCTTGAAACCTGAATTTTTCTGGCCATTTTCGGACTGCATAAAGGCTGTGCAAAACCAGAAAAATCCCAGGGCAAAATCGCAGCTTTGGAGGTCCGAAACCAAGTTGTTTTCTTTCAATTTTTGTTCAGCATCTTAGCCACATTTTTCCTCCATAAAGAAGGCTAGAAAACAGCCTTGAAAGACCCCTGAAATCCCCTTCAAACTCTCTGCAAGCTGACTAGAAAGTGGTAGCCGAAAACTGCCCAGAAATTCTAGCCTTGCGAAAATTCTATGCAGGAAAACTTTCCATCTTTATTTCCTAATTCATCCCTAGCCGAAACCTCAACTTTCTTCTACATAAACCCTTCTTAAACAGTCATGAGCTGAACTCCATTGTCCTCCCCAAGCTTCTGCACGAAATTCAGACATGGCTACCTAAAAATCTCTCCAACAAATCTCTGCAATCATGCTTGATTAGTTACCAAAATTCCAGCCACCATAATTTAGCAACCTTCCATAAAATATCCCTCAAACAACCAAACATTTCCTCCACCATTATACTCCTTATTTTTGGCCACCCTTAGCCTCCTTCAACCAGCTCTCATCCAGCCGAAATACTACACAAGCAGTCGGCCATGGCAGCTTCCCAAAAGTTCTCCAATAATCAAAGATATTCTTGTTATATTTATTTTCTAAATTTGCTTTCCAAAAATATTCTTTAAGGATTTCAACAACTAGCCTTTCCTTTTCCCTTCCAAATTAGAAAATCATCTACCAAAACCCTACAAGCAGTCGGCCAACCCTAATCCCTTCAGAAATTCGGCAGCCTCCAATCCAAAAGCTCTCAATTCTCATCAACCTTCAACAACACATAGCACACCAAGAACACCTACTCTTTCCTTTCACTTAATACCTCTCCAAATCACTTCAAACTTCTTCTAAAAATTCCAGATTTCATCTATACACTACCGTGAGTCCATCGATACCATTTTTAACATCAAACTCCAAAATCCAACTCGCACTTTTGGATAAAAAACTAGAAATTTTGTGAAGGCTCAAGAACACCTTCAAGGTAGGTTTATTCAATCAACTTCATCTTCGCTAATCTTCAATCTCTAATGAACATATATGTGTTTAAGCATGCTAATGGACTTTCTTCTTCTCTTCTCTCTCTCTCTCTCTCTCTCTCTCTCTCTCTCTCTCTCTCTCTCTCTCTCTCTCGACCGAACACTCCCTCTCTCTTGGCCGAATGATTTCATCAACTATGGCCATGCTTCCTTCATCTTCTTTGGACGAATTTAGACATCTAGGAGTTGAGATCCATTCGAAACCCCTTCAATGTATTCATCAATCAAGTAAGCCTTTTTAACCCTTCTTTTAAATTCTAGATTCATGTCTCTAGAATGATGTTGATAGAAGATGAATCATGAATAATGTTGAGTATATATTGTTGTGATGAGTTGAGAGTGAAGCATGAATATATGTATGAATATGTTGGAGATGGGATTTATACATGAATGGATTATCTTGGTTGATTGTATGGTATTTTAGGGTTTAATGCATGTCTCCATGTCATAGGTAGTATTTGTGATCAAGTATGCTAGAGATTATGTCACCTTTGGCAAATAGAATTTATATTCATGTTGGATTATTGAAGCCATGATTATATTTATGCTTGTATAGGTTAGATCATGTCTTGATAAATTTAGATCTATGCTATTATGCATGATTTGGATGCTTTGATGAATTGAAGGGATGCATATGTTCATGATTGTAGTTAGCAATAGAAATATGATCATAATCTAGTTGTCCCAAATCTAATTTTACTTCATCAATAAAATATTTAATATTATAATTTTTCTAGAAAATTCAAAAAAAAAAACCCTAGGAAGGTAGATTTAGACTATTATATATATAATAAGGATATTTTAGTCAACTAAATAGTGGTTTTGTAAGAAATAAAATATATAGGTATTATAAAATCAACTAAAGCCTTCATGAAAATAATCATAATAAGTAAAATATTTATTATTAAAAATTTAATTATTACCTTTTAATCAAAACCTATTAAAGTCTATTTATTATCTTCCAATCAAGACCCATTAAAATTTATTTTTAACTAATTTTAGCTAGCAATTATTTTCAAACAATTAATTATTAATAAATCATTATTTTACCTAATACCTAAGACTCTTCACCAATTAAACTCTGAATTTAGCTTAGCAAGATTTAAACTTTCAACTTATTAGTACGTATTTCCTAAAATATTAATTATTTTAAATATCAAATTAGGCTTAGCTTATAAACCTATTTATTTATTGTTTGGCCTTAAATCTTGGGACACTAGGATCATGGTAGTAGTGAGTTGAGTTGTTTTAAATTGAGAAAGTGAATTTTGGCTTGAGTTTAATTGTGGTTTGTATTTGCCCATGCAGGGTTAGGTTAGCTGTTAGAGACCTTTTATTGTGAGCAAGAATCAGGTAAGCACCTGCATAAAACCCGATTGATGTAAAATGTTTATTATAACAAGCCAAATGTAGAGTTCATGGACACTCAATTCTGCAATGGCAATTGAGGATTAACTACTTTCTTATGTCAGACAAACAAACTATTTGAAAATCAATAAGCAGATTTACTCAAACTCAAAACTCTTTCCAAAACTGATTTGGACAAAGCTTTGGAAACCCTTAATTGCCATTTTCATGTGGAACGGTGTTTTGTTCAATTTCTCCCAAGTAGAAAACGTCGTTGAGTACTCAATAAGGGTAGACTTCTAGGGCTAGACTTTGAGGGGTTAGGGTAAGTCTCTCAGTAGGTGGCCACCTCTGAGGGATGAGTCCTACCCGGATAACATGTTAGTCCAGTAGGTCGTGCCGATCCGAGCTAGCAGTTTATTTTTTAGTCAAGTGACTGTGTTTTGCCGGAATGGACACCCGGTTATTGTTTGGGTATAGAGAAGAAGGAGTATCTTGCCTGGTAGGCCGATCACCTACCTTTTGTCAGTCTGCACAAAGTGTCAGCATTCTGACCGGTTATGGGGCCTAACTGAAGGAAAACGCAGAAACAAGGGAGCCATAGACGGAAAAAAAAACAGAGAGAAAAATTAACGCGAGCCATAAAGGCCATGCGGAAGCGTGGAGATCATACCTTTGCATTCCTTAACCCTCCTAGGTTGCGTAGGAACAGATTGAACGGTTGGAATCGCCTCGCTTTGCACACTGGAAGGAGCTTCCGGTTGAACACCCGCTAGCTTTCGACTTCGCCTTGTTTTCATTAACGCTTAGCTCTCTAGCTCTCGGGATATTCCTCAGCCTAACCTCTAGTTGGTGAACACAATGGGAAAGAGAAACGGTCTCAATTCTCCTTGGTTGCGCTCGCTATTGGTTAGCAAAGAACAAGGAGAAAACAAGAAGAAGAAACGTGAGAGAGAGAGCTAGAGAGAGACGTGAGAGTCTTGTGGCACGGGAAATAATTAGGGTTTTTTCTTTTCAAAGAGTTGTTTATCATTAGCCTAAACTAGGTCTCTCAATCTCTGATAAACATATCCCCGGGATTTCAAAACACCCGGATGTTATCTTGACAAACAGTTTTGCCTAACCTTAAACTCCTCTTAACCGTATCTGGAAAAAAACCCTAAGGTCCAAGCTATTGGGCCAGATAAATATTTATTATTTTTCTTGGACCCAAAAGGCCCAAAATAATAAACATTAATTATTTATTTCCTGGGCTTATATAAATAACCCAATAAATAATTAATGAGCCCAAATGAACCAAAATAATTAATCTTTAATTATTTATTTCTTGGGCCTATATAAATAACCCAATAAATAATTAAACATTAATTATTTTCCCTAGTTTAAGCCCAGGTTAATTTCTTAATTATTCATACTGGACCTAGGCCCTGAATAATTAATTAACCAAATAAACTAGATAATTAATTTCTCTCAACTCCTATTTTATTTATTTATTTATTTTATTCCAGTTCAATAATAAATTAGACTTCCTGAATAAAATAAAATAAAACAAAATAAAATAAAATCCTCTTCAACTGAGACCAATTCCTCAACCCAAAAATAGTTAGGACTTACGGGCTATCTCGAAGACCAAAAAGACACATCACCTTGACTGCTAAAATGACCAAAATACCCCTGCTATATAAATAGCTGTATTTTGCATTTTAAATATTTCCTGATATCACCATAAGGAAATATTGACCCCAAGGACAATGCTGCATTCGCAAAGTCTCCGACCTACAGGTGAAATGACTAAAATACCCCTCTACATATCGCTGTACATTTAGAGAGGAAGAAGTGTACTAACACCCCCCTAAATGACATCTACCATCCTTAGGCTTCTAGTCCAATGGTCCACGACTTTCTGGAGTGTTTCCGCTATCTAAGGGAGCTACCCTAAAGCAAACATCCGAGTCATATTTCCCAGGGCCCTGGATAATTTAGACCATTCGGTCAACCATAAGGGGCGATATAGTGCAAAAACTATCTTGTATAAGTCTGTCTTAACTAACTAGTTACACATACCCAACATGCAAGTATATTGGCCCTACGATAGAACCTCAACTACAGCAAATCAAAGTATATGCTTCCAGCTTTGCCAGACCACTAACTTATACTCAAGTCGTAGAGTACTAGTCCACGCTGTAGCGGTAGTAGTCTAGGTTTCTACCATATAGTACTTTGAGAAACCACTACTACAGGTCCAGTTCTACGTATTCGAAATACGCTTATGTCATGAAGTGAGTGGACTACCCACTGGCTAAAGGTAAGCCATTCCCCATTTGGAATTCATAACATAATAACCTAAACATGATGAGGTTCCCAGTCTCATCAATAGGTTAAAAACAAATGTTTATGTGTTAAATAACCCGTGATCCATACCTTACTGTGAAAGACCACCATTCACATGGATCACCTATTTAAACACAATGGGTCTGTTCCAAATGAAAATCGTGCACAAACAAAAGTAATTTCACAAACAATTTCTGAAAATAAATTCTTTCATTAAAATATTCGATTTTACATCAGAAACCTAGTCTAAGAGGGCATACAATCCAACAATCTCCCACTTGCACTCTAAGGCTAGGTATGTCCATAGGTGCCCACCCCTATGGCGTCTAAGTGTCTCTTGAAGACTCTCTCAGCCAAAGGCTTGGTGAATGGGTCTGCTAGTTTATTTTCTGAGGTAATATGCTCCACCACGACTTCCCGTCTCTGGATGAAATCTCGGAACAGGTGGCACTTCCTCTCGATGTGTTTCCCCTTCTTGTGGTTCCGAGGTTCCTTAGATTGCGATACTGCTCCAGTGTTGTCGCAATACATCACAACCGGCCTGTCCATATGTGGTACGACTCCAAGTTCTGAAAGAAACTTCCGGAGCCAAACTGCTTCCTTGGATGCCTCCGAAGCAACCACATACTCAGCTTCCATGGTTGAGTCAGCAATATAAGACTGCTTAATACTCCTCCATGAAATTGCTCCTCCAGACAAGGTGAAGACATATCCACTAGTGGATTTTCTCTCATCCTTATCTGCCTGGAAGTCTGAGTCTGTGTATCTTGTAGGAACCAAATCATCAGCCCTGTAAACCAGCATATAATCTCTCGTTCCCTTGAGGTACTTGAGAATATGCTTTACATCTTGCCAATGAACCTCCCTTGGGTTTGACTGATATCTGCTAACTACGCCCACGGCAAAGCAGATATCTGGCCTAGTACATAGCATGGCGTACATGAGACTTCCCACAGCCGAAGCGTAGGGAATCCTACTCATTCTGTCATTTTCTTCTTGAGACTTAGGACAGTCCTTTGAAGAAAATGACAACCCATGTCTGCAAGGGATTAGTGCTCCCTTGCATGAGTCCATGCTGTGCTTGGCCAGCATCTTGTCAATGTATGTCGCTTGGGATAATCCTAACATTCTCTGCTTTCTATTTCTAAGAAGCCTAATCCCGAGAATGTAGCTGGCTTCTCCTAAATCCTTCATACTGAATTGACTAGACAGCCAAACCTTTGTAGATGACAATGTCCCTACATCATTTCCAATGAGTAGAATGTCATCCACATACAGGACAAGAAAAACCACATTAATGCCTTCAAGTTTCCTGTACACGCATGGTTCATCTTCGTTTTGAATAAAACCATAAGACTTGATAGTCTCATTAAAACGAATGTTCCATGCTCTTGATGCCTGCTTAAGTCCATAAATGGACTTCTTAAGCTTGCAAACCATGTGTTCCTGGCCTTCAGCAATGAAGCCTTCCGGTTGGGACATATAGATGTCTTCGCTAAGATGGCCATTCAAGAATGCCGTCTTGACATCCATTTGTCATATCTCGTAGTCATAGTGACAGGCGATGGCAAGGAGGATGCGGATGGATTTAAGCATGGCTACCGGGGAAAAGGTTTCCTCATAGTCGATACCTTCTTTCTGAGTATACCCTTTCGCCACAAGCCTAGCTTTGAAGGTTTTCACATTCCCATCCGCTCCTCTTTTCCTCTTGTATACCCACTTGCACCCAATGGGTTTTATCCCTTCAGGTGAAGCTACAAGATCCCAAACCTGATTGAGGTACATAGACTCAATCTCGGCTTTCATTGGTTCATGCCACAGATTTGCATCGGCATCAGCAATAGCCTCCTCATATCTAGCGGGGTCTTATTCTTGATGGTCGGAGACCAGCTCAAAGGCTTCTCCAGTCCATCTATCCGGAACCCTAGACACTCTCCCACTATGACGAGGCTCCATTTGCACAGGCTCTTGAGGCTGTGCCTCTTCTTATTCCAAAATCGGGTCAGAAGAAATTGATTCCATAGATAACTTCTCCTCAAGTTCCAACCTAGTTGAGCCTTTAGTGGAAGTACTTTGATCATCTTCCAAGTATCTAGCATTGGTACTGATTAGTACCTTCTACTCCTTAGGATGATAAAAGTAGCCTCCTTTTGTCCCTTTTGGATACCCAACAAAATAGCATAATTCTGATCTTGGTTCCAACTTGCCTCCCTTGATCAGTACATAAGCTAGACATCCCCAAATCTTGAGATGATTCAGACTTGGCTTACGCCCAATCCACATCTCATAGGGAGTCCTAGGTACTGACTTGGAAGGCACCAAGTTCAGAATATATGCCGTTGTTTCCAGGGCATATCCCCAGAAGGATACTGGAAGAGTAGCATGAGACATCATGCTTCGGACCATTTCCATCAACGTCCTGTTCCTTCTCTCAGCTACTCCGTTCTGCTAGGGGGTTCCTGGCGCAGAGAGTTGTGATACTATCCCATGATGTACCATGTAGTCCTTGAATTCACCTAGGAGGTACTCTCCACCACGATCCGATCGTAAGGTTTTGATTAATTTACCTGTCCGACGCTCCACTTTAGCCTTAAACTCTTTGAACTTGTCAAAAGAGTCAGACTTGCGTCTCATCAGGTAAATGTAACCATACCTCGTACAATCATCTGTGAACGTGTTGAAGTACTCAAAACCTCCTCTAGCTAGTGTAGACAAAGGACCACACACATCAGTGTGAACAAGACTCAACACCTCCTTGCCTCTATCCGCCTTTGGTGTAAATGACCTCTTGGTCATTGTTCCCATTAGGCAGGATTCACACTGAGGCCAACTTTCCAATCTCAATGAGCCCAAAGGCCCATCATGGATTTGCCTCTGAATCCTGTTTGAGTTAATATGACCCAACCTTAGATGCCAAAGGTATGAATCATTGATATTGGTCTTTCTCTTCTTAGTTAAAGGTTCAGACTGAGTGTTATTTGATTGTTTGTTAATAGGGTTTAAAAAGAACAAATTTCCATACATGTGCCCAGTACATAAAATTTCTCCATTTCTACTGATAGAAATACCAGAATGGAAAGATACAGAATATCCTTGATTAATAAATTTTGCAACTGAAATCAAATTCTGACGAAAACCAGGTACATATAAAATGTCTTTTAAAACTACTATCTTATTACAATAAAAAATGAGATCCAGTTCTCCCACTGCAAGGGCCCAGACTTGTGCTCCATTTCCCACTCGAAGCCCATGTTCGCCCTTCTTGAGTCTTCTTATCTTCCTAAACCCCTGCAAGGAGTTACAGATATGATCAGTGGCTCTTGAATCAACAATCTAAGTGGAAGTTGATCCTACCATTGATATGGACTCTAGATAGTAAACATTACCTGTGGGGTTTTTCTTGGTTTGAAGATCTGGACACTCCTTTTTCTAGTGTCCCTTCTTCCCACACTTGAAGCACTTGCCCTTTGGTTTGTCCTTGGGCTGGTTCTTAGGCTGGGCTGCTGCATTCCCTTTCTTCTTCTTGAACTTTCTGGGCTTAGTCCCAGTTCTTGAAGAAGAGGCCTTTGCAATCATGGCCTTAGACTGCGGCTTCATGACCTTCTCCGCCATCTGGAGCTCCTTCATCAGTTCAGTTAAACTCATGTTCAACTTGTTCATGTTATAGTTTAACTTTAACTGAGTGAAAGAGCCCGGTAGAGATTCGAGAACCATGTCCACTTGGCTCTCGGGGTCAATGACAGCCCCTAAGATTTCTGCCTCCTCGAAAGCAGCAATCATCTTGAGCATATGCTCTCGGACTGATACTCCCTCAGCTATCTTAGTGTTCACAATAGTTAGAAGAGCCTCCTGCCTTGCGGGCCGGCTCTTGTCTGCGAACATAGTTGCCAATGATTGACCTATGTCATATGCAGAAGCCATGTGCTCGTGTTTTGACTGGAGCACATTAGACATGGAAGCTAACATATAGCAACGTGCCATTTCATCAGCATTCTTCCATGCCTTTTCAGCCTCTCGCTCTTCAGCGGTGGAACCTTCCCCGATAACAGGGCAGGTTTCGTAAAGGACATACTTATACTCCTCGGCTGTGAGTATTATGTCTAGGTTCCTTTTTCAGTCCACATAGTTTGGACCCATTAACTTATTCTCCCTGAGAATAACGGCCAATGGACTAAAAGAACCTCCCACTATTTCTGAAAATCGAAAATAAAAGAAAGAAATTAGTTTGTGAAAACAAAATGAAATTTATGCACTGAAAATAATTTCGCTCTTAGGAAAACTGACATAGCTTCTTGGGAAGATTAACAGTTTCCTAAGCTAATTATATTAACCACCACAAATTAATTTCCCTTCTAGGTAATGGTCTAGAGAATAACTCCATCGTGGGATGGCCGTTTCCTCTCATTTCCTATGGACATACCTCGCACTATAACCTCCAACGTGGGCTGGCCGATCATAGTACGTGCCCCGGGTTATTAATTACATCCTTCCATTAGATCTAGATCCTTGTGGTATCCCCATCCTATACGGGTTCACTCCCAGGGTGACGCGAGGGGATCCACGATCTCTAATGAGGACCGTGATGGAAGCCGTGGGGCCATTGGAACCCCTCTCCCACTTAGTCTTTTAAAATAAAGTTTTTCTGAAAAATATCCTTTTGAAATTTCCGTTAAGTTTTTCTTAACTCAATAATAAAATATCTAAATCCAATAAAATCTCTATGTCAAGGCTTATATCCTTTGAGAGATTTCCTCCATGGACTAATTTTATTTTAGTTAAAACTTAATGATTTCAAAAATATTCCAATTAAAAGTTTCTAGAGACTTTGGTCTCAAGCTTATTTGACAAAATCAATTTTCTAGTCCAAAACAAAAAAAAAATGGCTCTCCATTTTAATTTACAAAAATATCTAAATCCAATATATTTTTTATGTCAAGGATTAAATCCTTTGAGAAAATATTCAAGGATTAATTTTTGTACCAATTAAAATAACCATTTAGTTTTTGAAGAAAAATATTTTTCCTTGCCAAAACAAAAATTTCCCCAAGACTTTGGTCTTTGAGAAAAAGCACGCATAGGTACATAAAAAAATAGCATGCTAGAAAACAATAAACGTTTTCATGCTTTTTTTAAACCTAAGTGCCCAAATAATAGAATTAAACACATTAATTAATTAATTAATTATCTTGTTTAATCCTAAAATCCCTTACTAATATTTTTCATGCAAATATATTCCAAGAATATAAATATTGGAAAAATATTAACTTCGCCTGGTATGGGACCCAAAACGAAAAAGAAAAAAAATTAAAAATTTTTACTGGCGGTCTACTGCACCGGCCGCACCGGATCGTCGCCCGCGTGGCCTGCGATCCACCGTGGCCGCTGTGCACCGCACCGTACCGGATCGCACGCCAGCCACGACCCGTGGACTTCACCTGCGCCCGCGACCCGCGTCCGCTTCACCTCTGCACACGACCCGCGAACTCGCCCGGATACCCGCCGCTCGACCCGCGCACAATTGCAATTTCATGCAATCGGCGCAATTGGCTCCGAATTGTCCCAGCGGCTCGGCTCGGCGGCTCGACTTGGACGCGGCGGCTTATGAACAGTACCATATTCTTCGTTTTTTCACCCGTCCGAGCGCGAAATTGCAGAAACTCTTCTGCTTCATTTTTTTCAGCCTTCTTTAGCTTCTTTGGACATTTTTACTTACAAAAAACATCCAAACCAAAAACACAACCGCTTTACCCATTAAAATTGTGTTTACACGATTAAACCACAAAGCCAAAAAATATTACAAAGGGTCCTATGCTTCCACTGTGAAGCTTACAAAACCATCTATCCCATACCAAAATAGCGAAGGATCACAGGTATAATCATCTTCTCCATTTTATTAACTACCATGCTCCCTATATTGATCAAAACCAGTGGCTCTGATACCACATTGATGGAAAACGCAGAAACAGGGGAGCCATGGACGGAAAAAAAAACAGAGAGAAAAATTAACGCGAGCCATAAAGGCCATGCGGAAGCGTGAAGATCATACCTTTGCGTTCCTTAACCCTCCTAGGTTGCGTAGGAACAGATTGAACGGTTGGAATCGCCTCGCTTTGCACACTTGAAGGAGCTTCCAGGTGAACACCCGCTAGCCTTCGACTTCGCCTTGTTTGCATTAACGCTTAGCTCTCCAGCTCTCGGGATATTCCTCAGCCTAACCTCTAGTTGGTGAACACAATGGGAAAGAGAAACGGTCTCAATTCTCCTTGGTTCACTCGCTATTGGTTAGCAAAGAACAAGGAGAAAACAAGAAGAAGAAACGTGAGAGAGAGAGAGCTAGAGAGAGACGTGAGAGTCTTGTGGCTCGGGAAATAATTAGGGTTTTTCCTTTTCAAAGAGTTGTTTATCATTAGCCTAAACTAGGTCTCTCAATCTCTGATAAACATATCCCCGGGATTTCAAAACACCCGGATGTTATCCTGAGAAACAGTTTGGCCTAACCTTAAACTCCTCTTAACCGTATCTGGAAAAACCCTAAGGTCCAAGCTATTGGGCCAGATAAATATTTATTATTTTTCTTGGACCCAAAAGGCCCAAAATAATAAACATTAATTATTTATTTCCTGGGCTTATATAAATAACCAAATAAATAATTAATGAGCCCAAATGAACCAAAATAATTAATTTTTAATTATTTATTTCTTGGGCCTATATAAATAACCCAATAAATAATTAAACATTAATTATTTTCCCTAGTTTAAACCCAGGTTAATTTCTTAATTATTCATACTGGACCTAGGCCCTGAATAATTAATTAACCAAATAAACTAGATAATTAATTTCTCTCAACTCCTATTTTATTTATTTATTTATTTTATTCCAGTCCAATAATAAATTAGACTTCCTGAATAAAATAAAATAAAACAAAATAAAATAAAATCCTCTTCAACTGAGACCAATTCCTCAACCCAAAAATAGTTAGGACTTACGGGCTATCTCGAGGACCAAAAAGACACATCGCCTTGGCTGCTAAAATGACCAAAATACCCCTGCTATATAAATAGTTGTGTTTTGCATTTTAAATATTTCCTAATATTACCATAAGGAAATATTGACCCCAAGGACAATGCTGCATTCGCAAAGTCTCCGACCTACAGGTTAAATGACTAAAATACCCCTATACACATCGTCGTACATTTAGAGAGGAAGAAGTGTACTAACACCCCCCCTAAATGACATCTACCATCCTTAGGCTTCTAGTCCAATGGTCCACGACTTCCTGGAGTGTTTCCGCTATCTAAGGGAGCTACCCTAAAGCAAACATCCGAGCCATGTTTCCCAGGGCCCTGGATAATTTAGACCATTCGGACAACCACAAGGGGCGATATAGTGCAAAAACTATCTTGTATAAGTCTGCCTTAACTAACTAGTCACACATACCCAACATGCAAGTATATTGGCCCTACGATAGAACCTCAACTACAGCAAATCAAAGTATATGCTTCCAGCTTCGCCAGACCACCAACTCATACTCAAGTCGTAGAGTACTAGTCCACGCTATAGCGGTAGTAGTCTAGGTTTCTACCATATAGTACTTTAAGAAACCACTACTACAAGTCCTGTTCTACGTATTCGAAATACGCTTATGTCATGAAGTGAGTGGACTATCCACTGGCTAAAGGTAAGCCATTCCCCATTTGGAATTCATAACATAATAACCTAAACATGATGAGGTTCCCAGTCTCATCAATAGGTTAAGAACAAATGTTTATGTGTTAAATAACCCGTGATCCATACCTTACTGTGAAAGACCACCATTCACATGGATCACCTATTTAAACACAATGGGTCTGTTCCAAACGAAAATCGTGCACAAACAAAAAGTAAATTCACAAACAATTTTGAAAATAAATTCTTTCATTAAAATATTCGATTTTACATCAAAAACCTAGTCTAAGAGGGCATACAATCCAACACTAACGTGTGGTAACCTATGACCACCTTTTTGAGTGGTTGATTTTATTGATTATGTATGGTTGGAAAAGCCAAAACACCACTCTTGATTTTGACTAATGTTTATTACTTGCCAGTGTTCTCTTATGAAGGTTTTATAGTTTACATTCACGAACTATTTCCACTGGACACTCAAAGCACACACGGGCTTACTGAGATTTCTGTCTCACCACCATTTTTACCATGATTTTAGGCCAATCCTACTGTGGGGATGAGTAGCTAGATATTACTTGCCTTGGAAGACTTTCTGATAAATTTATTTTGTGTAATGCTTTGAGGAGATGAGAGTGGATAAATTTTATTATGAATTTGTTTATGGTATTCTTGGATTTATTCTTGGTTTGTAATAAATTTTAAGTTAAAGTATTATTTTTATTCCGCTATTTTATTTGTATGACCTAGTTATAAAGACTCCTTATCCTTTGGATGGGGCAACATCCCCAGCCCTGGTGGACCTAGATAGTGGGGTGTTACAATGTTCCCCAGTCAACTACGTTACAATTACCAAAAAGGGAACCATCTAGGATTATACCTGCAATAGGAGGAGGTAATGAACCATATTATGCAAGTAAAAAGATAGGACTCCAACAACCCCCAGGAGTAATTTACAATTTCCCACCTCAACATAAAACAAGTAGTGATAGATAGATGTAATAGATAGATGGGAAGCTAATGTTATACAATGATAGCTGATAGATTACAGAGATGTAATTATACAATAATAGCTGAAGAAGTAGTCAATTTCATAGAAAATATGTTAGGTCCTATGAAAAATTATTTTATAGATTGGAGAACTAAGTATCCACAATCTTACCAACGGATACTAGATTTAGCTAAGAATCCTCGGAATGTAACTAGCCGAATTAGACAAAAAATTTTAGAATATGATCCTTATAGAGGACAGATAGAATTGCAAGATCAAGCTATGAAAGATCTTGAATAGTTACAAGTAGACAAAGACCTGTTAAACATAGATACATTTAGCAGAAGATATTTAGAATTAGCCATGAAAACTAGAAGAAGTTTGGATTTAGAATTAAACAATAAGTATTTTGCTAAACTCCCAAATCCTTTAGGAAAGGTAGTTGCGGAAAAATGGTCTGAATCTGTAGGAAGGCAATCTATAGTAGGAATCACTTCTAGGATTCAATTCCTTTTCAACTATTTAAAGGAACAATGTATGCAACACCAAATAGATAAGTAGATAAAGAACTATAATTACTGTAAAAGAATAATAACTCCTATGTCATTTGATTCAGGAAAACCAGAAAAGATAAGGAAGTTAAAATGAAGTAGATATTACAAGAAAGGTAAACCCCCAATGAGGAATCAACTTAGAAGGTTTAAAACCCATAAACCTCCTAAAAAATGTAAATGTTATGTATGTTGGGAAGTAGGACATTTTTCATACCAATGCAAAAATAAAAAAGTAAATAGGGAAAGGTTAAACACCTACCAAACATTAGATATATAGCCAAATTATGATATTGTATCATTAGAATAGTGATATCATGAGTTACTGTAGTATATCTGACATGTTAGATAAACGTAAGGACTTTGAAGACCTTAATTTATTAAACATGAATGAAGATTAGAATTTAGATAATAATCCTATCTTTCTAAAAAAATAAATATAATTTAGAACTCAATAAGTATAAGCAATGTCATCATGCTTGGTAAGATTTCACAAAATTTAGAGATAGATGAGAAATTTGCCTAAAATTCTTGATTGAGAAACATAGGATTTATTGCACAACATGCAACATAGCAGTATGCAGATTTTGTGCAAGTCAATATTTAACCTATGACATGCCCCCAAAAAGAAATAGAAGTAAAGGGGGAAGAAATTCAAGATGTAGGTTATAAATCCCAAGTAAATTTACATCTTAAAACCATAGGAATAATGCAAAAGTACATAGATAATCTAGAAGAAAGTCTTTGAGATTGTGTATGTAAAAATAAAAAGAAAGACAGTAAACAAAAGGGAATAGTTATTGAGGAACAAAATAGCTTTGAAACAATCCTTGATCCCTGCAATAATGAGTAAAATTTAGCATTAGGAAAGTATAGGACAAATAATTTTCTCAATACTGTCTGTGTCATAGAAGTCCCTGATAAACATACCCTTACATTATCAGGAATAATTGATACTGGTGCTACTATGTGTCACATACACAAAGATTTAGTACCTGAAAAATATCTGAGAAAATCAAAAATATGTTCAACTGCAATTGATACAGTAGGAAATACTAGAAAAATAGATGAAAGGTTGGTAGATTGCACTATTAAATTTAATAGTGAAAAATACTATTTACCGACAACATGGGTATCAACCATGAATTACCAATTAATAATAGGCATGAATTTCATCAAAAAATCTCCATGATGGAATAATAGTAGAAGGTAATAGAGTAACCTTTTTTAAAAAGGCATATACAATAGTAAGCTCTCCTTTAAGTAGGGAACTTAATTCGTTACCTAGCATTCAGCCATTAGAAGTAACACAGGGAAAAGTAGATCTTCCTGGAGTAGAGACATTTGAAAATTTTGATTTTTCAAAATTAGATTATTCAAATGAAATAAATTTTAATTTAGGAGAAATAGCTAGTGAAAAACAAGATATAGAAGTCTTGTTGAAACAACTAGAAAAAATTCAGATTATAGGAGAAAATCCCTTAGAACATTGGCAGAAAAATAAAATACTCTACAAATTAGATAATAATAAATCCTGAAATAGTCATAACGGATAAAACTATGAACTATAATCCTAAAGATTTAGAAGAAGCCAACATACACACTAAAGAATTGTTGGGATTAGGAATAATTAGAAATAGTTACAGCCCACATAGAACTCCTGCTTTCATAGTAAAGAAACATAGTGAAATAGTTAGGGGGAAAAGCAGAATGGTATATAACTATAAATGACTGAATGATAATACAGTTGAAGATAGTTATATCATCCCTAATAAAAAAAAACTTTTAATATTAAGAGTAAAAGATAGTTTTATTTACTCAAAGTTTGATCTTAAGTCAGGATTCTGGCAAGTAGCAATGCATGAAGATAGTATTCCGTGGACAGTATTTATAGTACCAAATGGTCATTATGAATGGTTAGTAATGCCTTTTGGATTGAAAAATGCACTGTCTGTTTTCCAAAGAAAAATAGATAACATCTTCAAAGAAATCCCGTTTGTAATATGTTATATAGATGACATCTTAATATTTAGCAAAATTAGGAAGGAACACATAAATCATTTGAAGAAATTTTTTGATTTATGTATTCAACATAGTCTTATTCTCTCAAAAAAGAAAATGTCTTTGGGAAAATACCAAATATAATTTTTAGGATTCATAATTGGCAAAGGACGGATCAAGTTAATGGATCATATTGCTAAAATAATTTTAGAAAAAGAAGTGGATTTTACCAATTTAAAATCCCTTCAATCCTTTTTAGGTTTGTTAAATTACTATAGAACTTATATTCCTAATTTTGGAAAATTAGTAGGACCTCTTTATGCCAAAACAATATCCCACGGTTAAAGAAAATTCAATGACCAAGATTTTAAGTTAGTCAATAGGATAAAAGAAGTAATTCAATCATTACCACCTTTGGAACTACCACCTCCAGAAGCGTACATAATAGTAGAAGTAGATGTAAGCTTAGATAGATGGTGAGGAGTTTTAAATTGGAAGCTGTTTAAAGAAGATAAATGGAATAATGAAAAAATAAGCAGTTACTGCAGTGGATTATATAATAGTAAGATAACCACTACAGATACTGAAATACTAGCTTGCATATTTGTTCTAAAGAAATTCTCAGTTTATTTAAGAAATCCTACATGAGAATTCACTTTGAGGACTAATTACAAATCTATTGTTTCATTTTATAATAAAATGTCACATTCTAAGTTATCTATTAATAGATGGCAAATATTTGTTGACTTTCTTATAGGAAATAGGTTCAAAGTTTTCATTGAACATATTAATGCAAACCAGAATTTCTAGGCTGACTAGCTCAGTAGATTGGTTACAAGGCCTATTGGTTAATATAGATTGGGCTTAGCCCAATAATGATATATTTAGTCAGAGAATAACTCTGAAAAGGCTATCGTACAGTATTCAATAACTGTTCTGGGTACCATATTAAGTTATTGGAGCCCAAATATAAATTATGGCTTAGCCTACCATAAAATAGAGTACATCTCTAAAGTTCTAAACAGACAATTTTAACTGTTGTTCAAATTTTGCAAATGGACACAGGATTATCATCATCGCCTAAACCTAAAGTTTCTGAAATAAAATTTGGACCTTATTCTTTGAAGGTCTTACCTCCAAAATTTGCACTTGATTTTCCTGTTACTCTTGAACAACAAACTCTTTTATATAATTTGTGGAAATTTCGTAACCACAAACAGTATGTTAGTATTCTTAAAGCTTTCTCAGGACAACTCCATTTCCTAAATAGTTCTTTAAATCTGAAAAACCAAGAAATCCATCATCTCAAAACCCAACTTGTGAAACCTTCTGAGCCTTCTGAAACCATTCTTAAACCACAAACCCCCCAAACTATCTTTGATCTTGAAAAACAACTAAAGATGTTGAAAGTGGGCTTAAAAGAAAAATCAAAAATGAGTGAAGAATTTTCAACCCTAATGAAAGAAATGAAAAACTACATGGAAGAAGATTTGAAACAAATGGAAGAAAACTTGGAGAAATTCCCAACCAAAATCCATGAAGTTAAGATCCAGATATATAAATGTCTCCATGCAGAAAAAATTGCTGAACAAATAGAAATCCAAGAAATGTTTAGAAGTATCTGTGGAAGACCTCTTCAGCAGTATGAAGTATTGAGTTTCAACATCATCAATTACAATTGCAGAGATAAAGAAAAAAGTTTTACATTCATCAGGGCAGTAGTTAATTTTCAAAAATGGGTGGATAAGAATGTATTAGGACTAGAGTTATTTGTGAGAAAACTAATGGAACACAGAATGTTGTTTAAGCTCTATATTCCTGAGAAAAATTATCCGAAGCTACGGACCATAATTATGGAAAGACAGTTATCCCATTGTTGCGATCATATGATAGAACTAGACCTATGTAGAAATGGTTATTTGAAATTGGTTATACATGATATTCCTCCTCTATATAGCCCCAATTATCCAAATGATTGCAAATCTGAAGTCTTAACATCAAGGTTCCCAAGACACAAGCCAAACCCTAATTATGAGCACAGGAATTTAATTCTTATTCCTGATAATATAGTTTCTATTGTGGATCAAATATACAATTACAAGGTGGCTAGTCTCATACATGTAGCTGAGTACTCTTTTGGAGTATTTCATCGACTTCTTGTTGAGTCCAGAAACATAAAGATCTTTGCTGATGATATTTTCCCTGGAAATGTCTATATTCCTTATCAAAGTTCTTTCAATAATGATCTAAAACTCACAGAATTCTACAGGATGGTCAAAGTCAGAACATGCACCACTGTGCAAGGAGAAACCATGCATCATGAATATGACTCTCCTTTTGATGGAGAAGAACAGATTGAAGATGAAGAAGGTAATCTTGACAATCTGATGGAGACTTAATAGTGTCCGGTATTTGTGAATCCCACTTTACTCACTACTTTCCGATTGGAAAGAAAAACTGATGGGATGCGCCCTCTAGTAAAGTGAGTGGAATTATGTCCCCACCACTTTAATTTAGCTTTTAGTTTTTCGCAGAGCCATTTCACCTTTTGCTTTTCTAAGAGCCATTTAGCCTTTTTGCTTTTCGAAGAGTCATTTAACTTTTAGTTTTGTCAAAGAGCCATTTAGCATTTTTCTTTTTGAAGAGTCATTTAGCTTTTTTGAAGAGTCAAGTTAGGATGGTTATAAATAGCCATACCTTCTCTCACTAGGCACAACCCCTTTCAGTCGAGAGATTCTGCAAAACTTGTGTATGTAATAAAATATTGGTATCAAAGCAATAGTCTTAGGATTGGTGTAAATTACTGGCACGATTTGGATTGCTCTCTTGTATCAGTAGTACCTGAGTCTGTAAGCATCTATATTGTAATCAGGTAATATATTATGGAGTAGTGAGATCTTTGGTCTCTCAGAACTCTCCAGTTTGATGTAATCAACTTTTTGTTTGTCTGTAGATCTATTATTTTAACTTATACTTCCTTTTCAATTATGCGTATATCAGCTGGAAACAAATAGCGCATCTGGAAGAGCTTACGCGCTCGGGGAACATAGTTCCTTGCTATTAGACGCAAAGCTACGTACTCATTGTCTTTATTAGAATAACAAGCATGCTGATAAAGATTATGTTACATGAACTATTATCTTAATTCTGCGATTATTACTTGTTCCTGTGGTGTAAAGTTGAATGTATTGGTGGAAGGGAAAAAAAATCTAGAGGCTTCACATAAAACCCGAGAGGGGCAGCATATAGGTCCAATGGTGTGAGCTCTTGTATGCCAAGAAAAGAAGACTAATAAGTCCAAGAGAAACTCAACTAGTAGTTTGCAAAAAAGGATAGACAATACTCATCTAGGATAGTTGATATAGGAAGCATGTTTCTATTCTCTAAAGACAGGATGAATTGATAAAATGGTAAGAAAAAAGAAGTTAGAATACTTAAACCTTGTAGAAAGGACTTTCGTCCAAAGAACAAGTTTAGATAATCATTAAATATGGTGTAGTTTTAAGGGACCAATTTCAAAATATAACTTTGAACATTTGCATCATGGATCAAATAGTTAACTCAACTTGGTAGTAGATTTGGTAAATATAGTCTTGAATAATCAATTGAAACAAAACCAATTTTTAAATGATTTATCAAGAAAACACTTAGAATTTAGAGACAAAATTATTTTAGAAATAGAACAATTAAAGACTGTAACTATTTCTAATTATTCCTAATCCCAATAATTCTTTAGTGTGCACGTTGGCTACATTAATATGTTCAATGAAAACTTTGAACCTATTTCCTACAAGAAAGTCAACAAACATTAGCCATCTATTAACAAATAACTTAGAATGTGACATTTTATTATAAAATGAAACAATAGATTTGCAATCAGTCCTCAAAGTGAATTCTCGTGTAGGATTTCTCAAATAAAATGAGAATTTCTTTAGAACAAATATGCAAGCTAGTAGAAACTGAACAAGAGGATGAAGAGCAAGAATAGCAATAACATCCAACATGCCTGAATGTTTAAAAATAGTCCCTAGATCATCACAAGTGATTACCTCTAGGGCACAACACTAACATTAAGTCTTCAGAATTTTAGATTGAGTAATTTGGACGGCTCTGCATCCAAACGCTTCATCCAAAACTCTGTGAACAGTGTCAAAATACTTTTGCCTGGAAAAGTACCATTTTGGACTCACCTTTTAGATGCTCCATCGTTCGATCCTTAAGTCCAAAACTCTGAAAAAGCTAACAATGAGAAACTAGCCATTTTTAGCCGTTGGAGCTTTACTTTTTGCTTCTATAAAAGCTTTCAAAACTCAATTCTAAAGCAGATTTTTGTCTTATCTGTCTAAGAAACACTCTTATTCTCTAGAATATAAAAATTTCTCTTTTTATAAGTGCTTCAAAGTGAAATCAAATTTCTTTAAAAAATAAAAATTGTTGGTGCTCATTTGTTTGCACATTTGCTCAAAAATGTGAGCTATCTCTGCTTCATTCTTACAATCCTTTTTGTATATCAAGATTGTGGTGTAAAACCCATTTGGGATGAGCTTTGATTTGTAGTTGATTGAAAGGTTTGGTTAAAACCAAGTATGGTGATCCTCTCTTGTAATTAATGTAGGCAAACACCACTGTGTTGGCTTGAGTTTATAGGGATCTGATTTAAAATTCTTAAGTGTGAGCTTAAGGTAGCAAATGTAGATCTTAAAGGATTGAACCGCTAAAAATTTCTTGTTCATCTTTTTTGCATTTAACTTCTGACTGCTTGTGAATTTCTTTGACCAACAGTTTTAATCATTCAAAAGAAATATTTATGACTCTCACCAACCCATCTTTATTTTTGTATTAATTACACATCTCTTGCCTCATTTCATTAAGATTATAGTTAGTTCCTTAAGGTTGCTCAAAAACTTTTCTTTGCATATCTAGCAAATTTCTCGATCTGAAAAACAAAAGTAGAACTTCAAAAAAAAAAATGCTCCTTTTTGAAAAGTGTTCTAAATTTTCCAAAAACCTTATTCACCCCCACCCCTTAAGGTTTTTCAGCTAGGTCCAACAATTAGGGTATTTGGAACTGATATGTTGAAATGGGATTGGAACGTAACATTTGGGATATGTGACGGATCACTGGCGACAGGTGCTGGAAAATTTAAATCAAAATTAGGCATATTGGTAGGAACAACTGAGTTAAGTAATACAATAAATAACTCAATAATAGGCATTGGTATATTATGCTCTAGAAGATCTGTAGCTGTTGCATTCGGAATCCGGATGATCTCATGATGCTGATAAATTAGCTGTCCTTGCACAGGAGATGCATAGTACTACAAATTTTCTAGATCACCATCATCCGTTATAGAAACAATTGTAGACCTCGTTACAGTACCAATCACAGTGTCTTCTCTCATTGTGATTTGCAGCTTAACAATAGACGTGTCCAATCCTTAAATTGCACATATTTTGTTCATTAAACTGAGGAAACTAACTCTTTTTCTAACAATCAACGACTTGCGATACAAACCATTAAAAAAATGCCTTGTGCGGTGCGAATAATTTCACAATCCCAATATAACTATAGTCTTACAGGTTTTTCTAATGACATTGTGTTTAGATAAATTAGGGAGGATTTTTTCTATTCAAAAAATAAAGTATGTCACAACCTTGAATCAATATATCAACCAATATCAAATTAATCAACACAAATATATCCCCAAAACACAAAATATTTGTTATATGCCAAAACGACTATTAAATATATCCCAAACTAATTATTAAATATTGCTTCATTTAATATATGATTATTTATTTATTTATATACTGATTATATATGTATCATACATATCCAATTTATACATTGCGTCATTCAATATAAATTTTATACGAGCTACATATTTTTATTGTTTTGACGTATTAAAGTAATATAGAACTTACTTAGCTATTATAAAACTAACTAAGATAATTAAGATTAATTATTCAAGAAGTTAACATATATTTAATATTATTCAAAAATATAGAGTTTAAAAATTAACTTCAAGTGTTTATTAATATGGATAATTTATGAATTTAATTAAAAAATGTCAGGATTTAATTCAAAAATAATTTATGGATTTAATTAAAAATGTAAGGATTTAATTTAGAAATAATCTATTAATTTAGTTAAAAGATGTGAGGATTTAATTTAGAAATATTTTATTAATTAAATTAATATATATATATAAGGATATAATTTAGAAATAATTTCTTAATTTATTTAAAAATGTAAAGTCACCTTTTTTTTTTTAATGTAATGAACAAGTAGAGAATTGTAAAAAAAAAAAAAAAAAAGTATCGTGTTAAACTAATAATTTGACTATTAAGAATTGTAAATATTTTAAATAATTAAAAATTTTAATGTAAAAAATAATTTACATTTTTAACATAAAAATTTGAAATAAATCTTAATTCCTCAACATCTCTTTATTTCCTTATTTTAAATAATTATTTTATAAAATATCAAGAAACGAACACTATATAATTTTTCAATTTTTTTTCCAATTAACCTATCATATTTAAAAATATAAATTTTACTAATTAATAAATCTCATTTTTTTTAATAAGTTGCTTGTAATCAAATAAAAATATAAATTAAAATTTTAAGTAATTTATACACATAGGGGGTTTATATCCATGTTGTTTTAGGAGAGAGTGAGCTGGATGTCTTGAATTTACAATAGAAAAAAAATGGGATGATAAAATTTTTTCTTTTTTTTTTTGTTCATGTAATGATAAATATTTCTTCCAGGTTCATTGTAAATATTATCATTACATGCACATTTATATACTCATTTATCACATGCCAAAATACCCATTCATCACAATATAGCACAAACCAAACCAACAATTCAATAAATTTATAATTCCATACAAATCCAAGCTATTTAGCACATGCAAAAATACTCATTCCTCACAATACAATACAAATCAAACCATAAATTCAATAAAATTTTAAATCTACATAGATCCAGTTGTTTATATATAATATACACATATTCGAAAATAATTCAACATAATCCCAAATACGCATTTGCTATAATTTAACAATAAATCTCAATATTCTAATCAATTAAATTTCAATAAATATAGAATTCTAGTATATTTTCTATTTTGTTGTTTGGGAAAAAAAAAAGAAAAAATTATTATTGGAGAACTTTGACAGTACTTCGGTTAATAGAAAATTCCAGTAGCGACTCTCTCCTACTGGTAGTATTCTAGTAGCAACTCTCTTCGTCTAGTTCTTCTTCAACTACAGTGAAAAAAAAAACTATAGCAAAGAAAAGTAAAAAAGCAAAGAAAACCAGAGAAGTTAGGAGGAGATGAGAAGATTTTTGCAAAGGACAAGAAATTCACAAAGAAGAAGCTGAGAAGAATTTCACGAAGAAGTTGGGAGCAGGAGTTCGGTCGCTATTTATATTGTCAAAATCACACTCCCATGAATCTTTCACTGAATTCATATTGCAGAAATTTTCAGAGATCGCAAGAATCTTTGTGAAAAATTTTGCAGAGTTACGTGGTGTTGACCACTTTTCAAACGCGAGCCATCGTGATAGCTCACGTCTAACAGACGCAAATCGTGACAGGCGCCTCTTGTTCTTTCGCAATATGAAAAAATCTCATATTAATCATAGTGTTCACAAAAGAAAAAACCTAGTCTAAGAGGGTATACAATCCACCAATCTCCCACTTGCACTCTAAGACTAGGTAAGTCCATAGGAGCCCACCCCTATGGCGTCTAAGTATCTCTTGAAGACTCTCTCAGCCAAAGGCTTGGTGAATGGGTTTGCTAGATTGTTTTCTGAGGTAATATGCTCCACCACGACTTCCCGTCTCTGGATGAAATCCCGGATCAGGTGGTACTTCCTCTCGATGTATTTCCCCTTCTTGTGGTTCCGAGGCTCCTTAGATTGCGACACTGCTCCAGTGTTGTCGCAATACATCACAACCGGCCTATCCATATGTGGTACAACTCCAAGTTCTAAAAGAAACTTCTGGAGCCAGACTGCTTCCATGGACGCCTCCGAAGCTGCCACATACTCAGCTTCCATGGTTGAGTCAGCAATACAAGATTGCTTGATACTCCTCCATGAAATTGCTCCTCCAGACAAGGTGAAGACATATCCACTAGTGGATTTTCTCTCATCCTTATCTGCCTGGAAGTCTGAGTCTTTGTATCCTGTAGGAACCAAATCATCAGCCCTGTAAACCAGCATATAATCTCTCGTTCCCTTGAGGTACTTGAGAATATGCTTTACAGCTTGCCAATGAACCTCCCCTAGGTTTGACTGATATCTGCTAACTAAGCCCACGGCAAAGCAGATATCTGGCCTAGTACAAGCATAGCGTACAAGAGACTTCCCACAGCAGAAGCGTAAGGAATCCTACTCATTCTGTCCTTTTTTTCTTGAGACTTAGGACAGTCCTTCGAAGAAAATGACAACTCATATCTGCAAGGGATTAGAGCTCCCTTGCATGAGTCCATGTTGTACTTGGCCAGCATCTTGTCAATGTATGTCGCTTGGGATAATCCTAACATTCTCTGCTTCCTATTTCTAAGAAGCCTAATCCCGAGAATGTAGCTGGCTTCTCCCAAGTCCTTCATACTGAATTGACTAGACAGCCAAACCTTTGTAGATGACAATGTCCCTACATCATTTCCAATGAGTAGAATGTCATCCACATACAGGACAAGAAAAACCACATTGATGCCTTCAAGTTTCCTGTACACGCATGGTTCATCTACGTTTTGAATAAAACCATAAGACTTTACAGTCTCATCAAAACGAATGTTCCAAGCTCTTGATGCCTGCTTAAGTCCATAAATGGACTTCTTAAGCTTGCAAACCATGTGTTCCTGGCCTTCAGCAATGAAGCCTTCCGGTTGGGACATATAGATGTCTTTGCTAAGATGGCCATTCAAGAATGCCGTCTTGACATCCATTTGCCATATCTCGTAGTCATAGTGACAGGCGGTAGCAAGGAGGATGCGAATGGATTTAAGCATGGCTACCGGGGAAAAGGTTTCCTCATAGTCGATACCTTCTTTCTGAGTATACCCTTTCGCCACAAGCCTAGCTTTGAAGGTTTCTACCTTCCCATCCGCTCCTCTCTTCCTCTTGTATACCCACTTGCACCCAATGGGTTTTATCCCTTCAGGTGAAGCTACAAGATCCCAAACCTGGTTGAGGTACATAGACTCAATCTCAGCTTTCATTGCTTCATGCCATAGATTTGCATCGGCATCAGCAATAGCCTCCTCGTATCTAGCGGGGTCTTGTTCCTGATGGTCGGAAACCAGCTCAAAGGCTTCTCCAGTCCATCTATCCGGAACCCTAGACACTCTCCGACTACGACGAGGCTCCATTTGTACAGGCTCTTGAGGCTGTGCCTCTTCTTGTTCCAAATTCGGGTCAGTAGAAGTTGATTCCATAGATAACTTCTCCTGCAGTTCCAGCCTCATTGAACCTTTAGTAGAAGTACTTTGATCATCTTCCAAGTATCTAGCATTGGTACTGACTAGTACCTTCTGCTCCTTAGGATGATAAAAGTAGCCTCCTTTTGTCCCTTTTGGATACCCAACAAAATAGCATAATTCTGATCTTGGTTCCAACTTGTCTCCCTTGATCAGTACATAAGCTGGACACCCCCAAATCCTGAGATGATTCAGACTTGGCTTACATCTCATAGGGAGTCCTAGGTACTGACTTGGAAGGCACCAAGTTCAGAATATATGCCACTGTTTCCAGGGCATATCCCCAAAAGGATACTGGAAGAGTAGCATGAGACATCATGCTTCGGACCATTTCCATCAACGTCCTGTTCCTTCTCTCAGCTACTCCGTTCTGCTGGGGGGTTCCCGGCGCAGAGAGCTGGGATACTATCCCATGATGTACCATGTTGTCCTTGAATTCACCTAGGAGGTACTCTACACCACGATCCGATGTAAGGTTTTGATTACTTTACCTGTCCGACGCTCCACTTCAGCCTTAAACTCTTTAAACTTGTCAAAAGAGTCAGACTTGCGTCTCATCAGGTAAATGTAACCATACCTCGTACAATCATCCGTGAACGTGATGAAGTACTCAAAACCTCCCCTAGCTGGTGTAGACAATGGACCGCACATATCAGTGTGAACAAGACTCAACACCTCCTTGGCTCTATCCGCCTTTGGTGTAAATGACCTTTTGGTCATTTTTCCCATCAGACAGGATTCGCACTAAGGCCAACTTTCCAATCTCAATGAGCCCAAAGGCCCATCATGGATTAGCCTCTGAATCCTGGTTGAGTTAATATGACCCAACCTCAGGTGCCAAATGTATGAATCATTGATATTGGTCTTTCTCTTCTTAGTTAAAGGTTCAGACAGAGCGTTATTTGATTGGTTGTTAATAGGGTTTAAAAAGAACAAATTTCCACACATGTGCCCAGTACATAAAATTTCTCCATCTCTACTGGTAGAAATACCAGAATGGAAAGATACAGTATATCCTTGATTAATAAGTTTTGCAACTGAAATCAAATTCTGACGAAAACCAGGTACATATAAAATGTCTTTTAAAACCACTATCTTATTACAATAAAAAATAAGATCCAGCTCTCCCACTGCAAGGGCCCAGACTTGTGCTCCGTTACCCACTCGAAGCCCATGTTCACCGTTCTTGAGTCGTCTTATCTTCCTAAACCCCTGTAAGGAGTTACAGATATGATCAGTGGCTCCTGAATCAACAATCCAAGTGAAAATTGATCCTACCATTGATATGGACTCTAGATAGTAAACATTACCTGTGGGGTTTTTCTTGGCCTGAAGATCTGGACACTCTTTTTTCCAGTGTCCCTTCTTTCCACACTTGAAGCACTTGCCCTTTGGTTTGTCCTTGGGCTGGGCTGCTGTATTCCCCTTCTTCCTCTTGAACTTTTTGGGCTTAGGCCCAGTTCTTGAAGAAGAGGCCTTAGCAATCATGGCCTTAGACTGCGGCTTCATGACCTTCTCCGCCATCTGGAGCTCCTTCATCAGTTCAGTCAAATTCATGTTCAACTTGTTTATGTTATAGTTTAACTTGAATTGAGTGAAAGAGCCCGGTAGAGAATCGAGAACCATGTCCACTTGGCTCTCGGGGTCAATGACAGCCCCTAAGATTTCTGTTTCCTCTAAAGCAGCAATCATCTTGAGCATATGCTCTCGGACTGATGCTCCCTCAGCTATCTTAGTGTTCACAATAGTTCAAAGAGCCTCCTGCCTTGCGGGCCGGCTCTTGTCTGCGAACATAGTTGCCAATGATTGACCTATGTCATATGCAGAAGCCATGTGCTCGTGTTTTGACTGGAGCACATTAGACATGGAAGCTAACATATAGCAACGTGCCATTTCGTCAGCATTCTTCCATGCCTTTTCAGCCTCTCACTCTTCAGCGGTGGAACCTTCCCCGATAACAGGGCAGGTTTCGTAAAGGACATACTTATACTCCTCGGCTGTGAGTATTATGTCCAGGTTCCTTTTCCAGTCCACACAGTTTGGACCCATTAACTTATTCTCCCTGAGAATAACGGCCAATGGACTAAAAGAACCTCCCACCATTTCTGAAAATCGAAAATAAAAGAAAGAAATTAGTTTGTGAAAACAAAATGAAATTTGTGCACTGAAAATAATTTGGCTCTTAGGAAAACTGACATAGCTTCTCAAGAAGCTCTTTCAAGTGGACAAAGCGAGGCGATTCTAGTCGTTCAATCCACTCTTACTTAACCTGGAAGGGTTAAGGAGCGCAAAGGTATGATCTTCACGTTTCCGCATGGCCTTTATGGCTCGCGTTTTGTTTAATTTTTCTCTCTGTTTTTTTTTTTTTTTTTTTTTTGTCCATGGCTCCCTGTTTCTGCATTTTCCATCAAAGTGGTATCAGAGCCATTGGTTTTGATCAATATAGGGAGCATGGTAGTTAATAAAATGGAGAAGATGATTATACCTGTGATCCTTCGCTCTTTTGGTATGGGATAGATGGTTGATGTAAGCTTCACCGTTTGAAGCATAGGAGCATACTGTAAATTTTTGGCTTTGATGTTTTAATCGTGTAAACCCAATTTTAATGGGTATAGGCGATTGTGGTTATTTTTTGGATGATTTTTTATAAGTAAAAATGTCCAAAGAAGCCAAAGAAGATAGGAAAAATCGAAAAAAAATGCTCTACAAATTCTCGCGGTGAAAAACGAAGAAGATGACACTGTTCATAAGCCGCCGCGTGGAGCCGAGCCGCTTCTGTTCTGTGAGTGGAGCCGTGCTTCTGGAGCCGTGAAGCCGAGCCAATTAGGAGGTGATTTGAGCCGAATTCAATTGCAAATTTTGCAATTGAATTCGTATGGCTTTCGGGTTCGCGCGCGGGTCAGAGGAGATCCAACCGGGGCAGCTCGCGGGCTGAATCGCGGGTCGGCAGCAGAGGAGAACCGGGCACGGGCGAAGTCCACGGGTCGTGGCTGGCGTGCGATCTGGTGCAGCGTGGTGCGTTGCGGCTGCGGTGGACCGCACGCCACGCGGGCGTGGATCCGGTGCGGTGCGGTGCAGTGGACCGCCAGAGTTTTTTTTGCAATTTTTTTTATTTTTTTTCCTTTTTCGTTTTGGGTCCCATACCAAGCGAAGTTAATATTTTTACAATTTTTATATTCTTGGAATATATTTGCATGAAAAACATTAGTAAGGGATTTTAGGATTAAACAAGATCATTAATTAATCAATTAATGTGTTTAATTATATTATTTGGGCACTTAGGTTTAAAAAATAGAAAAGCATGAAAACGTTTATTGTTTTCTAGCATGCTATTTTTTTATGTACCTATGTGTGCTTTTTCCTCAAAGACCAAAGTCTTTGGGAACCTTTTGTTTTGGCAAGGAAAAATATTTTTCTTTAAAAACTAAATGGTTATTTTAATTGGTACAAAAATTAATCCTTAAATATTTTCTCAAAAGTTTTAATCCTTGACATAGAAAATATATTGGATTTAGATATTTTTGTAAATTAAAATGGAGAGCCATTTTGTTTTGTTTTGGACTAGAAAAATGATTTTGTCAAATAAACTTAAGACTAAAGTCTCTAGAAAGTTTTAATTGGAAAATTTTTGAAATCATTAAGTTTTAACTTATATAAAATTAGTCCATGGAGGAAATCTCTCAAAGGATATAAGCCTTGACATAGAGATTTTATTGGACTTAGATATTTTATTTTTGAGTTAAGAAAAACTTAATGGAAATTTCAAAAGGATATTTTCTAGAAAACCTTTATTTTAAAAGACTAAGTGGGAGAAGGGTTCCAACGGCCCCACGGCTTCTATCACGGTCCTCATTAGAGATCGTGGATCCCCTCGCGTTACCCTGGGAGTGAACCCGTATAGGATGGGGATACCACAAGGATCTAGATCTAATGGAAGGATGTAATTAATAACCCGGGGCACGTACTATGATCGGCCAGCCCACGTTGGAGGTTATAGTGCGAGGTATGTCCATAGGAAATGAGAGGAAACGGCCATCCCACGATGGAGTTATTCTCTAGACCATTACCTAAAAGGGAAATTAATTTGTGGTGGTTAATACACTTAGCTTAGGAAACTGTTAATCTTCCCAAGAAGCTCTTTCAAGTGGACAAAGCGAGGCGATTCCATTCATTCAATCCGCTCTTACTCAACCTAGAAGGGTTAAGGAGCGCAAAGGTATGATCTTCACGCTTCCGCATGGCCTTTATGGCTCGCGTTTTGTTTAATTTTTCTCTCTGTTTTTTTTTTCGTCCAAGGCTCCCTGTTTCTGCATTTTCCATCAGTTTGAGACTATGAAATGCATTTAACCTTAAAAGTTATTAATTCTTAAATCAGAATATATCAAATACTCACTTCATCTAAATGTATATACTAAGAGTGAAAAAGGAATAAAAATGTCATAACATATTATTTAAATAATTTAAATTTTTTTCTCTTCAAGTATTTTAAAATCTAATGGTTTAAATTTTAGAGTTTTGTAATGAATGAATAAGATTTTATCAAAAACATTTTATTACTCCTTGTATGGTTCAGATTCATTTGGTCGTCATGGTTAGTTTTGTCATCTTCTATAAGATTTTCTTTTTTTTCCCCTTCCTATTAAATTTAATTTTAATGGTTTATTATACCTCTGATTCCCCAAAATTCCTACCCCATCCCCAGCCTACCCCTACGTCTCTCACCCTTCATCTTCCAAGGTTTTCAACACTCCTTCCCTTTTGCTGTGGCTTTATTGTCCATCGGGACCTCCCATTCAACTGCATATTCCATGTTCCGAAACCCCTGGCTTCATCTTCGTGCTATGGCTTCATCTTCACAACTGCTGTGTCGTCGTCTTCACAACCACTGTTTATCTTTAGAACAAAACCCAAACAGCTTAGGGTTTACTATTCTGCAGAATTTGTAAAGACGAATTGCCCAAGAATGTAGAAAATGATTGCATAAAATTGATTAAATTCTCCCTAACTTTCAATGCCAAGCGTTTAATCTTCTTCTCCACAGCAACATCAAGGGAAGGCAGCGTCGCTAGATCCTCTAAAGTGACACCAATTTTTGTCGATAACAGCGCAGCATCAAGTGCCATTAGCTGTAATTGGCCACTTGGTTCCAGCCACGGCAAAGAAAGCACCGCAGAGGGATGGGTCAGTGTCACAGCACCACAGTATAAAAAAGGAGAACCCGGGGATTAGATGTAGATTGCAAGAGCTTTATCTGGAGGTAGTGTGAAGTTGTTTAACAAAAAGATACAAACTTCTCGGCCAGAATCATTGGCTCACCTACGAATTTCAGTAGAATACTGTGGGTAATTGACAATGTACACATCAAAAGTAAAATTAAACAGAGGATTACCATTTACATATAGTTATACATTTCTTTTCTGTAGTTTTGATATTGTTGCGATCAATCCCCTTCATTCTGAAATTTAAGATGAAAAGTTTGTTGTTGAATACTCTCATTAGATCTTGTAGATGATTTCTTGTTAAAGCATTAAAACAATGTTAGATAGTGATTTGAAGATTTTTCTAATTTATCATTTTTTTTAATGTAATCTCTCCAGCTTTAGTCATTCCTTCAATGATTCTTGAGTATCATAATCCTGCAAATGTTACATGAATTTTTGGTGGTAGTAACTTAATTACTTGTCACCTATATACTGATTTTTTTAGAAATCTAATGCCTTCCAAATATCAAAATTTATTTTTAACATGTGCTTTATGTTTCTTACATTGTCATTCTTGCTATGCCAGTTGTAGTAAAGGGCTTGGAAAAGAATCAGTTTTGATGATGATGGGTTTTGCGGTGCAAAATCTGGGCATCCATGTCTTTCGTGCTAAAATTACGGAATCAAATAAAGCTTCTATTATTCTATTTGAGAAATTGGTATCTCTCTCCTGTTGCCCTTGTTTGTCTGTATGTATGTGTTTGATATATATGTTTGTAAATGTATTAAAAATATAATATTGAGAAGCCAACAAATTATACCAGCAGTATAATATTACACTATAATATTATGTAACATATAATGTAATATTATATTATACTATATACTATATTATATAATATATATTGTAATATTATCATAATATTATAAAATTATTTCAAACACATTAATATTTTGTGTTTGATGATGTGTTTGATATTTGTGTTTCTTCATGTTACTATTATGTGTTTGAAGGGTATGAGATAGGTCTATTGATGAGAAGGATGAGCCTTTTGTTCTTGAAAAGTATCAGTGCTGGGTGGTGGCTGATAATGAAAACATAAAGCGCAAGGTACATACCATTCTCCCTTTTAGCAGTTTGAACACGTTTGCCCTTTGTTACTTTTAGATCATTTGTTTTTTCTCAATAGTCTAGGTTCATCTAGGGAGTTGTAGAGAGTTGATTTAATTTGTTTAATAATGAAGCACACAAAAAAGATGGTAATAAGTGGTTTGCATTTTTGCCACTCACAAGCATTACTCCCTGCAAGTTTTACATGTTAAAAGGATTATGTACTCTATGGTATATGGTCCTATAGAACTACATTTTCCCAAGAGGAACTCCAAAGAGCAACATTTTAGAGGATGGGTATTTTTAGGATCCATAGAAAAAATGATATGCTCTGGCTCATGATTTACTAAACCAAGAAATGTCATCAATTTTGTCTTTCCAGAATAAGAGTATGTTATAATTATATATTGTATATGCAATGTCTAAATTGACTGACTGGAGCCCTTTATTTTTGCTTGCACAGTTATATTGAAGTATGAACATGGTTGCTCATATGAGCAGTGTCTCTAAATGCTTGTGAAGTGGTATGAACCAAAATGAAGATATTTCCTTCTTATTTGAAGATGAATTTACTCCAGTTAAGGCTTGTGGAGACTTGGGTGACCATGTGAATATTTTCGGTAAACACTCACTTTCAAGAAATAGCATTTCTAATTTTCTGTGCTTTCTTTTATCGTCATGGTTAAAGAAATAATAATGTGATTTGAACCACTGGACTGCAAAAGAATAGGCAAGGAATTAGATAAATATGGTAAGCATTCTTCTCAAGAAAAGAGACGTCAGCTTCATTTCAACCCCGAAATCTTGGATGGCCCTCGTAGCAATGAAGAAACGTCATCAGTAAATCTAAGATTAAAGGCCGTAATGATGCAAAATGTCATGGCTCTTGAAAATTGTAACACCACCAACCTATGTTGGAAAAAACCAGTAAGAGATGTATGTTAGCTGTAAACTAAAATATTTACAACACCAAATAAGGGGAAAGCATAAGAAAATGAAACATTACAAATAATAAAACCATATAGGTATATTGATGAAATAACATAAAATAACCATTAAATATTATCCAATTCTCAATCTCCATAATATTATGATACTATTATGATACTGACTATGATACTATCCACAAATCCACCGTACTATTATGAGAATCGGATGATGTATGTTAATATTAATATTATCGGATAATATTATCATTTGGAGCATAATATTTGTCCGATTTTGTTTTGTGTTTTTCTGTTTTGAGTAATTAATTTCAAGCATAGATTTTTTATGAGTCACAAGGCTTCCACTTATGTTGAAATCTAATTGTCTTTTCTAGAGTGTACATCTTCGGCCGGCAATGAGAAATTTGATCAGTCATCTGGTTCATGGTTTGCCAGTTACTTTTTTTATGTTGAAATGCAGTACAGCCCCAGTGATATGTATGTTTCTTTGTAAAGTAATCATTTATCCAAGTCTTAATTTTTAACCCTTGTGTAACTTGCGACTTTTGTAATTTTGCCCTTAATCTGAATATGATGAGACTTGTGAGTGACAAGGCACTACTCTATAGTATACAGAAAAACATTGGCGAAAACAAAGCCTTAGAAAACTCTCTCCATAAAGATCTGAGTTTCTACCTTTCTTTTTTACCCCTCTTTGCAAAATCTACTTCTGTGATCTCAATGGCGGCGGCGGCTGCTTTAGCTAATGACGAGATAGCCACTCTTAAGCCTCTCAACACCAGACGTTATGCCTCCATTTACAGTGAAGTCTAGAACAGCCGTCTCGATCATCCTCTTCCTCTCCCTTCCGTGCTCAGAAAGCCCTTCCAGGTTGTCGATAGTCCCCCGAGCTTCGCCACTGGAAATCCAGGTTAGCGCTATATGTTTATTGATGCTTACAAAGTCTGATCTCTGAAATTCTGAACTAAGTTAGGTAATGAGAGCGTAAGATGTGCATTGTGATTGCTTTTGCTTGCTTAACTGATAGGTATAAGTTGGAAGGAAATGTTCTTATTAAGTTTTTAATTCGGTAATTACTCATGGCATAGAGTGATCTCTTCACGTGAATTGTAAGTTGAAGTTCTGAATTGAGTCAATGTTTCGATCTTTCCTTGTTCAGTCGTATTGAATATTCAAAGTTTCCATTTACATGTCATCTTTTGAATCTCAACAAACATGTCAATGCTTAGTTGAGCAAAATTTCTTTGTCCACATCTAATATAGAGGACAAATTAGTCTTTAGAAATGAAAGTTCCAGAGTGCAGTAACAACCTTAAGACATAATTGTTGTCCAACTTAGGGCTGGTTTAGTCTGTTTAGTTTTTATGGTAGATTTATTTATAACAATGTAATTTATCTACAATTGAAGTTTTATGATGTCTAATTTTCTTTTATTTATAATAGGTAATTAGTTAAAAAAGGTAGATGAATCTTCTTTTTTTTTTTGAATTAATTATGTATTTTTGTATTAATTTATCTATTTCAATCTAAGACACTACTTTCTCGATCATGAATTTGAAGATTAGATAAAACTTTTCTTTTGTGAGGTTGAGTTTGACCTCCTATTTGTTTCCACATGATTTTCCCAGATGAGATAAAGAAGTTGTTCCCATGTTTGTTTAGACAACCATCAGCAATGTTAGTACCAGGTGAAAATGCAGTATCAGGTCAAGCTTTGAAGGTTGGAGTGGTGTTATAAAGAGGCCAAGCTCCTAGTGGACACAATGTCATCTCAAGAATTTTTTGTGAGGATCTTTCTGCTTGTGTTTTGATAGGGGTTGTTGCCTAGTCCAATTCTCCAATGTATTAGTAGCAATTGTTTGAAATCTAATGATATCCACATTTTGTCAAAGATTCAAAAAAGTTTGGAACCTTACTTGTCCTAGATTTTTGAGGTTTCAGAATTTTGCAAAAATAGATTTAATATGCTTATGATTCTTTGTTCAAACAGATGTTTTTTTTTTTTTTCCTTTTTTTGGTGCTTGGTTTGAAGATTACTTGTAGGAGCGATGCAAGGGAAGTACATTGTATGGGTTTAGGGGTGGACCTGTTGAGATTATGGAATGTAAATATTATATTGAATACTGAGTATATCTACCCATATAGAAATCAGGTATGTATAACCAAAAGCCCAAACTTACACCTAATCATAACGAGAAAGAGGATAGTTTGCATTCCCTATAGGTTACACCTAATCAACTAATCAACTAATCATTTGATCATTTGGTCATTTATAAGAGGATTGTTTACACCTTTTTTTAACTAATCACAGTGTTCTCTTACACCTTAGTTTATCATTTGATGTTGGTTTTTTGCATTAAGTGAAGGTTTGGAAGTTTTATCATTTATCATTTTCTATATTAGTCATTTATCCTTTTTGGTTCTTATTTTTTTCCTGTTTGGTTTTTTTTTTTTTTTTTTGAATGTATAGAAGGTATTCTTCTACTTTGCTAATGATTACAGTTTTTCCACCGTTAATGTAGTACCCATATTCTTTCTGGTATAGTGTACTCTCCCCATTTCAAAACAATTGTTGTTTTCACAAAGTTTTTATATTTCAAATTATCTTATTTTGTAAAATTAATAATATATTTATATTTTTTTCCTAATTGTATTCTTTTCATTTATTATCTTACTAAACTATAATAATGATTTCTTTTTAATTTTCAAAATAATTCTATAATTTTCATTGAGGGTAATTCAATCTTTTTTATAAAAAAAATTCTTAATTTATGTAATTTTTGTAATAGTAATTGTTATTTTAAAATAGAGGGACTATTACTTACAATTACAGATAGCCATATTACCTAATAAATTAAGTGCATTAAATAGCCCAGAATGGCTTGGTTTCCTAGCAATCTTTATCAATCTTTGTAACAGGAATATTAGAGGATAGTGACGAAGAACAAAGGTATTGGGAGTGTGAATCCCTTTCCACCATGAATTTATGACTACCTATATTCGTTCTGCCACTAATTAGTGCCTACATTTTTTTTCATTATTAATATAGACTTTTCTATTTCAAAACAATTGTTACCTTTTAAAATTTTTTATATTTCAAATCATCTGTTATTTTTTGAATTTAATAATATTTATTATCTTATTATTGGCAATAATCTCTAACAATAATAGGAACACTCGTGGGCTTCAGAATTGCAATTGGCTGGCATTGGATCAGAATAGCTTTTGGCGGGTAATGACAAAAAGAGGTCAGTATCTACAACAGGTAGCATGGGTAAGGTATTGACAACAAGAGGTGAAGATTGGATATTTGATTTATGTGGTAAAGGATGGCACTGTCAAGTTCTAGGTTGAATGTGGGAACTGAAGGGAATCTAATATTTGTTGATAGATTATTATTTGAATTATTTTGGGGCATTTCAATTTCAATTGCCTTGCCAAGCTTGAAGTCATTCTTGGCATTTGTGCCTGAAGAATCAGTTATAGACTTCAGTTTCTTGTCCAAAACCAAACCGCCAAAACTATTGAGTTTCCCTACTCTTGAACCTCCTGTAGAACCATATGTACAATAGTATTTCTCCAAATGAAGGGATTTCTATTGAAGTATATGCTCTGTCTTGGTGACTTTAGAAAGATTTCTACTACCAACAAATTTTCTTCTGAGGCTGGAAAATAAGATGTTCCTGCCAAACTAAAGAATTTTTCCATAGTATCTAGTGTAGAATTTGGGTTATCAATGGCAAGTCCATTAGGAACCAAGGAAGCTTTAGATTTTATGTTTGTATTGCAAATAGCATTAGGTGGTTCAGTGTCAAATGAGTACCCAAATAGAGCTGAAGATGTGTTGGTTATATCTGATGGACAATTAGGAGCAGAACTAACAGAAGAATTTGGTTTAATAGGTCTTAAAAAATTAGATTCTGTACCCTTAGATTCTGTCCTTAGGGGTTTAACACAAAGGTAGCATATTGTTGTAATTCTGATGCCTCAGGCCTCTTGTTTGAAAAGGCTAAAGTCATTGATCTGCTCTGGGAGAAATCATTGTGGAAGTGATGCAAAGGTAATGGATCTTTGATCTATATATTCATTAGCTATTTATTTACCAACTATTCTCTCTGTCCAGGATTGAATGCCCATATATCTATTTTAAGATATTCAAAAATACATGTCCACTCTCTAAAAATAAACATATTTTCTCTGTAAACTTCTATAACTAATCTCTTTCACTTAAGGGATACAAGTTCCACTAAGAATGGGTTTAGTTTTGGTTGTAAATAACTCTCTGTATTTTTTGGGAACCACTTGTCCTATACGGGCTATTTGATTATTATATCTGCAATGTTTTTGCAGATTCAGTGGGTTTGGCATGGCCATGAGCTGGTTCATTTTATTGCAAATTTTTATATGATTTACTTTTATGTGTTAATTACAACCTTTGTGATATAGTTAGTATTGATATCTACTTGAAATAGGTTCATTCTGTGATTAAGTGTAAAAACTATTTTGATAGAATTTTTTATGGGCTGGAGTGCCTAGAGATTATTGTGCAATTATAGAATTTTTATACTATTGGTTAGTATTTTTTTTCACATGGCCAAGTCGACAGCAGTTGACAGTAAAACTAGGCAAAGCAAAGACAGCAGGCTTGTGCAGCTAATTTTCCATAGTTGCTTTTTCATGTTAAAGGATATATGAAAGAGAAAGGCTTTATTGTTCAATCTTTTCAACCTTCTTATATTGTCTGGTTATGCTATTGAAGTTGTCTTGTCTTCTTGTAGGGGGCATACTGATAGTGTTATGCCCTAGAGGCAATCACTTGTACATTGTATATAACACATTTTATTTTAATAAAAGGCATTATTTATCTTACAGTTTCTTTTGTTTACTTTTTTGTAATATAACTATTAGATAAAGTCCTTACTACAACACTGTGTTAAGGAAATCATGATAGAGATCATAATATGAGATTCCTACTATACTATATAGTGAGTACTTAAATAGTCCCTAATCGTAGTATTAATGAGACTGGCTATTATTAATGCGTTAAGACTAGTATCTATTAGACTTCCTGATTTGATCAAGCGGTGGTTCTCATATCCGTAAGTATTGAAATACTCAAAGTTAACACGTGGATGTTTGTTAATGGAACAAGTTTATTGGATGACATAGCTATGAGATAATCACATGGATAACTATTTAGTGCTAGTGATATAATCTCAATATAGCAAACATGCAAGTATCTTAAAACTTGAGATCTCTAAGGCACTTTATTTGCTAAGCATTGTGCTTTGATTCCAATCTCTGGAGCTAGATCAAGGGCCACCTATGGGATGAATATTGGGTATATTGTGAGGTAAACGAAAGTAGTTGAGAGGGTCAATAAAAGATTCATCACTCCTAATAGTAGGGGCGAATATCTCACGACCACTTGTAGGAATTACTACTCAAGAAGTCCTTGGCCAAGGCGTCTGTGTATTGGAAATAGTTCTAATTGATACACTTCTAGAGTAGTGGATTCCTGGTACAAGTACTATTATATTCGGGTCAGAATTGATATACATTCTGGAGGGAGTTAGCACTAATTACGTACTCCAAATCGAATGAGATATTATATGGTGAAAGGAATTAATTGCACTGTAGTTTGTTATTGAAGGGTTCATGACAAGCCACTTGACTTCCTGGACTCTTAGGTGGTCATGATGTGTTGCTAGATACCGCTCATGATCTAGGAATATGGGTTTATTAATTGATGAATTAATAAACCAATCCTGATTATAATTAATATGATTAATTCTAACTAATTATGGACTATTAATCTCAAAGACGTTTGAATTAATTCATATTCGCTACCAATTGACTAGGAAACCTAATAGGTCACACACAATAGAGGATTATATACTTAAGATGTTATTTGATAACATAGCGGGGTTAATTGCAAGAAAGAGAAGTTGTTGTGGCCAAATTATAATTAGTTATAATTTATGGTCCAAATTATAATTGTAAGACCTTGATGTTTCCAATTACAATTAGAGAATTCTAACTGTTTTAGAATTCTCAGTTTTAGTAGGGTTTTTTCATGTTTTATAGATGATATGCTCAAAATCTAGGGTGAAGAGGATTAACGAAAACACTCTAAACACCCTAGGGCAACACAACACCCTTTCTCTTCTCTCTCTCGTTTTTCATTGAAAAACCCTAGCCGCCACTTTGGTTTATGCTAGCACATAAACATCTTGGTGCTTGAGAGCGATCCTCCGTGTAGATTTCTATTAGAGATAATCACACACTATGATAATAGTGGTTGGATATTCAACTCTCGTGGTGTTTGATCAAGAGGATTGCTAGATCACACCTCGGACTTGAAGAAGAAAAATTTTATTTTTCAGACGCTCAAAGAAAGGTAAAGTCGTTACCTTTGTTTTTTTTATGTCTTGTTTTCCACACGTATGCAGATCCTGGGAAGATATCTCAATCTTATTTTTCTATTGCGCCATATATGATATGCATGAGATACCTAACACATACAAGTTTAGGAACATTTTTGAGGAGGGGAAAAGATAAAATCATCAAGACATTGAGAAAAGGATTACAGACTACACCTTGATTCCTATAGATATGAGGACTTGGCAAGTATTTTTTATGAGCTTTTGCTTCTTGCTGTGATAATTACAAAAGCTATGCATTCCATTTATACTCTAAAATGTTCTTATAGTTTCTTTATTTGGTTTGTTAAATTTCTATTATAGTAGTGTGTTTATTTGTTCCAGTACTTCTTGGATTTTATGCAGTAATTTATTAGTTCTTGCTGTAATTTTATGCAATCCTTGCCCTTTAGACACTTAACAGTACTTAATTTTGACCTTTATCGATCAAAATATTCAATTTCAAGATTCTTAATTTGAATATTTAACTAGTGAGTCAATATATAGAACTACACTCAAATTCTTGTGATTTATTAGTAAGATAAAATAAGTTTGGGTTGTGATTATATGATATACATGCATTTCTACTAACAAATTTTATATACTTGTAGCTATTTTTACCCCTTATATTTTATTGCTTTATCAATTGAAAGCTGGGTGGTAGAATATTCTTCTAGACACTTTGTCCAATTCGCATTACATTTTATGTTCTTTGTCCATTTTATGTTCTACATGGTGATATGTCCTTTGACGGTATCTAGGATGAGATAAGCAATACTGCAGCAAACTGTCAATATGATTGTGAAGCTAAAGTTTACATTGTCAGTTGTGATGCTTACTACATAATCAACATTAGGCGAAAGGCTTTACGAGGGATGTAACCAAGCTTACATACTGAAATTTGACAAGAAAATAGCCAACTACAAGATGCCAACTCAATCATCTCAGGAAAAACATATTGGTGATCAGCAAAATGTTGCTGCAGCAATGGAACCAAATTCTCAGAATGTAAGGCCAAAAGAGTGTTCTACAAAAAATTCAGCAGCCATGGGATGTGGGGAACCACCAATAAAGAGTGAAGAGGAAGAAGTGCTTGTTTGCCAAGGTAAAAAATCATGCAAGGAGTACATAAAAAGTTTCCTGGCTGCCATACCCATTAGAGAACTACTGGCAGATATCAAGAAAAAACTGATCAAATCAACTCCGCTTCATCATCGACACCAAATTGAATTCCACTTTACTACTTTAAAACGACCAGTTTGTGTTGTTCCAATAGTAGAAAGTTGGCCAGGCCATGCCACAAATGGTTGAAGTTGAAGTTGTCTAACTGAAATTGCCGCATAGAGACAACTTTAAATTTATATAGAAGCATGATAGTTCTAACTGTTTGGTTTTCTTATTCTTTTTCTATGTGGTTTTGGGGTGAATGGGTTAAAGAGTGCCTATTTCATCCCCTAAGGTACATTGTATGAGAGAGTCATCTTACTGTTTTGCTGTATTCTTTGATGTGTCTGTCTTTTGGTTTGAGTGTAATCTCCTTTTTATCTTAGACTGTTTCAAAGAGATTATTTGCAAGAAACAAAACCCTTGTTTAAAGATGTTTGTTTTCCTAAACAAATCCCTGGTTTGAGTTTATACGTTATATATTTTCAATATTTAAACAGATGGTCGTTATTCAATTAAAGAGAAATCAAGAATAACCAAAATATATACTGTAACACCCCACAACCTAAGCCCAACAGGGCCGGGGATGTTGCCCCATCCAAAGGATAAGGAGTCTTTATAACTAGGTCACACAAACGAAAATGAAACAATTCTTTGAAATTAAAAACTTATTACAACCCAAAAATTCAAGAATAAATCCAAGATAAATTGTTCATTATCATCTCTCAAAGCAACATATAAATTAAATAACATAGAGTCTTCAAGAAGGCAACATTCTAGCTACTCTTTTCCACAATAGGATCGCCCTGAAAACATGGCATAAAAAGGTGATGAGATAAAAATCTCAGTAAGTCTGTGTGTGCTTTGATTCAGGAAAATAGTTCAGGTATGCGAGTTGTAAAATTTCATAAGAGAAAATGTTGTCAAGCACTAAATAAGGTTAAAATAAAGAGTGGTGTTTTCCTCTTTTCAAACTATACAAGTGCACAATAAACTCAACCACTCAAATGGGCGGCCATGGGTTACCACACGTTGGGCCCCATGTCCATATAACGGTCAGAATGCCACATTTTGTACAAACTGACAAAAGGTAGGTATACAGCCTACCGGGTAAGATACTCCTCATTCTCTACACCCAAATAAACCGGCTGTCTACTCCGGCAACACATAATCCACATGACTGAAACCTGCTAGCTCGGACCGGCATGACTAAATAGTACTGTCGCTTCTTCAAATTGAGTTCATCTTCTGGAGGTGGCCTTTTGCCAGAAAACTCGCTCTTGCTCTTCAAAACTAGTACTACTAGCCTACCCTTATTGAGTACTCAACGTTGTTTATCCCACTTGAGAGAAAATTGATAAAACATTGCTTTACTTGGAAATGGAAAACAAGGGTTTCTAAAGTTTGTCCCAAAGTTGGTTTTAGAAAGAGTTTAGTATTTGAGTAAAACTGCTTGTTGGATTTCAAAAAAATTGTTTGACTGAAATAAGAAAGGAAACAGTCCTCAATTGCCTTTACAAAATGAGTGTTCACACACTTCGCGTTTAGCTTGCCATAGTAATCTTTTGTCATCAAATAAGTTTTATGTAGGAGCTTACCCGATCCTTTGGTTGAGCTAATTCAAAGATCTTCCAAAACTGACCTAACCTCGCATGGGGTAAACACAAGCCATAATTAAACTCAAGCCAAATTTGCTTCCATAAATAATCCTAGTTCAACTTACTACAATCATAACCCTAATGTCCCAAACTTTAAGGCTAGATGATAAAAAGGATTTTACAAAATAAATCTAGCTTGATAATAAAATAACTAGGGATTGTGAAATAATTATTAATAAGTTATAGGTTCAAATATAATCTTTGTTATTAATAAATAAACTAAGGTTTATTTGATAAAGGTCCTAAGTCCTAGATGATATTAAAATAATAAATTATTACTATTCTCTTAATTAATAATTAATAGTTAGAAAATAATAAATAAAATTAATAATAAGTAAATTTTATTATATTTTGATTAAAAGATAATAAATAAATTTTAATAGTGTTTATGAATATATGACTTATAAGATTAATATTTTACCTATTATGATTATTTATATAAAAGGCTTTATTTAATATTATTATTGTATATAATATTTATATATTTTATTTTTAATAAAAGATATCATTTATTTAGCTAAAATATCACTATTCCATTTAACAATCCAATTCCAAAGCTTCCTAGGGTTTTCAAAATTATGGGAAGAAAATATAGTTCTAATTTTTATTAATGTAATAAAATTGGATAACTTAAATAGTTTAGGATAAACAAGGTCATGATCATAATTCTCCTATTGCTAATAATAATCATGAACATAAACTCTAACACCAATCAACAAACCATTCAATTCATGAATAAAGGCTTAAATCTATATCTACCATCACATGATCCAAACTTCACTAAACATAATCATATTCATAGCTTCAACAAGAAAACAAGTACATAAAACCCTATTCACCAAAGGTGACATAATATCTATCATGCTTAATCATTCACACTAACTCACGACATGAAGAGCATGCAACAACTACAAAATATCATAAAACTCAATCATGACAAAACATCTTCATGCTCCAATCCCAACTCCTTCATACAAACACATACTCAATCTCCAATCATATTCCACCCTTTTCTAACTACATCCAAGAGACATGATTTTAGAATTAAGGAGATGGTTGAAAAGACATACTCGAATGATGACTATCTTGATGAAGTCTCAAGAGAGTCCTCATACTTGGAAGACTTGATCCGACCAAGAAGGAAAAAGAGAAAATGGCCATAGTTGAAACAACCATTTTGGCCGAGAGAGAGAGAGAGAGAGAGAGTATTAGTATATTATATTAAAGATTGAAGGGGAAAAGAGATGAACATAATCGTTCTTGGTTACCTTGAGAGAGTTCTTGAATCTTCAAGAAAAATTCTGGTTTTGATCTATGAGCAGAATTTTGTTTTCAATGTTTGATGTTCTAAAGTACAGGAATGGATTCTAAAGGGTGAGTAGACGTGATTTGGAGTTTTTTGGGAGAGATTGGAGGTGTTTAGAGTGGTCTTAGGCTTGGAGAGTGGTGGTGTGTGTTCTTGGTGTTCTTGGAGAATTGGAGAGAATGGAGAGAAGCTGGACGAAATTTGTTCAATGGGGTTGGCCGAATGGCTAGAGGATTCTTGTGATTGAATTTTCAGATTAGGGAGAAGAGGGAAAGTTGGTTGTTTGAAATTCAAAAGGAGTAATTTAGGGAGTGAATTAAGGTAAAAAATATGGTAAGAATGGCTTGGATGATGGAGGTTCTTGGAGCTGCTATGGCCAACTGGAATTTGCTGAAGTTTTGCTGAGATGAATGAGGTTGAAAGAGCTATAGGGTGGCCAAAATGTGGAGTGTAATGGTGGAGGAAATTTCTGGTTGGTTGAGGCTTAATCCATGAGAGTTTCATGGAGTAATTTGCTAAATTTTTGAATTCCAATTGAAGGCTTGATTGTAGTGATTGAAGGAGTGATTTAAGGAGTGACTATGGTGTTCATTTCATGCAGATCAATGGAGGAGGTGATGAAGTTTAGCTCATGGCTGACTAAGGTTGGTTTTACGGAAAAATGGGAGTGAGTTTCGGACAAGGTTGAAGAGGGAGAAATGCTGGAATTTCTGGTTGTTCATTTAAGAGGTTTGTTGGATTTTTTGTGCAGATTTTTGTCCAACTGACTTGCAGAAGGTTTGAAGGGGTATTGGAGGGTCCTTTAAGGCTGGTTTCCAACATTCTTTATGGAGGAAAGACATAGTTAAATTGCTAGTTTGAAAGGTGGAAGAAACAGCTTGGTTTTTGGCCTACCAAACTGCAAAATTGCCCAGGAATTTTCCTGGTTTGCACAGCTCTTATGCAGTCCGATTTTTTGCCAATGATTTCAGTTTACAAGATGAACAAGTTGGCTATTTTTCTGGCAGCATTTGAGTGAGAAAAAAGGCTAAAGTTTTCGAAAGCTGAACTAACCAAGAAGTTGGAAATTTTCCAAATTGCTACATGAAGAAGATGAACACTTATAGAGTGGAGTTTGAAGGTTCAACCATGAAGATTAATTCTCTTGGGAACCTTCCTTAACTCCTTCCCTATTTTCAGTCAACATTCTATCCTCAAGGAAGCATTTTCGAAATTTCGAGATCAGAGAACCTTGCTGGAATTTTCTGGAAATAAAATATAGATTTAGATAATTGAACAAGCTTAATTGATGAATAATTTAAGATAAGCTAGGGAACAAAAAGGGCATGAATCCCTTAAGAATTTTTGTAGGGCACAAGAGTAGGGTTAAAACATTCCCTTCAAGTCTTCCTTAGGACAACACTCCTACTTCTACTCATGGCATGCAAGGCCGAAAATATCCTACCCTATAAAAATAAAATTTAATCATGATAAAACTTAATTGGGGGGTTTGACCTCAAGACCTTAGAGATTAATTCCAAAGCTCTAATCACTAAACCACAACAACTTTTGTTCTTATTTTCTCTCTCAAATATTTTTCCTATTTAATCCTCAAGGTATCTCCCTATTTTCATTTCAAGCAAAATTACCATTTTGCCCTTCTTACTCAATAAGCACAATTGAGCCTTCTAGACTATAAATCACAAATCCAAAGTACATAAAATCATTCAAAAATATATTTATGCATGCAAGACAATATGATATTCATCTCGACCCCTTTATTCTAATGTTGGTTTTAGTTGGGGTTTCACATATACAACTTTGTTAAAAATATAAACATTAAAAATATATATATTAAAATTCTTTTTTTAACATGACGGGCAAAACCTCCACGCGTAGCGTGGGGACATCAACTAGTTACTACTGCTGCTGCTACTACTACTACTACTACTACTACTACTATTATTATTATTATTATTATTATTATTATTAAATATAAATTATGAGAAACTATAATATAAAAATAATTGTAATAAATTTAATCTTTAGATTCATACTTGATTTTAGAATTCAATATCCAACTTTCAGAATTCAATGTTTAAAAATTTAAACTTTAATCTTATAACTTAACTTTATCAAATAGGACCTTATTTTTTTAAAATAGATAAATAAACTTATCATAAAAATGTATTAAATCTCACAAAAAACACAGATTTTTTTTTATTTTTTATTTAATAATGATGATTTTTTATCTTTCCTTAACGGGAAGCGAGATATTCTTCTAACTGTGGTTGGAAGAATTTATCTTGTTATTTAAATATTTTACATATTATTATAAAAGATTGATTCATATAAATTATAAATACATAAATTATTGTTAATAGAGAACAACTCATATTTCCTTAAGGCAATATACTATTTTCACACGGCAAGCACCAAAAAAAAGGGGGGGGGAATGCAACTAAGAGGCAAAAAAATTGGCTTTACCAAGTGCAATATGGTACAAGACAAGTGCAACTCAAACTCTAACCAAAAGAGAATTTCACTTAGAAGGTTAAAGTTTGAATTTACACAAACACCTCTAAGAGAACCTAAAAAATAAAAAATAAAAAATAGAATTCAGCTCGATCTTTTTCTATTCTTATAATATAATATTGTTTTATTCAATATTATTTTATTTAAATATTGCTAATGTTAAGATATACAAATATGTAAATATTATTTTAGTATCTTTGAAAACTAATATTGTAGTTTAAGAAAATTCAGTCATGAAGACATATGACCTATCATATTTAATCGAACTCTATTCCACTTAAATTCCAGAAAATATCTTATCAAATAATTGAAAAGAAATAATTTTTGGTTCTACACTCTATTTATTCCACCCATTTTAGGCGGAAAAGTTTTCTAACGGGAAAGGTCTTTTCTTTCCATTTCATTCTAGGTGCCAACTTATGATATTAATACCCATAGAATTTTTTTTTTTTTTTTTTTTACTGTGTTTACATCCGTATGTATGGAACGATGCCAATTTTGGTGCTGATATTGTGGCACATGCAATTTTGAGTTCTATAAAAAAATATTCTACACGTTTATCCCTAAGTTTTTGTTAAACATGTACACTCGATGCTTCTTTGTTAACAAAAGTCAAATCCCCTTTACTTCTAAAAATAAATGAACAAAATTCTCTTTCTTCATGAGACCGAAAATGCTCGATTTTCAGGTTTGCACACTATGTTTGGGTAAATTCTTAAATTTATCAATGGATTATAGTTACTATTGAAGTTTTAGCTAGCTATAGATTTGAGTTTGAGCCATATATTTCCGTTGCATTCCCCTCCACCACCCCCTCCACCCCAACAACAACAACAACAACAACAACAACAACAATAATAATAATAATAATAATAATAATAAGGCTAACAAAGTAAATCAACTTGTGAACTCAGTTTTAAAGCGCATAGGACATCCAAATTTCTCCCGTAGTTCTAGCTCAATTACCACAAAGTTCTTGTAGAAACTCAAACAAGTACACAAAATGAAGAAATTTTAACTTTCCCTTACATATCACTTTCAGTTCTACACTGTGAGAATCAACATTATTCTAGACAGTAGTTTTGTCAATTTATCTCTCTGAAATAGACAGCAATAGATCAAAAGAATGGGAAGGTTTTAACCTTTTTTTTTTATTTAAACAGATTTTGCTAGGCAATTGATCTACCTTTTACCTTATGTAGATCAAATTAAGTACTCATAGTAAACTAAGAATAGAGAATCAGGAACGTCAATAGGCAGACTGTTAATATAGAGATGCAACCGCAATGCGTCCTCTTCTAAGAGAGATTCTTGATCAGTGACATCTTTGTCACATGTAAGAACCCATAGGTCCGCAGAGTTTACGCGCTTTAGGCTTCCTCTGCAAAATGGGCAGGATGCAGATCTCAAACTCCTGCAAAAGAGGCAAGAACAGCGAATATGATGCAATGTAGTATTGTATTTCGCAAAACAATGGGAAAGTCTTGAAAACAAAACAAATGTGATGGGAATCATGAAACTTACCAGTCCTGGTAGCAGTTGATGCACATTGCATGACAGCAGTTTGGTAAAACCATTCTGGTGCAAGGTTCCAAGCATATCCCACATTCATCTTCCCTATCCATATCACCATCCACAAACTTGTTACTTCCTTCTAATCTTTTCCTGACAACCATTTTTTTGCCACATCCTTTATTGTTATGTAGCAGCAATGAGCTATCATATAGACATTGAAGTGATGGTAGTATAACAGCTGCAAAATTAGCCATTATCAGGAATGCAAATATAGTACCCCAAAGGAAAACGAACTATGGAAACACCAAAATCTATAGTACCAAACAGGAATGCATAACCTAACAGTGAAGGTTACTCTAAACTGGTACCAAATAAAGGCTACACAAAAATCTAATAGATTATTTGAAAAAAAAAAAAAAATCTATCAACTATGAACCAATTAGCTTCACATCCTGGGGAACAATGTAAGAAGCAAGGCGCATCTGTAATAACCAATCAATATATAAATACTAGAAAGAGAACCATCTACATACCATAAAATTGCCTAACGGTTGCTCTCCTTCCATATGAGGTGAATACTTCCTTACCATCAGACGTAATCTGGGAGGAATAAAATTTTAATTTTAACCAATTATAAATCTCTAAATAACATTCTAGTTTTCTGTTTCAACCCCTGTGAAAAGAACAAATTTGGAGAATATACTAATGGCTTAATTCATAACTAAAAGTACGGAGAACAAACCTTGTAGACAACTATGTGGAAGAGATTTAGATAATTAGGAAGCAAGCATTGGCAAGACCAATCCATCCATTGTAGCACAAACAAAACAATGGGTGCGAAGTGATTGTAGTTCAGTTTCATCTGTAGAAAACCATCACCGTCGGCCCCTGAAATAGAAGCAACCCTGGAACCACAATGCACTTGGAAATAAATGAAATAATCCGAGGATCAAGTCCAGTGTTCATCAACCTTTCAAAGAATTCACATGGATGTGCATCAATCATAGATAGAGGATCGGATAACTCTTCCAATGACAATTAACAAAAAACAGACTGATCAGTTTCCAAAATGAAGTACCAAAAGTTGCTGAACCTGAAAAGTGGACAGAATAAGGGGCTTACTACTTGGTGATAGAAAATGCTTAATTAGTAAGGATTTAGATTTACAAACTTTCTAAGATAATTACTAGTATCGATCAGCAACGTAGAACTAAATTGGGAAAAAGCTTGTTGAATGAAGGAGCACATGAGAATTCAGTAGTAGAATTAAGAACTCCTGAAAGGGGTAAATCCTGTACACAAAAGTTGTAAATACACAAGTTGCAATAATAAATGAACATACAAATTGATACAGATAATATCAATGAAAACCAACAGAAACTTAGAAAGACATCAATTTTGATATCTCTTTGAAAATCTTCTTAATTTTCATGAATTGATGTCAAAGAACACAAAAAGAAGGGAATCTTAATCAAACTCAAGACAAAGTAGTCAAACTCCATCATCAACCAAAATTTCTCAAAAAAAGAACCCACATTCTGGCAACTCAAAGACGAATTTAACTTTTCCAATAAAACCAGAAACACCCCAGTCCAGAAGTACATCAAAAACACAAAAAGGAATTGCAGTTATCTTCACCTATAAAAGACACAGAGACGCAAAAAACAGAGAGGACTCACAACATATTGGCATGATGAATATCTGATTCAAGGACCTTAATTGAATCTTGCAAAGAAATGGTAATTGGAAGCTGATGATAATCCATGCCTTCTCTTAGTAGGTTATGAGAGCAATCAACAAATGATCAAAAACACAAAATTTAACCGTTTCAGAAAAATGATTCTGTGGATGAGTATATATTCACATAATCACTCGGCAATTTATAGACCAAATCATTTTTTAACCAATATAAACGACAGAAAAATCTCCCTTTTTCCATCCATTCCCATTCACTCTTCCACCTTCAATGGACTTGGTAGAGGTTTAGGAAGTGGGGGAGGGGTTAAGGAGCGAGTACGTTGGACTTGGTCTTTGTGTTTTTGCTGGGCAGCTTAGAGCGAGTTTGATATTAGTTGAGTGATTGTAATATCCTTTGGACTTGTCCTGTTACAGGTGAGGGGGCTGATCATTAATTACAAATTTGGAAAGAGGGTGGTATAATAGGAAAGAATCAAGATTTTCTAATCAATGTTCAATGGATTTATAGAGCAAATTTCATTTATATTTTAAACCCAAAAGTAGGTAGATTTTATGTTCTTTGGCATTATTAACAATTCCTTTGTTTTTAACCCCTAAATTTATTACAATTATTATTATTATTATTATTATTATTATTATTATTATTATTATTATTATTATTATTATTATTATTATTATTATTATTATTATTATTATTATTATTATTATTATTATGTTTCTTCTAAGCATTTTTTTTAAAAAAAATTATAAATATTCAACAACAAACCAACTTTTTTTTTTCGGTTCAACATGAGTTTTTATTTATTGTTAGCTTATTCTTTCATTTGTTAACAATATTTATCTAATTTTTTTGTCACTATAGCCGCGCTTAGGTAAATTGAAACTTTGCTAAGAAAAAAAAATAATATTACAATTAGTGTAAATTTTACAAGAAAAAAAAATTATAACTAACGAAACTCCTAAGAAAATGCCATAGGAAGCATAATAATGGGAAGTCAAAGGGACATCTAAAGAGCAAACTGAATTTGAACTTTTTAATAGGAAAAATTTTGGGTAGTAAATCTAGAGAATCTAATTTTAGGGGAAAATACCAAAAGTTTCTCAACCAGTTCTTATCAACCAAGACATTGTATCAGTGATCATCATGGGTAAAAAAAAAAACTAATATATATATTGTAAAATGCTATTTCAAAGATAACAATATTCATATTTAGAAGTTTATGAAGGTTTCAAAAGTGTTTCAATATTTTCCGTTGAAAAAAGTATTGCAAATCTTAATGATTCACTCTTTTTATCAGATAAAGCTTGTAATTTGCACTACTTTCAAAATAATGCAATTTGTTTTGAAAGAGTGGGGATAGATTTAGCACCTCAATTTGAATGATACTCATTTGACTTTCAAATTAGCTATTGTTTTAGCAGTATTAACTGTTTTGATTTTACTACTTTTTTTTTTTTTCCAGATTTTGGCACTCTACTCTTTTGAAAGTGGGACCCTCGATATCTTAATTTTCTCACAATTATTTTACCACATTTTTTTAAACAACTACTCTTACGCACAAGAGTAGAAAATCAATTTTTTTTTTTTTTTGGTGTACCATGTAAAAAATATGCGATTGCGTCCTCAGTTATAAGTAAATATTTTTTCTTGATTTATTTGTCTAAAAGGAGCTAATAGACATTATGATTATTAGTAGTAAACAATAACTTTTAATCTCATTATTTTTTATTTTTATGTTTTCTTTGATAGATGGAGGGAGATAGGTGCAAAGACATTATTATTATTATTATTATTATTATTATTATTATTATTATTATTATTATTATTATTATTATTATTATTATTATTAACAACTAATAAATTTTATTTTTAAATTTATATGTCTTTTAGAGGTGGGAGACAAAATTTGAAATAAATTTAAAACCTATACTTGGCCAAATGCTTTTAAGTAATTCACTTGTCATAATATCATTGTTTCAATTTAATTATGTTTGAGAGAAGTCATTGTTTAAGGTTAAATTTCTCAACTTTCATCTTATGATCGTGTCAAATGAAAACTAATGATATTTCAAGTGGAGTAATGATTCAAAAAAAATGCAACACTAATAATTTTGATATGATAAAATGTTTTGGCTGTAATATTTTTTTAAAATTTATTAAAGAATACTTTAGTAATTGAGCATACATCTTTAAAAAGTTAAATTGAAAAAAAAAAGTTAATATATTACGGTGTTTATTAGAGGTGGATTTACAAATTGTTTTTAATTGGACAGATGTTTATGATAATAATATTTTTTTAAAATTTAGTGTTAAGGTATAACAAAATAATTTTTTGAAAAATGTATTACAAAGAAAAAAATATAATCATTCAAAAGAATAATTAAAATTATGCTATATAGTTAATAAAATTCAAACTTGATGTTTACAGTCCACTCGTTAAGGTGAAACTAACCAAATAACTAATTATTTCTCATATAACAAAACCATGTTAGCTAACTTAATAAATTATAATTGAACAAAATAGTTTAACTTTATCTGCCTATGTAACGCATGGTTTGAAATACTATAAGAACTATTTTACACTGTCTAATTAGGGTTGGATTTATAAAAAATTTTTGCAAAGTTTTACGTTATAAAAAAAATTAAAATTTAGTGTAGAACCTAAATATAAATTTTATAATATAGAGATAAAAAAATATAAACATTTTAGAAAATAACATAACCTTTTCTTTTAATCCAACAAAGTTAAACTTTAGTTAAAATATTAGACTTGTCAATAATAAATAAATTGAAAGAATATCGTGAAAAACATTATCAATACAAATGTGATAAAAAAAATTAGCCAAACTAATATGCATTGTAATTACAACTCTTTTTTTAAAAAAATTTAAAGCCAAACAAGAAATTACGTGTTGGATTTTTCAAACAAGAAATTACAAATCTTTTGAAGTTTTTATGGGGGGAAAAAGAAATCCTAAACTTTAACTATTTCAATTATGATTCTAAAAATATTTATATATATGGTTAAGGGGAGGGTTTACCAGAGTTTGCATGTTGGATGGTTGAACCGGTCAACTGAACTATTATTAGAGGTTAAGGAAACTGTTTCTCACAATTCATGAATGAAATTGTCAACCTGAACGGCCTAGTTAGTCGAACTCAGGTTGGAAATTTTTCTTGATCATTACCCGCTGATTGACCCTTTTTTTTAAAAAAATAAAAATAAATTTAAATATATATTTATTTCTATATACAAATTTCTTTCTATTCTTTATTCTCTCGAGCCTCAATATTCTCACGTCTATCATGCAAAAAATCTCTTAGTTAGTAATAACTTAAGTTAATTTTCTCAAAAATTCTAACATGTTGAGCAAAACTTACACAATATAAGTCCTTCATGATTATTTTGCAAAATTGTTTTACACACTAAACTGAAAAATTTAAGCCTACTACAATTTCTCTCTCAATATTTTATTTTTTTTGTCAAAAAAATTAAGAAGTTGACCAATTTGTCAATCTTAATTGACATTTGCAATTAGTAATGACATGTGGGCCGATCCGTGTCAATTTGGGACCAGCAACTAAATCGACTCCACTGGAGCAAGTTGGTCCATATCGAGTTAGGAATTAAAATCCCTGACCCATCACTGGTTGTCCTGCCTAGGACTACAAACTGCTTGCGAACCGACAGGCCAACTCGCGTAAAGAGCTATTGCAATACGACTCTCAAAGTTTTTCTTTTATTGGCCTCCCCATCAGCCAAATTATTATTATTTTTTATTTTTTTTTTGCTATTTGTCTCCCCAACAACTATTTTACCCCGCAACCCCCAACTCTATAAATACATCCTAATTCACCACAAAACTTACCAAATACTCTCAAATTCTCTCCAAATCTCTATTTTCATTCTTCATGCTCTTATAATCCTCAATTCTCTCCATTTTTTCTACAAAAAAGTGTTAGAACAGAATTTACTTTTTTATATATTTTTTGAATTCTTTAAGCAAAGTTTTCATATTTTTAAAAGATTATTAAGTGGTGGAATAGTGGATAATTCAAGTTTTGAAGAAGATATGAAGTAAAGCTCAACAAAGTGTTATTTTTTCTTGGCCATCAACTAATTAGTGTTTCTTAATCCAACATTCCTATTTTTTTAGTTTTATTAACTACTTATTTATTTTAGTTATTTGTTTAATTTTAAATTAATTTACAAGTTATTTATATTTTTTAATTATCTTATTTTATTCTTTGTTAATATTTTATTTCTTTTTTTGTTCTATTATTTATTTATTTGAACCTTTATTTGAATTTGAATTTATTGTTTTTATTTAGTTTACATAATAAATATTTGAAAAAATTGATCCACATTAATATCATTATTTTTCTTCACAATCACTTGCACATTGTGAGTTCAACATAGATCTAGTATTGAATTTAATAAATAATGAAATATGTAATGAAAACGAAGGTCCTAGTGTTAGTGTACAATAATCAACTTCAAATATTAATCCTGATGAATTTAATATGGGTGTGCTTCAGGCTGATGGTGGATTTTCGGAAGTTATAACTAAAGCAAAAATATCTATGATTTAGAATCATTTTAAAAAGAATAATGATAATGATATGATAGTATGTAAAATTTGTAAGGCGGTATATATATATAAAAGGGGGGAGGGACATGAACATTAATTAGACACATAAAAAAAATGATACATAATGATTGGTTAGAAAATATATTTAAACAAAACAAATTCATATTACAGGAGATCAAATTATAGGTAATTTTCAATATGATCATAAAACAATTAGAATTGGACTTGCTAAAATGATTGTTAAAACTAAATTACTTTTAAATTTTTTGAAAAATCCACATTATGAATAATTCATGAGATACAATTTCCAACCTGTATTTAAAAAGATTTCTAGAACAACATTACAAAGAGAAATAATAAAAATATTTCTACAATTTCTCTCTTAATATTTTAATTTTTTTGTAAAAAAATTAGAAAAAATTAGAAGTTGACAAATTTGTCAATCTCAACTGACACTAGCAACTAGCAATGGCATGTCGGTTAGTATGTGCCAGTCCAGGATAGGGACACTATAAGAAAATGATAACTTGGCGACAAAACTTTAGTTAGAAAAAATTTTTTGTCGCTAAAAATACCCTTTAGTGAGGGAAATTTTTCTTTAGCGACAAAATATTTTGTCGCTACTGATTAAGACCTTTATCGATAAAATTTTATTTCCTAGCTAAAAGTGATGGCTTTAGCTATGAAATAAATATATTAACGAAGAAAATTTAAGTTTCGTTGCTAAAGATACATCATTAGCGATGAAAATTTATTTTTTAACTAAATTTTCCTCGCTCATGATGCATTATCAGCGATGAAAATGTATTTTCTAACTAAAAATATTAACATTTATCATTATTAATTATACTTTAGTGACAAAATTTGCATTTTCTAACTAATACCTGTTCTTAAATTTTTAAATATTTACAACATGACCCAAAAATTTTGTGAATTAGTCTTTAAATTTTCTATAATTACAAATAACCTAAAAAATTAGTCCCTAAATTTTGAAATATTTATAACATGGCCTTAAAAAGTTTATAAAAATTTTTAAAAATATAAAATATGACACCATTCCGATTATCTTCGAATATTGTCATAATACTTGTTTAGCAATTATAACAAATCTAATTATTGGATAGTTAATTTGATACGCCTATTTTTATAAATATGTTAGGTTTTGCACATTTTTACAGAGATTATTCTACATTATATGCTAAAATATATTCCATTACCTTCAAATTTGGTTGTAACATTTTTCTAACAAGTTCAACAAATCTAATAGTTGGATTGTCAATTTGGCACCCATATCTTTGAAATGCATTAGGCTTTAGGCATTTTTATAGATATTATTCTAGATTATTTAGCAAAATACATTCGATTACTTTCCAATATTTTCATAATATTTTAAAAATAATTTTAACAAATCAAACAGCTAGATTGTTAATTTGAAATGTCTATCTTTATAAATGTGTTAGGTTTTAGACATTTTTATAGATATTCTGTTAGATTATGTTGCAAAATATATCCAATTACCTTCAAATTTAGTCATAACATTTTTTTCTAGCAATATCAACAAATCTAATAGTTAGATCTTTAATTTGACATGTCTATCTTTGTAAATGTTTTAGGTTTTGGAAATTTTTATAGATATTATGCTAGATTGTTTAGAAAAAATATATCCAATTACCTTCAAAATTTTTCACAACATTTTTCTTAGCAATTTTAACAAATCTATCGGTTAGATTGTTAATTTGATACGCCTATCTTTATAAATGCATTAGGTTTTGGGCATTTTTATATAGATTATATGAGATTATATGGAAAAATATCTCTGATTACCTTCAAATTTGGTTATAATATGTTTCTTAGCAATTTCAATAAATCTAATGATTAGATTGTTTATTTGATTTGCCTATCCTTGTAAATGCGTTAAGTTTTTGACATTTTTATATATACTATACTAGATTACGTGTCAAAATTTATCTGATTACCTTCAAGCTTGATTATAATTTTTAGTAATTTTACAAATCTAACCGTTGGATCGTAAATTTGATACCTATATCTTTGTAAATGCGTTAGGTTTTTGGTATTATAATAGATATTATGCTAGATTACATATCAAAATATATTCGATAACCTTCAAATTTGCTCATAATAAATTTCTTATCAACCTTAATAAATATAACGGTTGGATCATAAATTTGATACCCCTATCTTTGTAAATACGTTAGGTTTTTGACATTTTTATAGATATTATGCTAGATTAGGTGCCAAAATATATCTGATTATCTTCAAATTTGGTCATAACACTTTTATAAGAAATTTCAATAAATCTACCAATTGGATTATTAATTTGATGTGCCTTGTTTTGTAAATGCGTTAGGTTTTTGAAATTTTTATAGATATTATACTAGATAATGTGCCAAAATATATATGGATTACCTTCAAATTTGGTTATAACTCTTTTCTTAACAATTTCAACAAATCTAACGGTTGGATCGTTAATTTGATGTGCCTATCATTATAAATACGTTAGGTTTTGGGCATTTTTATAGATATTATTCTAGATTACGTGTCAAAATATATCCGATTATCATCAAATTTGGTCACAATAATTTTCTTAGAAACTTCAACAAATCTAATAGTTGAATAATAAATTTGATACACTTATCTTTATACATACGTTAGGTTTTTGGCATTTTTATAGATATTATACTAGATTACATTTCAAAATATATTCGATTACCTTCAAATTTGGTTATAATATTTTTCTTCGCAATTTCAACAAATCTAACGATTGGATCATTAATTTGATGTGCATATCTTTGTAAATGCATTAGGATTTTGATATTTTTATAGATATTATGCTAGATTACATGTCAAAATATATCGGATTTCCTTCAAATTTGGTCATAACATTTTTCTTAGCAATTTCAACAAATCTAATGGTTGCTCGTTAATTTGATATGTCCATCTTTATAAATGTGTTAGGTTTTAAACACTTTTATAGATATTATACTAGATTATATATCAAAATATATCCAATTTTATTCAAATTTGATCATAACACTTTTCTTAATAATTTTAAAAAACTGAACAGTTGGATCATTAATTTGATACACCTATCTTTGTAAATGTATTAGGTTTTGGGTATTTATATATATGTATATATGTTTAAAAATATAGGTGTATATATGTCCACATACATACATACATACATATACATACATACATACATACATACATACATACATACATACATACATACATACATACATACATACATACATACATACATACATACATACATACATACATACATACATACATACATACATACATACATACATACATACATACATACATACATACATACATACATACATACATACATACATTAGTCTCCAAATTTTTTACCCTAAAATATTATAAATTGGTCCCTAAATTTTTGAATATTTATGATATGACTCTTAAAAATTTATAAATTGGTCTCTAAATTTTTTAATATTGACAATATAACACCAAAAACTTACAAAATTGATCCTTATATTTAAAAATATTTAAAGTATGCCCCCAAATTGATTATAATACATTTTTTTTAAAAATAGATTTAACAAATCTAACGGTTAGATCGTTAATTTGATATGCATATCTTTGCAAATGCGTAAGGTTTGTGTATTTTTATAGAGATTATACTAGATTATGTGGCAAAATAGATCTGATTACCTTCAAATTTTGTCATAATATATTTTTAGCAATTTCAATAGCTCGAATAGTTGGATCATTAATTTAATGTGCTTATGTTTTTAATCCGTTTGGTTTTGGTCATTTATATAGAGATTATACACTACTAAAATACTGGTTCGTTGTATTTGGTGACGGTACAGTTGTATTAGCCTAAAACAACGGCTCAACAATAGTTACATGACCATCGTAAATACCTCCGTCGTTTTAGTTATAAGACGGCTAAAAAACCGTCGTATTAGCATAATACAAAAAATAAATACGACAGCTTTCAAAAGCGTCGATCTTAATCAGGCGGATTGTTTAATGTAATGGTTTTTTGAACCATCGTATTAGAAACTAAACTGTCACATTTGTCAACTTAAAATGATGGTTGAAGCCATTGTATTGGGCAAAAAATATGACGATTTGGGCCATCGCATTAAGCTTACATTAATATGACGCTTTGAACCGTCGTATTTGTGATCCAATACGATGGTTCAAACCGTTGTATTTTATTACAAGTTCGATGATTTTGGCCATTGTATATGTTTGAGTATGCTAACAAATACAATAGTCTATGTCTAAGTATGCTGACAAATACGACGGTTTAGGCCGTCATACATATCTGAGTATGCTGACAAATACGACAGTTTAGGCCGTTGTATTTGATCTTTTTTTTATAAAAAAAAAAATCCTTTCTTTGTTTTACCCTATCTACCTGCAATTTCAAACTAATACAACATAATAAACTTATTCAAGCCACAAACACAATCAACACCAATCATGTAATCTCCTCCACGCCAAACAAATCAAAACCAATCTCCTCAACCATCAAATCATAAATAATCCATAATCTCTTTAAAAAGAAGTAATACTACATATAGGAAATAGGAAATAGAATATATCTTTCCTATAATAGGAAATAGGAATTAATACTACACATAGTAATACAACAAATAGCCATAAGTAGTAGTACATGTAAAACAAGTAAAAACTGAATATGTGTCAATCCTCACGGACAGGCTCGCCAGCATTGCATGATCTAACGGGTTGAGAAGTGGATCCAACACAAGAGATGTCGTAGATGCACTAACTAGAGGTATAGACACTATTGCAAATGGATCTACATCAAATCTATGAGATAATGCTTCCATGGTAGCCTAAAGCACTGCTATATATGACTCGTAAGCCTCTCGCTCACGCTGCATCTCAACTCATATCTCAACTTGCATACCTTGCATACGTGCCTCCACCTCAACTTTGATAATATCCTCAACATTTACTGCACAAGTGGATGATTGACTAAATGAAGTTGGTGTTGGTCTCTTCCATTTGCACCTAATTTGACCCCTCGTATCAGGACTAACACAATCACTGGAAGATCTAATCCTTCGCTTCCTTAATGCGCTCAGACTCAGGCAGTGCCTGCCACTCTGTCTCTAATTGGTCCTATAGAATTAAGAAATAATATATCAAATTAATATTAGATTAATGTATTGTCTTTGTCGTAATTTAATAATTCAGAAAAATTATCCTTTAAAAAATCCTTACAATCATATCTGTAGTCAAACCATTAGCCTGCCGACCATGCCACCTTCTTGTTGCAAGAAACATATCATACCGCGATGTCGGTTGGTCTTGTGAGGTCCTCTGTAAAGATTTGTGTGAATTTTCAAGCAATTTAGATAAATTTCAAAGAACATTGGTGTATAAAACATAGTGAATACCTAGTCCTCTCTAACAGGATATGGCATCCTTCTTGTGACCAATGGATATGTAATAAGTGATCGATTCTGTCTGTTTCATTCGGCCTCCATTTGTAAGTATCTAAAATCACTAATATATAAAAACATTTTATAAAAAATATCTTGTATATGTAAACAACTTTTGACCGAGAAAAATAGTCAACTTTTATACATATGACTTGCATATTCTCTAAGCGCTAGTAATCAACTAGCATCCTTCATTGATTTTTGTTAACCCGTCTATCTCCACAAACAATTGCCTCCACACAATGTTGGAAAGGAATGTAGTATCTCTACTTTAACTTACACTTACAATCCTTCCAGGCTGTGCATAGCATCTTCATAGTGAGACTATGTCCTTCTGGTGGCATGGTTATGTTGTCCTTGTACATGTTCAACAAATAAACAATTAAACAAAATTTAAACTTATGAAGAAAATAATTTTATATGTGTTAGAATAAAATTATTTACCTGTATTTCTTCCAAAACCTCATCTTTAAGTCTCTGAGATATGGAATGGCAATCCTTGTAATTCAAAGGAATCTTTCTGCACATGCATGCAAAACAGCCCACCATTGAACTATAACGAGACGCATCCACTCTTATAAGACCTCAATGTTGGTTCACACCAACCTCGTACTTTTAGAAACTCAGCTCACCCTATTCGAAGGGTAACCTTCCACCCCTTGAGAACACCTCGACGTGGAACTTACAAAATATCAATTAAAAAATTAATACAAAACAGTTAAACAAGTAAGTATGATTTCATTAAGTAGAAAGCCAAAAAAGTAATATGATTTTCAATAGCCAAATAAATCAATTTCTCCTAAATTACTTCCTAACAACTTAGCAAATTTGAGGTGCCAGGGCCAAGGAAGAAGGTCCCGTGTAACTGGGACCTACATCAGAAGTAGGTGCATCTATCTCTTGATTGGACCCCTGATTTCTAGTGCTCATCTAGATAGTTGGATCTGATCTCTGGACCCTTATGTCTGTCTCTATACCATGTGAGGAACTAGCGCCCGATCTCGAAACAGTTATGGCGTCTTGCATTAATGCACATCGAGAACATTTGGTAACCATTTGCAAAATATAAAGAACAAACATGGATTTAGTTAAAGAAATTTGTACAAAAATCACTGAGTAAATATTTTAACATTTGTCGCGCATCCAGTACATCGGAAAGTGATTAATTACATTAGATTGTCGGGTGTATTCTTTTTCCAACTAAATCCATTTTCTCTCCAAAAATGCCATCTCTAACCCATAAGGCATCTACTTTGTGCGAAATAGGACGAGAATCTAGCTACTATGCGGGAAACGTTTCTAGACCATGGTCTCTTGAATACACATCGTTGTTATCTCTTCTCATAATTGACATTACTACATGCCAGTCTCTTTCTCTAGGACAACATGAATACCAAACTTGTTCTGCTTGGCTTGTTAGTATGAATGGCTCATCAATCTCCCTATTTTCTTGGTACAACAAATGGTTCAGATTCACCAAAGTAAACTTAAAGTCGTCAACTTTAATACCACTAAGTATATTGACCCAATCACATTTGAATAATAGAAATTTCAGTTGGTTACTATAACGGATCCTTATAATATCAGTAAGCATTCTATAGTAATTAATACTAGCTGCTATGGGATTCTTGTCTCTTGGGCTAGAATAACTCGAAATATTAGCTCTACACATAGCACAAGAATTTTGAGTTGACTTATTAGCCTCATAGGTGGTTGTACGAAACAGGAACCCATTCACGTTGCATGCATTGTTACATAATCCTTGGTTAAAAGGACCATTTGCAAGCTTTTTAACTTTAGCAGGAATATCATGACATTCTTTGTTCTCCTCAACCTATAATAAATACAAGTTTTATTTGCTTTATATATTCAAATAATTAGCTATATTGTATATATTTTACTTACATAATGACTGAGCCAAGTGTGAAAAGTTTGAGAATAAATATGTTGTCTGTCATGTAACCAAGCTCTAGGATGCTCTCTATTGATGATAGACATATGAAGATTGCATATAGATATATACGAAAATCTAGAAGCAATAATAAAAGAAGTATGGAAAAAAAAATATAAAGATTCAAAGGAAAAATGACTCTCTATTTGGTCTGAGGATGTCAGAATTTTCTAGAACCCACCAATGTGCATGTATTAAGGTAACACGATCGACTATTATATTAGTCCCCTTTCCAACTGGTTTACCCATCTCATTATCATCATCAACAAATCTCGGGGGCCTAATGTCCTTGCTCTCAACATTATCTAAATATCTTGACACAAATGCCATACATTCTTCCATTAAATATTCACTGGTAGTAGAACCTTCAGGCCGAGAATGATTGCGCATGTAACACTTGAGAGTTTTCAAGTATCTTTCAACCGAAAACATCCATCAACATTAAACTGGGCCAGCTAATAATTCATCATTGGCCATATGTATTGGTAAATGTTCCATTATATTAAAAGAATCTTAGGATGAATGTCTTCTCAAGAAGACATATTGTAACACGAATGAGTATTGAAGAAACTTAAGATGCCTCTCTTTGTTAACTTTTGAATATAGTTGCCTAAAACATAAAGCAATCTCAATCAACAGTTGTACTACATTCTTAGGTAATGTTGTACGAGCAGCCAATGGGATTAATTATTGTAGTAAATTGTGAAAATCATGACTCTTCTAGCCTCCCAAAATCTTCTCATATTTACCCGCTAAGAAATATTAGAAAAATAGCCATCAAGAACTCTCAATTCTTTTAATATTGCACCAAAAAAAAAAAAAAAAAAAAAACTTCAACTTCTAACTTGCTCATTGTATAAGGGCCTGGTGGCAAATTATATCCAGTTTCTGAAGGTTTTAAAATTGGATATAAAGACTTTCTAATATTCATTACCTGTAAGTTTTGACGAACTTTGAAGTTATCTTTTGAAGAACTACTATCACCTAATATTGTATACAACAGATTGTCTACAAAATTTTTCTCTATGTGCATCGGATCAAGATTGTGCCCCATCAAATTGCTCTCCCAATATGGTAGCTCCCAAAAAATATTCTTCTTCTTCCAATTATATGAATTTATGCCAAGCTTCCATTCATAGTTAGACTGCATTCTGATTTTCATATCATCCACTACATATTTTATTAAACAACCTTCAAGTTGTATTAATATTTTTGTCCCTGTGCTCCTTTTTGGTACTTATCATATTTAATTCCACCGTAGAAAGAAACTTTATCCCTACAGAGCTTATGTGATGGTTCAAGAGATCTGTGATGATGTAAGAAGTAATATTTACCACCATTAGGTAATCGGTAAGATAAATAATCAACACTGCATATTGGATGAGCCCTATTGTTATGGACATTGTAGCCAGATAGATTGCCATAAGCTAAAAAATCACTTATGCTCCATATAATAGCTGCACATAAACAGAACATTTCTCTTGCCCTAGCATCATAAGTAATCATACTGTTGTGCCACAAATCTTTCAACTCCTCGATCAATGGTTGTAAAAAAACATCAATCTTATAAGAATTGATAAAATAAAATAAGGCTGCTTTATGCATAGCTAGGGTGTTAAATTGTACGGTATTAAGACAACAGGTCTGGTATTATGTGGTATGTGCATATTTGAAAATGGAGTAAATCTATCTGAAGCTAGTCCAAGCCTAATATTCCGTTAGTCACTTGTAAATTCCAAATGGTCCTTATTAAACTTTCTTCAAGTCCTAGAATTAGTTGGGTATCTGTAAACTCCATCATTCACACGACATTCTTCATGCCACCTCGTAAAAGATGCAGTTTTTCGAGACATGAATAATTATTTCAACCTCGGAGTCAATGGAAAGTACCTAACATGCTTGCACGCAACTGTATTGCCGACATTGTTGTACCTCGAAGCATTGCATACCTCACAATGAGTAATGACCTCATTTTCTCCTCTGTATATCATATAATTTTTTGGACACGCATCCTAGACTTTGCATTCCATTCCTAACATATTAATTATCTTATTGGCCTCGTAGTAATTTTTGACAATTTTCATTCCTATCTTACTAAAAGCATCCGTTAGAAGCTCAAGTAGCATGTCAACTGACTTATTCGACCATCCATTGAGGACTTTTAAGTGTAATAATCTCATAATGAATAATAGTAAAGAAAATTTAGTACAACCTATGTAATACCCCGCCCAAAACCACCTTTGACCTATGGGGAAAAAGTCATGCATTGCATAGCATTTTGCATTTCATGTGATGTTTTAAAAATTATGCTTGCATGGGTGCATGTGATTTTCAAGGTTGCTCTTGCATTAATTTATTTGAGGGAAATAATTGTGTTGTTGCATTTATTGGAAATTGTTTTGGGTAAAATTTAGTAGAGGAAACAGAGGGATGAGAACTAAAGAGAAAAGAATTTCTTAGAGATATATTAGTATCGGAGTTGATTTGGAATAGCGGTTAGATTTGGTGATTATCCCTCAGTGACCCGAGTTCGAATCCTACCTCTTGTGAATCTTAGCTTTCTTTTTGAATTCTTTTTCAAGGTTTCTTCATATCTTGGCCGAAAAAACCCTAGCTATTCTCTTGAATTTTAGCGCCATCTTCTTAGGGGATAAGTCTCCATATTTATCTCCTAAATTCAAGGTTTTTGATAAGGATAAAGACTAAATTTTATTGTAGCTTTTATCCTCTTTGATTTTTGAAAATTCTAGCTAGAGCAATTAAATTCCTGCTTATTTTTAATTCATCAGATTTTATATTAGTTAGCTTGAATTAATTTGTTATTTTCCTAGCAAAATATCTTGTTGCTTTTGAACATAGAACCTTAGCTAAAAATCTGAAAAATTTTCCAGCTTTGTGCCGCCACCTTTGGAGAACTCCTAGCTCAACACAAACTCTCCCAAGACTAGGGAATCTTATCCTAAATCCTCTTCCAAATCAGGTTTTATTCTAATCCTAAACAAATCAGATTTTGTTCCTCATATTTGGCAGATTTTCGGCCAGCCTTGTGCATGCGCAAGCTGCACAAAAATCCTGCACTCCCGAGGCCATCTAAACTCTTCTAAACCTAGCTCAAATCACCTAAAACACCCCTCACTAATTCAGATTATTTTAGCTACTCCAATCAGATTTTTATCCCCTACAATTTCCAGAATTTCGGCCAGCTTGTGCACATGAATTTCAGTCAGTTTGTGCACTCCATATCAAATGAAATTCTGCACTCCAAGACACACCAAAACTCCTTGTTGATTAAGCCAATTTACAGCACCTAAATCCCTCACTTTTCCTCCCTGATTTGCGGCAGAACAACAACCAAAACAACCCAGAATTTTCCCTTTTTTGTTCAGCAATTTTCGCACAGCACACACACACCCTTCTTGCACAGAATTTTTGGTTGTCAAAACTCATTCAAACTCCTTCTAGTTTTGGACAAAAAAACTTGAACACGCACAGCCCTATCCTTGAGCACTATTTCGGCCAACTTAGGAGAACAACTTCAAATTGTTTTTTTGCTCTCAGCTCCTCTCAATTTCAGCAGCAATAAAGGTGCAGCAAGCTACAGTTTTTCACCACTGCTGCCAAAGAAACCTAGAGTCATTAGGAGTCCTTCTTAGCATCACCTCCTAACCCTAAATCAAACTCTTCTAATCCTAAACCACAGCAGTTGCCTATTCTAACCTTACTACACGAAAAATTCCAGCAGACTTCCTTTGCAATTTTTGGAAACTCAAGAGCAATCCTAGGCCAAAAAAAAAAAAAAAAAAAAAACGATCACTCTCTAAGGTAAGCAAAAGACCTCTCAACCTCTTGATTCTTTTCCTCAATTGATTCTTCTCTTTTTCTTCCCTTGAATCACGCCACATAGGGGCTGATTTCATCTTCTTTCTCAATTTTTGATCAAGAAGAATTAAAGAAGATAGCTTTCTCTCCTTCTCAAGCGAACTCGTGAGGGCCACCATAGGGGCATCGGGATCTTGTTAATCCGGTTGTCGTAAGGTAAGAAAATTCTTATCCTTGATGATGTAATTAAGGTTTAATATGATTGATGATATCTATGGGAGTATATTAGCATGATGAATGGGTTTTGTTGGGATGAATGAATATTTTGAGATGAGTATTGTGTTAAGCATATTCGATGAATAGCAATACTATGTTTTGTGATAATGATGGATGTGAATCTTGATGGTTAAGTCGAGACATTTTTGATATATTGCTCATGTCTTAGATGGGTATATGATTATGGTATGTTTATTTCATGGAATGGGAGGTTTATTTGAAGCTAGATGATGAGTCATGATATGCTTAGGGGAATAAGTGAGTTTATATGCATGTTTGAGATGATTAAGTCCTGATCATGATATTTTATGATTCTAGATCAGGAGGTTATCTAAAAGAAGTGAGCAGTTGATTTTTATCTTGTTTATCTGAGGCATATCAAGTAAGTCCTTACATAAACCTTTTTTGTTAAATGCTTGTGGTGGCAAGTCAAATGTTGTAAAGCTTTGTAAAGCTATTGTTGAACTATGATCACTTGGGTTGTAAACGTGGATATTTATTCTTTAAACGGTTTTGACAAACTAACGACTTTATCAAGAATTGTTCTTTCTCTAAACGTTCTAGAAAACTCTTTTTAAAGAAAATCACATTTTACTAAGCCACGGTGTGGAAATATTGTGAATCAGGAATTAACGGATATGTTCGTTGAATACTCAATAAGGGTAGGCTAACAATACTAGTCTTGGAAGGCGTGAGTGTGAAACCCCAGTCAAGACCAACCTTAGAGTAAGGGGGTTGGGATGCATATCATGCTTTATTTCATGATTAAATATGTTTTCATATGATTTATATGTGTTTTGAATTTGATTTTTATTATCTTGAAGTCTTGTTGGTGAGTGATGTGTGAGAGGGGCAAAATGGTAATTTTTGCCTGAGGTGAAAATAAGGAGATAGCTTGTGGATTGAATAGGGAATAATTTTTCTAGTAGAAATAGCAACAAGGGTTGTTGTAGTTTAGTGGTTAGAGCCTTGGAATTAATTCTTGAGGTCTAAGGTTCAAAATCCATCATAGAGGCTTTAGCTTGAATAAATTTTATTTTGCTTGGAAAATGATGGTTTCGGCCATGAGGGCCTAGATCAATGTGGTGATGATGTCCTAGGAGAGACAAGTTAGGAGAATTATCACTTCACTCTTTTGGTTTTCGCGAAATGCCTAAAGGGAATTCATTCTCTCTTGATCTTTAGCTTTTCTTAATTTCCAACTCCTTAGTTTGATCAAGGTGTTCTATCCTTTTCCTTTCCAGAAAATTTAGTAGAGGACTAAGGTCTTTTAGGATCAAAATGTCCTAGTAAAAGGCTTCTCATGGTTTGGAAAATGTAAATGATTTGTGGGAAAAATTCAAGGGGAAAATCCCCCTTGAAAGCTTGCTGAAATTTTTCCTCTAACTTAGTTCATCTATCTTCATGAAATGAGCCGAAATTTTCTAGCTTGTTGTACCTTCAAAAGGTCAAAAATTCTAGCTCACATTTCCTCCCAAATGCTACCAGAAAAATGGTCTTTAGGATCAGTTGAAACCTGAAAGTTTCTTGCCCAAATTCGGACTGCACAAGCTGGAGTAAAACAAGAAAAATTCCCGTACGAAAATCAGCTTTGTGAGCTCCAAATCAAGCAGTTTTCTCCCAGATTTTGTGCAGCACCTTAGCCATGTTTTTCCTCCATAAAGAAGGATGGAAACCAGCCTTGAATACCCCTGAAATCCCCTTCAAAACTCGCTGCAAATCTGCTGGAAATGGCAGACGAAAATTCTGCCAGAAAGCTGCTGTTCAGCGAAATTCCTGAGCAGAATTTCTGTCCAGCTTGTTTCCTATTTTGTTTCAACCGAAAACCCCAACCTACTTCTGTCAAAACCTCCCTTAAACCTCCATTAACAGAGCTCCATTGTTCCTTGAAGCTTCTGCACGAAATTCCCTCCATGGCTGACCAAAAATCTCTCAACCAAATCCCTGCAATTTAGCTTGATTACTTTCCAAAATTTCAGCCATCTTGTTTAACAACTTTCCATAAAATTTTGCTCAATTGATCAGACATCTTCTCCACCATTGTGCACCTTAGTTTCGGCCATCACAAGCCTCCTTTAACCAGCTTTAATTCCCCAGAAAACTGCACAATCCAGTCGGCCATAGGAGACTTCAAAGTTGTCAAGAAAAATCAAGATATTCTTGGAATATCTAGTTTCCAAATTCTCTTCCTAAAAATATTCTTCAAGGATTGTAACAATTAGTCTTTCCTTTCCCTTCCAAATCAGAGGAGTCACTCCCTAAACCCTACAGAATTTCGGCAGCCATAAATCCTCAGAAAAATCGGCAGCTTCTCTTCTTTCTCTCTCGATTTTCTTCAAGCAACAAGAACACACACACACACACACACACACTACACCAAGAACACCTACCTCTTCTCCACACCTAATACCTCTCCAAACCACTTCAAACCCTCACGAAAATCTCCATATTTGATCTACTCCTTGCTGTGCATTCATCAACACCCTTATTAACATCAAACTCCTCAAATCATCTTGCTACTTTGGATAAAAAAGCAGAAATTTCTGTGAAGAACAAGAACATCTTCAATGTAAACTTATTCTAACAACTTCATCCTCTTCAAACTTAATCTCTAATGAAAACCTATATGAATAAGCATGCTAATGAACTCTTCTTCTTTCTCTCTCTCTCTCTCTCTCTCTCTCATGGACCGAAATTCCTCCCTTGGCCAAATGGTCTCTTTTCCCATGACCATGCTTTCGCCACCCTTCTTGAACAAGATTAGCCATCTAGGGGTTGAGGTCTTCTCTAAACTCCTTCAAGTCATTCATCAATCAAGTAAGTACCTTCAATCCTCTCTTTAAAATTTAGAATCATGTCTCTTGGTTGATGAATGGTGATGGGTTTGTGTATGTGATGTTGTTGATTGAAGCATGAGTATACGTATGATTGAGATGGAGATGGGATTTATGCATGGAAGGATTATATTGGTGGATTTAATGATGAGTTGAGATTTGATGCATGTCATAGGTAGTATTTGTGATGAAGCATGCTAGAGATTATATCACCATGGGTGAATAGGATTTATATGCATGATTAGATTTTGAAGCCATGATCATGTTTATGCTAGTAGAGGTTAAATCATGTAAGAATAAATTTAGATCTATGCCTATGTACAAGACTTGGATGATTTGATGAATTGAAGGATTGAGTATGTTATTGATTATGGTTGACCATGGAATCTTGATCATGATCTAGTTGTCCCTAAGCAAATTTTATTTCATGAATATAATATTTACTAATAATTTTTGCTAAAGAATTTCGAAAACCCTAGGAAGGGTAGATTTGGAATTATAATATATGTAAAGGATATTTTAGTCAAATAAATAATGATTTTTCGAGAAAATAAAATAAATAAATATTATTTAAAATAAAGCAAATTAATCAAAGCCCTTTTGAAAAAGATTCATACTTAATAAAATATTTACTAGATCAAAACCCTTAAGGATTTACTTATTATTTTCCAAGAAAGACTTATTAAATTTAATCTTAACTAGTTTTAGCTATCAATTATTTTCTAACAACTAAGCTATCATTAAATCACTATTTACCTAGTCCTACCAAAGGCTCTTGATCAAATAAACTCTAAATTTTTCTTAACAAGAGTTGAACTTTCAACTTAATAGAATTTATTTCCTAATCCATTAATTATCTTAAATAACAAATTAAACTGAGCTTATAAACCTATTCAATTATTTTTTGCCTTAAAGCTTGGGACACTAGGATCATGGTAGTAGTGAATTTAGTTGATTTAAAATTGAGGAAGTGGATTGTGGCTTGAATCTGATTAAGATTTGTATTTACCCATGTGGGGTTAGGTCAGCTGTTCGAGACCTTGTTGTTGTGAGCAAGAAGCAGGTAAGCTCCTGCATAAAACCTATCAAAGTGAAATGTTTTCTTATGGCAAGCTAAATATGGAGTGTATGGACACTCGTTTATTTGAAGGCAATTGAGGGTTGAATTCATCTTTATTTCCAACGCTGGAATTATTCAAAAGTTAATGAGCAGATTTTTCCAAACTCGAAACTCTTTCTAAAACTAATTTCTTTCAAAGCTTTGGAAACCCTCATATTGTTATTTTCATGAAGCACAATGCTCTGTTCATTTTATCCCAAGTGGGGAATGTCGTTGAGTACTCAATAAGGGTGGACTACTAGGACTAGTCTTTGAAGGGTTAGGGTGAGTCTCTCAGTAGGTGGCCACCTCTGAGGGGTGAGTCCTTCCCGGATAAGATGCCAGTTCTAGTTAGTCGTGCCGGTCCGAGCTAGCAGTTTATTTTGTTTCAGTCAAGTGACTGTGTTTTTGCTGGAATGGACACCTGGTGGTTGTTTGGGTATAGAGAAGGAGGAGTATATTGCCCAGTAGGCTGATCACCTACTTTTGTCAGTCTGCACAACGTGTTAGGCATTCTGACCGGTTATGGGGCCCAAAGTGTGGTAACCCATATCCCTTTCTTTCGAGTGGTTGATTTAAATACTTATGTATGGCTAGAAGAGCCAAAACGCCACTCTTGCTTTTGACTAATGTTATTGCTTGCCAATGGTTCTTTTATAAAGATTTCACACTTTGCATCCAAGAACTGTTTCTGCTAAACACCCATAGCACACACGGACTTACTGAGATTTCTGTCTCACCACCTTTTATCATGATTTTAGGTTGATCCTGTTGTGGGTGAGTAGCTACCTTGGAAGAGAATGTGTTTTTTTTTTAATTTTATGTACTGCTTTGGGAGACGAGTGTGGATAATTTTAATTATGGTTTTTGTTTTGGAATTTCATGGATGTACTTTTGAAGTATTTTTTTTTTTGGGTTGTAATAAATTCTTTTAGCTTGAGTATTATTTATTCGAGCAATTTTTATTTGTGACCTAGTTATAAAGACCCCTTGTCCTTTGGACGGGGCGACATCCCCGGCCCTGGCGGGCCTAGGTTTTCCGGGGGTGTTTCAAGTGGTATTAGAGACTAGGTTATAGACAAATATTGATGACATGTGATTTATTCATTTAAGTTCAAATCTTATCTAACCTATTTTATTGATGCTGTAGGATGGTTAGATTGCTTAGGACAACAAGGAAAGGGCAGCAGTGGCACCCACCCTACTATCTAGATCAGGAGGACCTTCCAGTTCCCAGCCTGCCCCTCAGCCAGTTGACCCTATAGAGGGTGACAATGATGTCGAGGATATCCCTATAGAGGATAAGAGTGATGATGAGCTTGACTTGATGGAGGATAGCAGTGAGGACGAGGTCCAGATCCTTGAACCACCTCCAATCCCGGTGATAGATATAAGCTCTGACAATGAGGATGATGTTATGATAGTGGAGCCCGAACCCCACCCTCCTAATCCCGAGGTGGATTTAGCAGCAGCTAGTGATGACCCGGGGAGATAGACTATGAGTCTCCCCCCAGACCTTCCTTTATTCCTCCCTTCAGCCGAGTTGAGGCCGGGAAGAGTTCTAGGCGCCTTGGGAAGGAGCCTATGGAGGGATTTGCTAGCGGTGAGGGGGTGGATTTCTCTAAAAACACCAGAGGTTGGATATATGAGGCAGATGATGAGGATTCCGATGAGGAGTAGAGAGCTAGGAGTCATTTTGATTTGGATGTTTGTTTATTTTCAGCTTTTCATGAATTGAGATGTTAAGAATTCTTAAAGTTCATTTTTATCAAATTTTGAAATTATGCAAGTTAATTTTTGAAATCAAAATTTATGAGCAATCCTTTAAATGAGTTGCATCTGACTTCTTTCTACTCATACTTGGCTGAGTATGCATACACCACTAAAATAATTTGATACTTGAGTGCATACATTTAACATTTGGGGTATGGTATAAAATGGCACCCAAGAGACGTGCAGTTCCCTCCACCAGAAGCACTCCAGAGGTAGACCGGGTAGCACCGGAAGTTGAACCAGAACAGATGCAATCACCCCATCAGGGTGACGGGTAAAGTGATCCCGCGATGGGCATGGGGTCTGATGCCCCGGTAGATGTGTCAATGGGTCAGACACTCTGCAAAGTGGCCAACATTCTTCAGACACTAACCGAGCGGAGGCACCCTAGAGGGGAAGATAAGGCGTTGGAGAAGTTCTTGAAATTCCAACCGCCTATCTTTATGGGTGAAGCGGAACAAGACCAGAAGGCCGAGCAGTGGGTCGAGCAAATGGAGGATATTTTCGCAACGCTCCAGTATTCTGAAGAGCGGATGGTTAAATTTGCGGCTTTTCGATTGAGAGGACCAGCTCGGGCGTGGTGGCAGCGGGTCCAAGAGGACTGGGTAATGGATGAGCAAGAATGGACGTAGTCTAACTTCGTTGAATCTTTCAGGGCGGAGTACATCCCTCAGTGGATTGTAGAGAAACGGGAGGACGAATTTCAGAATCTGAGGCAGGGGAGCATGTCTGTGGCTCAATACGCGGCCCGATTCACGCAGTTGTCAAAATACTGCCGAAGACTGGTCGACACCGAGCAGAACCAGACGAGGCAGTTCGTCAAGGGGATAAGACCGGAGCTGAGGAGAGCTTTGGCACCTGCTCCACCGACAACTTACTCGGGGGCGGTGGACGTTGCTACTCGCACAGAGAATGAAGACCGCAGCAGGATGGCGGCCAAGCCCTTCCAATCGCCGAGACAACCACAGGGACACTTTCCGAGGCAGCAATCCCACAAGCGCCCTGCAAATCATCTCTGGCAGAACCGGGAAAAGCAAGCCCGGACAGCACCGGCTGGACCTGCACCGAACCTCCCGTCCTGCAGGCAGTGTGGAAGGAAAGGCCACACCGAGAGGAATTGCTGGTCCAAGAGAAGAGATAGGAAGTGCTACCACTGTGGTGACCCAAACCACCTGAGGAATACCTGCCCTAAGCTGCACCGAGTCGGGTAGGGAAACCCGACTCAGAACCCAGGACCTAACCGGGCCAACGCCATGGGAGCAGCCGGAGGTGGAGCACCGAAGCCACAAGTGAAGGCCAAGGTATTCGCTCTCAACAGAGAGGAAGTTGGGGCCGATGCCGCGGTGGTGGAAGGTACGTTTACTATTCAAGGACGATCTGTTAATGCTTTGATAGACCCTAGCTCTACTCATTCATATATAACCAAGTTGTGTACATGTCATTTGGGTTGGGATGGAGTGGAGCTACCTTTCATTTTAGAAGTAAGCACCCCTTTGGGGAAGATGGTGTAAGCGGATCGATATGTGAGGGATTGTAAGGTTAAGGTGGGGAGAGAAAATCTAGAGGGAGATTTGATTGTATTGGACATTGAAGACTATGACTTAATTTTGGGGATGGACTGGTTAGCCAAACATGGGGCTTGGGTAGATTGCAAAAATAAGTCAGTTCAGTTTGTCAGACCGGGCTGTGATGTGTTAGAATTTAATGGAAAAAGGGTGAAAGAGTTGAAGTACTTGATTGCAGGGGCTAAGGCCCGAAAATTATTGAGGCAAGGTTGCAAATGTTATCTGGCTTACGTGATGAACAAGCCTAAGGACCAGTGTACTCTGGAGGACACGGAAGTAGTGAAGGATTTTCCCGATGTATTTCCAGCGGAGCTGGATTCTCTACCTCCTAGTCGAGAAGTGGAGTTCACTATTGACTTAGTTCCCGAAGCAGAACCAATATCGCGGACTCCGTACCGGATGGTGCTGGCAGAGTTGAAAGAGTTGAAAGAGCAACTAGAGGAGCTCGTTGGCCAAGGCTATATTAGACCAAGCACGTCGCCCTGGGGAGCGCCTGTGCTATTTGTAAAGAAGAAGGACGGGACCTTGAGGCTGTGCATCGACTACCGAGGGCTGAACAATTTGACGATTAAGAACAAGTACCCTCTTCCGTTGATTGACGAGCTATTCGATCAGCTGCAAGGATCCAGTTGCTATTCCAAGTTGGATCTGAGACAAGGATATTACCAAGTGCGGATAAAAGAGGAAGCTGTCCCCAAGACAGCCTTCAACACCCGATGTGGGCATTACGAGTTCGTAGTAATGCCGTTCGGGGTGACTAACGCTCCAGTAGTATTCATGGACCTGATGCACCGAGTATTCTGGCCTTACCTGGATAAGTTTGTGGTAGTATTCATCGACGATATTTTGATCTACTCTAAGTGTCCGTAGGAGCATACGGAGCATCTGAGGCTCGTGTTTGGGTATAGAGAAGGAGGAGTATCTTGCCCAGTTGGCTGATCATCTAATTTTGTCAGTCTGCACAACGTGTTAGGCATTCTGACCAGTTATGGGGCCCAAAGTGTGGTAACCCATATCCCTTTCTTTCGAGTGGTTAATTTCAATACTTATGTATGGCTAGAGAGCCAAAACGCCACTCTTGCTTTTGACTAATGTTATTGCTTGCCAATGGTTCTTTTATAAATATTTCACACTTTGCATCCACGAACTGTTTCTGCTAAACACCCAAAGCACACACGGACTTACTGAGATTTTTGTCTCACCACCTTTTATCATGATTTCAGGTTGATCTTATTGCGGGTGAGTAGCTACCTTGGAAGAGAATGTTTTTTTTTATTTTTTATTTTATGTACTGTTTTGGGAGACGAGTGTGGATGATTTTAATTATGGTTTTTGTTTTGGAATTTCATGGATGTACTTTTGAAGTATTTTTTTTTTTTTTTGGGTTGTAATAAATTCTTTTAGGTTGAGTATTATTTATTCGAGCAATTTTTATTTGTGACCTAGTTATAAAGACCCCTTGTCCTTTGGATGGGGCGACATCCCCGGCCCTGGCGGGCCTAGGTTTTCTGGGGGTGTTACAGTGAGTGAGTCTTCTGGCAGGCAGCCACCTCCAGAAGATAAGCTCTGCTTGAGAAGGCGACAGTATTGGTTGGTCAGGCCGGTCTGAGCTAGCATTTGTACCTGGTAAGGTATTATTTATTTTCCCGGCGTGGACACCCGGATGATTTTGTTGGGTGTAGAGATGGAGGAGTATCTCACCCGGTGGACTGTACACTCACCTTTGATCAGAATGCCCAAAGTGTGGTAATCTGATCCTGTCAAGGTGCAAAAAGTATGGTGCCTTGATCGCTTTCTTATCATGGGCTCAAAGTGTAGCACCATGACGGTTTATTCAAGTGGATGATTTATTTTGTACAAAGTGTGACAATGAGAAAAATCTACTCATTGCAAAGAGAAATTATTTATGACTTGCCAATTATTTCTGTAAATATTTTCAGGTATGCATTCACGAACTGTTTAAAGTACCATGTGCACACACAGGACCTACTGAGATGTTAATCTCACACTATTTTATATCATGTTTTCAGGGGAGTGATTATGCTGAGCAAGCGAGATGTGTAATAGTTGAAGCTTTTGTTATTCTCATTATGTTTTGAGAGACAAATGTTAATTTATGCTTTTGGAACTAATGTTCACTTTTATTTAGTTTTGCTCCAATTTGAGCCTGATGTAATAAGAGTTTTCCTTTATTTATCTAAGTTTGATTTCTTGGGTTTGTCTTTAAGTTGTACCTTATTTTAAAAACACCTTGTTCTCAGGACGGGGCGACATCCCCGCCCTTTTTAGGGTACGTAGTAGGGGGTGTTACAAGTGGTATCAGAGCCTAGGTTTAGGCAAATATGAGACTTGCTGGATTTTTATTTCTTAAGTATTTTGATCTAGTGCTAATCCGTGCATTTTGTTTATAGGATGGTCAAGAGAGTTGCATCGGCTGTCAGAGACTGGCCCGCTGGTTGCAGGAATCCACCTGCCCCACTACCTGTAGCAGATCCACCCTCGTCTGATTCGGAGACAGAGCTTGAGGAAGGATGGTTTTCAAGTGAGGACGAGATGGAGCATGAGCCGCCTATGCTAGATGACCTAGTAGTTGAGGCAGAGATGGAGGTTGATGGAGGTATAGGAGAGTACGATAGGGATGATGTGGGTGAGATAGATGAGCTTGTTAGTGAGGGTGAGGAGGATGAGGAGATGATTGAGTTGAGTGAAGGGGAGGCAGATGAGTTTGGGGATGAGGGTGATGATGAGAGTGAGGAAGAGATGGATGGGATAGATGAGGAGGATGAGGTAGCGAGGGAGGCTCCCCAGACCCTGCAAATAGGTGAATTTGATAGGACTTCTGCTTGCTATGATCTCAAGGAGTCCAGTGATGAGGGACACGGGCTGAGAGATGGGGTTACCCCGGCAGCGAGGGAACATAGGCTGCCCGCTTTTGGGATGGAGGATAAGGGGAAAGAGAAGTTAGAGGAGGGTCCTAAGTGTTAGTGTTGTGCCATAGAGGCAATCACTTGTACATTATATATGACACATTTTCTTTTAATAAAAGGCATTATTTATCTTAAAGTTACTTGTTGTTTACTTTAAGTAATATAACTGTTCGATAAAGTCCCTAGTACAACACTGTGTTAAGAAAATCATGATAAAGATCATGATATGAGATTCTTACTATACTGGATGGTGTTAGTACTTAAATAGTCCATAGTCATAGTATTAATGAGATAGGACATCATTAATGCGTTAAGACTAGCATGTGTTAGACTTCATGATTTGATTAGGCAGTGGTTCTCATAACCATGAGTATTGAGATACTTAAAGTTAACACATGGATGCTTGTTAATGGAACAAGTTCATTGGATGACCTAGCTTTGAGATAATCATATGGATAACTATTTAGTATCAGTGATATAATCTCAATATAGCAAACGTACAATTATCCTTAGACTTGAGATCTCCAAGGTACTTTATTTGCAGAGCTTTGTACTTTGATTCCAATCTCCGGAGCTCGATCGAGGGCCATCTATGGGATGGATATTGGGTACATTGTGAGGTAAACGAAAGTAGTTGAGAGGGTCAATAAAGGATTCACCACTCCTAATAGTAGGGGCGAATATCTCACAGCCACTTGAAGGAATTACTACTCGAAAAGTCCTTGGGCAAAGCGATTGTATATTGGAAACAGTTCCAATTGATACATATCTAGAGTAGTGGGTTCCTGGTATAAGTACTATTGTATTCAGGCCAGAATTAATGCTGGAGGGAGTTGGCACTAATTCTGTACTCCAAACCGAATGAGATATTGTATAGTGAAAGGAGTTAATTATACTGAAGTTTGTTATTGAAGGGTTCATGTTAAGCCACTTGATTCCTGGGACTCTTGGGTGGTCATGATGTGTTGCTAGATACTGCTCATGATCTTGGAATATAGGTTTATTAATTGATGAATTAATAAACTAATCTTGATTAGAATTAATAGGATTAATTCTAATTAATTACGGATTATTAATCTCAGATATGTTTGAATTAATTCATATTCTCTACCAATTGATTGGAAAACCTAATAGGTCACACATAATAGAAGATTATATACTCAAGATATTATTTGATAACATTGTGGGTTAATTGAGAGAAAGAGAAGTTGTTGTGGATAAATTATAATTAGTTATAATTTTTGGAACAAGTTGTAATTGTGAGAACTTGATGTTTCCAATTATAATTAGGGAACTCTAATTGTTTTAGAATTCCAAATTTTCAGTGATTTTTTCGATTTTATGATGATATAACCGAAAAACCCTAAGGGTGATTCACATGAGAAAAATAGCAGCCACCTAAACTTTCTCTTCTTCTTCTTCTTCTCTCTTGATTTGATCTTGAGAAGGAACCCTAGCCGCCACTTAAAATTTATGCTAGCACAGAAAGCTACGTGCTTGAGTATTCCTCTGTGTGGATTACTATTTGAGATAATCACATACTGTGATTATAGTGGGTAGACGTTCAACTCACGTAGAGGTTGATCACGAAGATTGCTGGATCGCGCCTCAACTTGAAGAAGAAAATTTTGTTCTTCGCACGATCACCCAAAGGTAAAAGCTGTTACCTTTACTCTCTTTATGTCTTATTTTTCACACATAGAAAAGTCCTGGGAGGGTATCTCGTTTTATGTTCCGTTGTGCCGTATGGGATACGAGCCCGAGATATCTAGCAGCAGTGGTATCAGAGACATGTTATGTGTGGTCTACGGACATTGTTTTGGCATGAAAAACTGTTTTTGTGTTTGTCTTTGTTTATTGTGAAAATCGTTTTCACTCGAGTAAAAATCATTTCAGTCTTTATGTGTTAGGTCTGTAGCATAATATGATTGTGTAAAAGTCACAGCGTATTTCGAAAAGATGCTTTCTTTGGTGCTGAAAATTTCTGCAGGAAAAACGTTTTCTTGCAACATGGATGTTGCCCTCCGTTTCATCTTAATTTTCCATTTTGATTTTGTTTAAACTAACAATTGGTTGTTGTTTAGATCTTCAAAACAGAAAATACTGCTGAGAATTGTTCTCACTAAAAATTAGAAGAAGAAGAAAGCACTAGAAATTATTTTTGGAATTTTTTTGAAAATTGCCGCCATTGCTGCAGCACACAGGCAGCGCCGGCTTCGGCCTCCAAGCCGGCATCGGTTCTATTCTATTCGCAATGTCCAAAAATCGTTTTTGGAAGATAAAAATTTTTGAAAACCAGAACAGAGCTGGCACCGACTCCGACTTCCAAACCGGCGCCGGTTCTGCTCTGTTTTCAACCTCTAGTATTTAAAAAAAAAAAAAAATTCCGGAATAGAATTTTGAAAGGGAAAAATCTCATTTGATGAGAGACGGGACCCAAAAGCATTTTCTCAAAATTAGTTTTGAGACAATCAATTTTGTTCTTCAAAATAATGATTTTTTGAAAATCTAAAATTGATGTATTCTCTAAAATGGTGATTTTAGAATTTGTTTTATTTTTCCAAAAATAGTGATTTTGGAATAATAAAAGTATATGTTTATTTTGTTTAATCATAGTTAATGGCATGGTAGATGGTTATGGACTAAAACCAATTATATCTGTTTATGCATTTTAAAGTTTTGGTTTTTTTGAAATAGGGCCTGCATGTCCTACCTTCTCTAGAATTCTTGTGTAATTATTTTCTCATCTAACTCCCCTCAAATATAACTCGAGGTTTCTTTCTTTAGAAAATTATGTAATTAGTTTACATAGGTTAGATAGGAATAGAATTATTCTATTCTGGAGATGGCAACCAAAACAAGGCAAGGAGGTAAGATCTTCTACTTAAATCATGCATGAACACAAAGGGTTAACTATATTAATTTCTTTTATGACTCAAAGAAATTAATTTAGGGTAAAGTCTATAACAATACCACGTAATCGCTTTATTACCATGGTTATCAATTATGTGATTTATTGATTATTATGCATGTCATTCAACGAAATAACTAAAAGGAAGAAATCATCAATTAATATTAAACCTAATTCCTTCTGTTAATATAGTAAGAATGAGAGTCCTTTTTTGAGACTAGGTTGTTGGGCAAACCCAAGCCTACTTGACGTTGGGCATGTTTAAGCTATAGAATTAAATTCCTTTGGAATTAAATTCCTAATTAATAGGTCGGGTTTAGCTAAATTCTTTATCCCTGTTGGACAAACTCAAGCATAAAGAGATTTATAGGAAAAGTTGGGGTAGCCCAAAAGGCTTTAAGATTAAAAGCTGTTAATTACCCAATGATCCGGTAGTTACATACGATATAATTAGTATTGGATACCTACCAATGAACTTAAGGGTGACTTGTTGGGCAAACCCAAGGTTATTCTTGAGGAATTTGGATACCGGTCCACTAGGAAAGCTTCCAATGGACTTTCTCGAATCAGTAGTGGGGGCTATTAGTTTGAGTAAAATAGTGGAGTAAAAATGCGCTTAATTAAAGTCCTAATTATTTGCATATCATGTGCATATACAAGTAGCTAATGTTCTCTATATTTACATCTAGGTCACTTGCATCATGTCAACGAACTTGAACTTACGTAGCATCTTGGAAACTAACAAGTTAACCGAATCAAACTATCTCGACCGGTATAGAAATATGAGAATTGTTCTCAAATCGGAAAAGTTGCTCTACGTGCTAGATGCTCCTATTCCACCACCACCTGCCCAAGATGCTCATACTGATGAGCATGCTATCCATAAGAGGCACAAGGAGAATAGCGATACAGCATCATGTATTATGCTGGCATCTATGACTCTTGAGTTGTAAAAACAGCACGAGCATATGGATGCTCAATCGATCATTTTACATCTTCGAGAGCTATTTGATGCCTAAGCCAGAACTGAGAGATAGGAGATCTCAAAGCAACTATTTCATTGTAAAATGGCAGAGGGTTATTCTGTGGCCACTCATTGGCTAAAGATGCTGGCTTGATCAAGAAGCTTGGATCTCTCGGGTTTGCAATGGATCATGATTTAAGTGTTAACTTAATTCTATAGTCTTTGCCTAATAGTTTCTCACAATTTGTGATTAACTATTAGATGAATAAGATTGAGTCCACCATTCCTGAATTGATCAATCTTCTCAAAACTGCGGAGTCCTCCATGAAGAAGGATTTCAATGCAGTTTTAATGGTAGAATCTTCCTCTTCTAAGAAGAAAGTTTAAAAAAAGAAGAAGAAGGCTGCCATGAAGCCTAAAGGTGGTGTGAACAAGAAGGACACAGCTACCAAGGGCCCATGCCATCATTGTGGGAAGATGGGCCACTGGAGACGCAATTGTAAAGCCTACTTGGAGATCATCAAGGACAAGAAGCAGAAGAAGAAGCTTACAAGCACTTCTACTTCTTCTCAAAGTATGTTTATGATTGAGAAAAATACTGCCTTTAGAAATGAGATATGGGTATTAGATACTGGATGTGGATCTCATTTGTGCAATAACTTGTAGGGGCTAAAGAGCAATAGAAGGCTAGAAAAAGGCGACGTGGACCTACGTACTGCAAATGGGGCAAAGATTGCTGCACTTGCTGTGGGAACATACGAGCTGAACCTGCCTTCGGGATTAATTCTAGAACTACAAAACTGTTATTTTGTACCAGTTTTAATGAAAAATATTATCTTAGTTGCGTGTTTAGACTTATGTGGATTTCATTTAATATTTAAGAATAAATGTTGTTCTTTTTCATTGAATGATATTCATTATGGTTCAGCAACTTTAGTTAATGGTTTATATGTTCTAGACTTAGACAATCCAATTCTTAATATAAACAATAAGAAACCTAAAATAGATAACTCTAACACCTCTTACTTATGGCATTGTCGTTTGGGCTATGTAAATGAAAATCATGTTTCTAAGTTACACAAGTTTGGTGACTTAGGGTAATTTGATTATGAATCATATGGCATATGCAAGTCTTGTTTACTAGGTAAAATGACTAGAACTCCTTTTCTAGGAAAAGGAGAACGGGCCAAGGAGTTATTAGAACACATACATTCTGATATATGTAGCCCAATGTCAATACAAGTAAGAGGAGATTATAACTATTTCATAACATTTATCGATGATTTCTCATGATACGGGTATTTGTATTTAATGAAATATAAATCCGAGGCCTTTGAAAGGTTCAAAAACTTCAAGAATGAAATAGAGAAATAACTTGGTAAAAGTATTAAAACTCTAAGATCTGATCGAGGAGGAGAATACTTGAGTCAAGAGTTTCTGAGTTATCTTAGAGATAATAGGATATTATCTCAATGGACTCCGCCACATACTCTTCAACATAATGGTGTATCTGAGAGAAGAAATCGAATCCTTCTAGATATGGTACGGACCATGATGACTTCTGCAGACCTACCAAAATTATTTTGGGGTTATGCACTAGAGACTTCTGTTTATATACTAAACAGAGTTCCGACAAAATCGGTTGATACTACCCCATTTGAGATGTTCTTTGGTAAGAGACCAAAGTTATCTCACTTACGAGTATGGGGTTGTCCTGCCTTTGTTAAAAGGCTACAGTCGGACAAACTTGATAGTAAGTCTGACAAGTGTTTGTTTGTGGGATATCCGAAAGAATCTTTCGGATATTACTTCTATCTACTCTCCAAAAATAAATTGTTTGTTTCAAAGCATGCCGTCTTCTTAGAGAAGGTGCACATGCTCAAAGAGGATAGTGGAAGTAAGATTGAACTTAGTGAAGTTCATGAAGATCAAACAAACAAGGATCAACCGTCTAACCCTACATCTATTGAGAGAATAGATGAATCTTCTAATACACAAGAACCTCGTAGATCTAGTAGGATACATGTGGCACCTGAGAGATATGGATTTCTCATTAGTGACCACAATGACGTATTGCTCATAGATGAAGATGAGCCTACTACCTACAAGGATGTTCTGAATAGTTCAGAATCTGGCAAATGGCTTGAGGCCATGAAGTTAGAGATGGATTCCATGTACGACAACCAAGTATGGACTTTGGTTGATCCATCTAAAGGAATTAAACCTATTAGGTGCAAGTGGATTTTCAAGAAGAAAACGGACATGGATGGTAACTTAGTTACCTATAAAGCACGACTAGTGGCGAAGGGTTATCGTCAACAACATGGTATTGACTATGATGAAACCTTTTCTCCAGTAGCTATGTTGAAATCCATCAGGATACTCTAGCTATTGCTGCCATTATGATTATGAGATTTGGAAAATGGATGTGAAAACAGCTTTCCTAAATGGAAATTTGACTGAGGAAGTGTATATGACACAACCTGAGGGTTTCACATCCAGTGATGACACAAAGGTGTGTAAGCTGCAAAGGTCCATTTATGGACTTAAGCAAGCTTCTAGGAGTTGGAATATCCATTTTGATGAAACAATCAAAGAGTTTGACTTCATTCAAAATATGGATGAGCCTTGTGTATACAAGAAGGTTAGTGAGAGTGCAATCGTTTTCTTACTGCTTTATGTAGATGACATATTGCTAATAGGAAATGATATACCTGTCTTGCAAATAGTTAAAATTTGGTTGTCCAAACAATTCTCCATGAAAGATCTTAGAGAAGCAACCTATATTCTTGGAATAGGAATCTATAAAGATAGATCCAAAAGGTTGCATGGTCTTTCATAGTCTACATACATAGATAATGTGCTAAAAAGGTTTGGCATGGATCAATCTAAAAAGGGATTCTTGCTCATGTCATATGGTGTAAGCCTTTCAAAGTCGATGTCTCCTAAGACACAAGTTGAAAGGGATCACATGAGTAAGATTCCATATGCCTCGGTAGTTAGATCTATCATGTATGCTATGATATGTACTATGCCCGATGTATCTTGTGCTCTCAGTTTGACGAGCAGATACCAATCCGACCCTGGTGAGGGTCATTGGGCGGCTGTAAAGAATATCCTTAAGTACTTATGAAGGACTAAGGATATGTTTTTAGTATATGGAGAAGGTGATTTGAAAATAAATGGGTATACTGATGCCAGTTTTTAATCTGACAAAGATGATTTCAAATCACAATTCGGCTACGTATTTAGGTTGTACGGAGGGGCAATAAGTTGGAAAAGTTCCAAACAAGAGACTATTGCCGACTCTACGACAGAAGCTGAGTGCATAGCTGCTTCTGAAGTAGCTAAGGAGGCTGTTTGGATTAAGAAGTTCGTGACGGAACTGGGTGTGGTTCCTAGTGTTGTTGGTCCAATAACCTTATATTGTGATAACTATGAAGCCATTGTACAAGCAAAGGAGCCGCGGTCTCATCAACGATCCAAACACGTACTACGACGCTATCATCTAATCCGGGAGATCATAGATAGGAATGATGTAAAAATAGAGAGAGTTCCCATGGATGAGAACATAGCTGACCCGCTTACAAAAGCACTATCCCAAAAGAAACATGATTGTCATGTTGAGTCATTCAGTATTAGATACATGAATGATTGGCTCTAGTACAAGTGTGAGTTTGTTAGTGTTGTGCCCTAGAGGCAATCACTTGTACATTATATATGATAAATTTTATTTTAATAAAAGACATTATTTATCTTACAGTTTCTTTTTGTTTACTTTAAGTAATATAACTGCTCGATAAAGTCCCTAGTACAACACTGTGTTAAGGAAATCATGATAGAGATCATGATATGAGATTCCTACTATACTGGATGATGTTAGTACTTAAATAGTCCATAATCATAGTATTAATGAGACAGGACATCATTAATACGTCAAGACTATTATGTGTTAGACTTCCTGATTTGATCAGGCGGTGGTCCTCATAACCGTGAGTATTGAGATACTCAAAGTTAACACATGGATGCTTATTAATGGAACAAGTTCATTGGATGACCTAGCTTTGAGATAATCATATGGATAACTATTTAGTGTCAGTGATATAATCTCAATATAGCAAACGTGCAAGTATCCTTAGACTTGAGATCTCCAAGGTACTTTGTTTGCTGAGCTTTGTACTTTGATTCCAATCTCCGAAGCTCGATCGAGGGCCGCCTATGGGATGGATATTGGGTACATTGTGAGGTAAACGAAAGTAGTTGAGAGGGTCAATAAAGGATTTACCACTCCTAATAGTAGGGGCGAATATCTCACGGCCACATGTAGGAATTACTACTCGGAAAGTCCTTGGCCAAGGCGATTGTGTATTGGAAACAGTTCCAATTGATACACATCTAGAGTAGTGGGTTCCTGGTACAAGTACTATTGTATTCAGGCCAGAATTAATTCTGGAGGGAGTTGGCACTAATTCCGTATGCCAAACCGAATGAGATATTGTATGGTGAAAGGAGTTAATTGCACTGAAGTTTGTTGTTGAAGGGTTCATGTCAAGCCACTTGACTCCCTGGACTCCTGGGTGGTCATGATGTGTTGCTAGATACCGCTCATGATCTGGGAATATGGGTTTATTAATTGATGAATTAATAAACCAATCCTGATTAGAATTAATAGGATTAATTCTAATTAATTATGGATTATTAATCTCAAAGACGTTTGGATTAATTCATATTCTCTACCAATTAACTGGGAAACCTAATAGGTTACACACAATAGAGGATTATATACTCAAAATGTTATTTGATAACATTGTGGGGTTAATTGAGAGAAAGAGAAGTTGTTGTGGACAAATTATAATTAGTTATAATTTGTGGTACAAGTTGTAATTGTGAGAACTTGATGTTTCCAATTACAATTAGGGAACTCTAATTGTTTTAGAATTCCATATTTTTAGTGATTTTTTTGGTTTTATGATGTTATAATTGAAAAACCTTAAGGGTGATTCATGTGAGAAAAACAGCAGCCACCTAAACCTTCTCTTCTTCTTCTTCTTCTCTCTCGATTTGTTCTTGAGGAGGAACCCTAGCCACCACTTAGAATTTCTGCTAGTACAGAAAGCTACGTGCTTGAGTATTCCTCTGTGTGGATTACTATTAAAGATAATCACACACTGTGATTATAGTGGGTAGACATTCAACTCACGTGGAGGTTGATCACGAGGATTGCTGGATCGCGCCTCAACTTGAAGAAGAAAATTTTATTTTTCGCACGATCACCCAAAGGTAAAAGTTGTTGCCTTTACTCTCTTTATGCCTTGTTTTTCACACATAGAAAAGTCCTGGGAAGGTATCTCGTTTTATTTTACACTGCGCCGTATGGGATACGAGCCCGAGATACCCAGCATTAAGAGGGGCAAATATTGATACGGACTGGGGGTAGATGCTAAGTTGAGACGAGAGGGATTATTTGACTTGTATGACTCAGAGAATGAGAGGCCTGCACCTAAGAATGTGATTAAATTAGCTTTGGATGAACTTTATGGGTCGGCTATGAGAGTTAAGAGGGGTAGTGAAGTTGATTTAGGTCAGCCAAGTGAGAGTGCTGACCCGATTGGCTTCGCGAGTGATTACGTGGGAAACCCGATAGCTCCGTGGGGTGGCTCATGGAACCAGCCTCTGACGATCCGGATGCCTTTGTTGGCTCTAGCAGCGAGTAGAGTATAGAAGACTAGCGGCATTTTCTCTCTCTTTTGGGATCTGCATTCCTTTGTTCATTTATTCTTTTCAAAGAAGCATGTTGCTTGTAGGGTTCAATTATTTTATTGAATAAAAGGGTATCGCATATGACAACCCCTTCTTTACGAAAGTATGACTCTTTTTTATGAAAAGCATGAGTTTTATTTATTACTTGGTTTTCCCTATATAATACCATCAAATTTTCTTTTGGGATAAGTAGATATCATTATTATTATCTGATCATGTATTTGAGCATACCTTTCCCCCTTGGTAATTATTTGACTTGAGTGAAGGTGGTCAAAGATGGCACCAAGACGCAGGACAATCGTTCATACCAAAACAGTGCAGGAAAGTGCATCTTCAACTCCAGAATTTGAACAGATGCATCGTTCCACACCCAATGTGAAGGAACACTTGCAGCAGGAGCAAGAGCTAACTTCCGAGAGGTCTCGAGATGTGACTATGGGTCAGGCTTTTGACAAGATGGCTTCGATTCTTCAGAATCTAATCGAGAGAGTGGATAAGGTGGCTAAAAGATCACCGCGGGGAGAGCATAAGGCCCTGGAGCGTTTTCTGAAGTTCCAACCTCCCACATTCCATGGCGGAGTAGGATGAGAAGGCGGAGCAGTGGATTGAGCAGATGGAGGATATTTTTGCTACTCTACAGTATTCAGAGGAGAGGATGGTGAAGTTTGTTGCTTTTCGATTGAGGGGACCATCGCGAGCATGGTGGCAACGGATACAGAGTGACTGGGAAAGGGAAGAGCAGGAATGGACATGGGATAGCTTTGTTGAAGCTTTTCGTGCCGAGTACATTCCCCGATGGGTAGTTGAGAAGAAGGAGGATGAGTTCCAAACCCTCAAGCAGGGAAGCATGTCGGTTGCTCAGTATGCAGCCCGATTCACGCAGTTGTCCAAGTACTGCAGATGTTTGGTTGACACGGAGTAGAAGCGAACCCGACAGTTTGTGAACGGGCTGAGGCCAGATCTGAGGAAGGCACTGGCTCCATCGCCGCCAACATCCTACACAGCCGCCGTAGACGTAGCATCCCAGACAGAGAATGGAGATTGGTACCGACCGATGAGTAGGCCATTCCAACTGACTCGTCCATCCATGAGGCCTCCGAGTAACAAGCGACCTGTTGGCCCTATGCAGTGGGAAAATCGGGGGAAGCAGACTCAGGTGCTAATGTTAGGACCGATGCAAAGTAATCCCAGTTGCCGACTTTATGGAAAACGGGGACACACCGAGAGGAACTGTTGGACCAATGGGGGAGGAAGAAGGTGCTTCAATTATGGCGACCCGGGCCATCTAAGGAACGCCTGCCCTAAACCTCTGAGGATTGGGCAGATGGGTCCGACTCAGCCGATGGGACTCAACTGAGGTGCTGCTGTCGGAACAGCTGGAGTGGGAGGTTAGAAACCCCAAGTGAAGGCTAAGGCTTTTGCCCTGAACCGAGCAGAAATGGGAGTAAATGCAGTGGTGATTGAAGGTAACCTTTCTATCCAAGGCCGTCTTGTTAATGTTTTGATAGATCCAAGATCCACACATTTTTATGTAAGTAAAGTATGCACATCGCATTTGGGTTGGGAAGGAAAGGAATTGCCCTATACCTTAATAGTAAGCTTATCCTTGGGAAAAGTGGTAGAAGTGGGTAAGTTAATGGAAAGCTGTGAAGTTGAGGTAGGGAAGGAGATTCTAGAAGCAGACCTTATAATTTTGCCCATTGATAATTATGACCTGATCTTGGGCATGGATTGGTTGTCGAAGCACGGAGCTCGTGTTGATTGAAAGGTCAAGAGGGTGTAATTTGTGAGACTCGGGCGAGATGTGATTGAATTTAATGGTAAGCGGACTAAGGAACTAAAATTTTTGATTGCTGGTGCTAAGGCTCGAAAGTTGCTTAGAAGCGGATGTGCAAGATATCTGGTGTATCTTCTGAACAAACCCAAGGATCATTGTACCTTGGAGAGTACGGAGGTGGTAAAGGATTTTCCAGAAGTCTTCCCTGCTGAGCTTACTTCTCTACCCCCTGAGCGAGAAGTTGAGTTTACCGTGGATCTAATTCTTGGAGCAGAACCTGTGTCAAGAACCCCCTACTGGATGGCACCGGCAGAACTGAAGAAATTAGAGGAGTTGGTGAGGTAAGGCTATATTCGACCAAGTACGTCGCCGTGGGGAGCCCTGGTGTTGTTTGTTCAGAAGAAGGATGGCACATTGAGATTATGCATCGATTATTGAGGACTGAACAACTTAACGATCAAGAATAAGTACCCTTTACCCTTGATCGACGAGTTGTTTGATCAGCTTCAAGGCGCGGCTTGCTTTTCGAAGTTGGACCTGTGGCAAAGATACTACCAGGTGAGGATTAAGGAGGAAGACATTCCTAAGACTGCTTTCAACACGCGGTATGGCCATTATGAATTTGTGGTAATGTCGTTTGGTGTAACTAACGCACCAGCGATTTTCATGGACTTGATGCATCGAGTTTTCCAGCTATATTTGGACTAGTTTGTGGTCATCTTCATCGACGATATCTTAATCTACTCCAAGAATTCGGAGGATCACGTGGAGCACTTAAGATTGATTCTAGAAAAGCTGAGGGAATACAAGCTCTTCACTAAGTTCAGTAAATGTGAGTTTTGGTTAAGCTCGGTATCCTTCCTCGGCCATGTGATACCTAAGGATGGGATCAAGGTGGACCCTACCAAGGTGGATGCCGTAGCTAATTGGAAGCAATCGTAGAATACTATCGAGATATGAAGTTTTCTTGGATTGGCTGGGTATTATCGGCGTTTCATTAAGAATTTCTCTACCCTGGCTTCACCGATGATGCGGTTACTAAAGAAGGATGTTGCCTTTGCTTGGCGCGAGAAGTGCGAGAAAAGTTTCCAAGAGCTCAAAAGGAGATTGGTTGTAGTGCCAGTGCTGAGTTTACCCGAGGCCAACAAGCCCTATGCACTCTACACGGACGCATCCAAGGAAGGTTTGGGAACGATGCTGATGCAGGATGGGAAAGTCATTGCTTATGCATCTAGGAAGCTGAAACCGCATGGGGTTAATTATCCGACCCATGATTTGGAGCTGGCAGCCATAGTATTTGCCCTGAAGAAGTGGCGACATTATCTGTACGGAGCATAGTACGAAGTCTTTTCCGACCATAAGAGTTTGAAGTACAGTTTCACGCAAATGGGCTTGAATCTTCGGTAGCGTAGATGGATGGAGTTCTAGGAAGAGTATAGGTGCCCCATTAATTACCATCCTGGCAAAGACAATGTGGTAGCTGACATTTTGAGTCGTAAAGTAAAGATAGCACACTTGAGAATTCAGGAGGTGTTGGCAGTGCAGGAAATCCTAGAGCATGAGGTAGGAGTTCAAGAGGGGAAGATCTTTGTAAGTAACTTGACCTTGAAGCCCGATCTGGAGCAGGAAATTGTAGCCGCCCAGCAAGGCATGTGGAGTTTCAGGTTTTCAAAGGAAAAGAGATTGGGAGAGAAGGTAGAGATTTTTAGACCGACGAGAAAGGGATACTGTATTTTTGGGACCGGATATGTGTACCTGACACCCAAGGCTTAAGGAAGAGGATATTGGACGAAGCTCATAGGAGCAAGTATACCATGTACCCTGGGGAAGTAGGTGTATCATGACCTGAAGAAGAAATATTGGCGGGCTGGAATGAAGAGTGATGTGGTTCAGTATGTATTAACGTGCATGACATGCCAGAAAGTTAAGGTGGAACATAAGAAGTCTGTAGGTCTATTGCAACCATTACCGATTCCTGAGTGGAAATGGGAAGAGGTGACTGGATTTTGTGATTGGCTTTCTGATGACCAAGTCGCACAAGGATGCAGTTTGGGTGGTAGTGGACAGATTGACCAAGACAGCGCATTTTATACCGGTGAACGTAAGAGACTCGATGGAAAAGTTAGCTCAGACTTATACCCAGGAAATTATAAGGTTGCATGGTTACCATCAAGCATCGTATCAGATAGGGATCCCAGGTTCACTTCGAGATTTTGGAATAAGTTTCAGGAGTCTTTGGGTACTACGTTGAAGTTCAGCACCTCTTCTCATCCGCAGACTGATGGACAATCCGAAAGAGTCATTCAGATATTGGAGGATATGCTCCGGGAGTGTATTTTAGACTTTGGAGACAATTGATTGAGTGTTTATTGCATGCAGAATTGGCATATAACAACAGTCATTAGGCATCGATTGGGATGGCGCCGTACGAAGCATTATATGGGCGGAAATGTCAAGTACCTGTCAGTGTTGTGCCCTAGAGGCAATCGCTTGCACATTGTATATGACACATTTTATTTTAATAAAAAGTATTATTTATCTTACAGTTTCTTTTGTTTACTTTAAGTAATATAACTGTTTGATAAAGTCCCTAGTACAACACTGTGTTAAGGAAATCATGATAGAGATCATGATATGAGATTCCTACTACACTGGATAGTGTTAGTACTTAAATAGTCCCTAGTCTTCGTATTAATGAGACAGGACATCATTAATACGTTAAGACTAGCATGTGTTAGACTTCCTGATTCGATCAGGCGGTAGTTCTCATAACCGTGAGTATTGAGATACTCAAAGTTAACACATGGATGCTTGTTAATGGAACAAGTTCATTGGATGACCTAGCTTTGAGATAATCACATGGATAACTATTTAGTGCCAGTGATATAATCTCAATATAGCAAATGTGCAAGTATCCTTACACTTGAGATCTCCAAGGTACTTTGTTTGCTGAGCCTTGTGCCTTGATTCCAATCTCCGGAGCTTGATCAATGGCCGCCTATAAGATAGATATTGGGTACATTGTGAGGTAAACGAAAGTAGTTGAGAGGGTCAATAAAGGATTCACCACTCCTAGTAGTAGGGGCGAATATCTCACGACCACTTATAGGAATTACTACTCTTAAGTCTTTCGCTAAGGCGTATGTGTATTGGAAAAGGGTCCTAATTGAGACACATTGAGAGTAGTGGGTTCCTTGTACAAGTATAATGATATTTGGGCCAGAATTAATATATATTCTAGAGGGAGTTGGCACTAATTCCGTACTCCAAATTGAATGAGATATTGTATGGTGAAAGGAGTTAATTGCACTGTAGTTTGTTATTGAAGGGTTCATGTCAAGCCACTTGACTTCCTAGACTCTTGGGTGGTCATGATGTGTTGCTAGATACCGCTCATAATCTGGGAATATGGGTTTGTTAATTGATGAATTAATAAACCAATCCTCGTTAGAATTAATAGGATTAATTCTAATTAATTAAGGATTATTAATTTCAAAGACGTTTGGATTAATTCATGTTCTCTGCCAATTGATCGGGAAACCTAATAGGTCACACATAAAAGAGGAATATATACTCAAGTTGTTATTTGATAACATGGTGGGGTTTATTACAAGAAAGAGAGGTTGATGTGGCCAAATTATAATTAGTTATAATTGATAGGCCAATTTATAATTCTGAGAACTTGATGGGTTCCAATTGCAATTGGAGAATTGTTTGGAATTCTCAGATGTGGTTTTTGTAGAGGCTTTTGGTTTTATGAGATATAATCAAAGTGGTTTTATTGTTGAGCAAGAAGTCATACAAAATAAACAACAGGGCACATGAAGGAATGGGTGCCAATGCTCCTTTTTATCAACACACATGAAATAATATGTGTGGGGCCATCCTCTCAAGAGAATAATAGAGATATGATCTTCATGTTCTCTTATACATCTCTCTCTATCGTGTGGCTTCTTCTAAGAGGGGAATCTAAGACTCTTTTTCTTCTTCTTTCTCTGGTTTTGCTAATCAAGAAGAACAAGAAAGTTAAACCCCAACCACCATTGTTGTTTTCTGCTAGCACAGAAAATCTTGGTGCTTGTGTGAGATCCTCTGTGTGGATTTCTATTAGAGATAATCACACACTGTGATTATATTGGTTGGACATACAACTCTTGTGGTGATTCTTCAAGAGGATTGCTGGATCGTGCCACAACTATCTTACTCGAAGAAGGAAAATTTTATTTTCCACACAAACAAAGAAAGGTAAAAATTGTTATCTTTATTTCTTTGTTTTATATATATGTGTCTTGTTTTCCACACATATACGAATCCTGGATGGTATATTGTTTTTATTTTTCCGCTGCGCCGTATATGATACGCATGAGATACCTAATAGTACCGATATACTAGGGTTGGACAGAAGAGGGGCACATTAGAAAGACTGGTGAGGTATGTATTCACGAAATGACAGATAAGGTTAGGGTCATTAGAGAAAGACTGAAAGCAGTGCAATGCCGACAAAAGAGTTACGCAGATAATAGGAGGAGGGAATTGGAGTTCCAAGTAGGTGATTGTGTGTTCTTGAAGCTGACTCCTAGCAGAGGAATACTAAGGCAGCTGAAGGGGGGAAAGTTGAGTCCCAGGTATTTGGGACCGTTTCTGATAATGGAGAAGGTTGGGCCGGTCACTTATAGGTTAGATCTACCTGACGGACTAACCGGGAAACATGATGTTTTCCATGTGTCTCAGCTAAAGAAGTACAACCCCGATCCAAGTCATGTGCTTAATGAGGAACCTTTGGAATTGCATCCGAATTTGAGGTATGTGGAGAAACCAGTCAAGACTTTGGAGCGGAGTATCAAGACTCTTCAGAACAAGAAGATACCTATGGTAAAAATACTTTGGGATCATCATGGAACGCAGGATGCGACGTGGGAAATAGAAGATGGTTAAGACGGAAGTATTCAAATATGCTCTAAGGGTATGGAATCCGAATTTCAGGATGAAATTCTCTTAAGGTGGAGGGGATGTAATACCCCGCCCAAAACCACCTTTGACCTATGGGGAAAAAGTCATGCATTGCATAGCATTTTTCATTTCAAGTGATGTTTTAAAAATTGTGCTTGCATGGGTGCATGTGATTTTCAAGGTTTCTCTTGCATTAATTTATTTGAGGGAAATAATTGTGTTGTTGTATTTATTGGAAATTATTTTGGGTAAAATTTAGTAGAGGAAATGGAGGGATGAGAACTAAGGAGAAAAGAATTTCTTAGAGATATATTAGCATCGGAGTTGATTTGGAATAGCTGTTAGGTTTGGTGATTATCCCTTGGTGACCCGAGTTCGAATCCTACCTCTTGTGAATCTTAGCTTTCTTTTTGAATTCTTTTCTACGTTTCTTTATGCCTTGGCCGAAAAAACCCTAGCTATTCTCTTGAATTTCAGCGCTATCTTCTTAGGGGATAAGTTTCCATATTTATCTCCTAAATTCAAGGATTTTTGATAAGGATAAAGACTAAATTTTATTTAAGCTTTTATGCTCTTTGATTTTCGAAAATTCTAGCTTGTTTTTAATTCATCAGATTTTATATTAGTTAGCTTGAATTAATTTGTTATTTTCCTAGCAAAATATCTGGTTGCTTTTGAACATAGAACCTTAGCTAAAAATCTGGAAATTTTTCCAGCTTTGTGCTGCCACCTTTGGAGAACTCCTTGCTCAACAAAAACTCTCCCAAGACTAGGGAATCTTATCCTAAATCCTCTTGCAAATCAGGTTTTATTCTAATCCTAAACAAAGCAGATTTTGTTCCTCATATTTTGCAGATTTTCGGCCAGCCTTGTGCATGCACAAGATGCACGAAAATCCTGCACTCCTAAGGCCATTCAAACTCTTCTAAACCTAACTCAAATCACCTAAAACACCCCTCACCAATTCAGATTATTTTAGCCACTCAAATTGTATTTTTATCCCCTACAATTTCCAAAATTTCGGCCAGCTTGTGCACAGGAATTTCGGCCAGCATAGTGCACAGAATTTCGGTCAGTTTGTGCACTCCTTATCAAATAAAATTCTGCACTCCAAGATACACCAAAACTCCTTGTTGATTAAGCCAATTTACAGCACCTAAATCCCTCACTTTTCCTCTCTGATTTTCGGCAGAACAACAACCAAAATTGCCCAGAATTTTCCCTCTTTTGTTCAGCAATTTTCACACAGCACCCACACCCTTCTTGCACAGAATTTTTGGTTGTCAAAACTCACTCAAACTCCTTCTAGTTTTGGACAAAAAAACCTGAACACGCACAGCCCTATCCTTGAGCACTATTTCGGCCAGCTTAGGAGAACAACTTCAAACTGTTTTTCTGCTCTCAGCTCCTCTCAATTTTGGCAGCAATAAAAGTGCAGCAAGCTACAGTTTTTCGCCATTGCTGCCAAAGAAACCTAGAGCCATTAGGAGTTCTTATTAGCATCACCTTCTAACCCTAAATCAAACTCTTCTAACGTTAAACCACAGCAGCAACCTATTCCAGCCTTACTACATGAAAAATTCCAGCGGACTTCCTCTGCAATTTTCAAAAACTCAAGAGCAATCCTAGGCAAAAAAAAAAAAAAAAAAAAAGAGCACTCCCTAAGGTAAGCAAAAGACCTCTCAACCTCTTGATTCTTTTCCTCCGTTGATTCTTCTCTTTTTCTTCCCTTGAATCACGCCACATAGGGGTTGATTTCATCTTCTTTCTCAGTTTTTGATCAAGAAGAAGTAAAGAAGACAGCTTTCTATCCTTCTTAAGAGAACTTGTGAGGGCCACCATAGGGGCATCGGGATCTTGTTAATCTGGTTGTCGTAAGGTAAGGAAATTCTTATCCTTGATGACGTAATTATGGTTTAATATGATTGATGATGTCTATAGGAGTATATTAGCATGATGAATGGGTTTGGTTGGGATGAATGAATATTTTGAGATGAGTATTGTGTTAAGCATATTCAATGTATAGCAATGCTATGTTTTATTGTGATAATGATGGATGTGAATCTTGATGGTTAAGTCGAGACCTTTTTGATATATTGCTCATGTTTTAGATGGGTATATGATTATGATATGTTTATTTCATGGAATGGGAGGTTTATTTGAAGCTAGATGGTGAGTCAAGATATACTTAGGGGAATAAATGAGTTTATATGCATGTTTGAGATGATTAAGTCCTAATCACGATATTATGTGATTCTATATTAGGAGGTTATCTGAAAGAAGTGAGCAGTTGATTTTTATCTTGTTTATCTGAGGCGTATCAAGTAAGTCCTTACATAAACCCTTTTTGTTAAATGCTTGTGGTGACAAGTCGAATGTTGTAAAGCTTTGTAAAGCTATTGTTGAACTATGATCACTTGGATTGTAAATATGGATGTTTATTCTCTAAATGGTTTTGACAAACTAACGTCTTTATCAAGAACTGTTCTTTCTCTAAACGTTCTAGAAAACTCTTTTTAAAGAAAACCACATTTTACAAAGCCACGGTGTGGAAATATTGTGAATCAGGAATTGATGGATATGTTCATTGAGTACTCAATAAGGGTAGACTAACAATACTAGTCTTGGAGGGCGTTAGTGAGTCTTTTGGCAGGCGGCCACCTCCAGAAGATAAGCTTCGCTTGAGAAGGCGACAGTATTAGTTGGTCAGGCCGGTTCGAGCTAGCATTTATACCTGGTATGGTATTATTTATTTTCCTGGCATGGACACTCGATGGTTTTGTTAAGTGTAGAGATGGAGGAGTATCTCACCCGGTGGGCTGTACACTCACCTTTAATCAGAACGCCCAAAGTGTGGTAATCTGATCCTGTCAAGGTGCACAAAGTGTGGTGCCTTAACTGCTTTCTTTTCATGGGGCTCAAAGTGTAGCACCATGGCAGTTTATTCGAGTGGATGATTTATTTTGTACAAAGTGTGACAATGAGAAAACTCCATTCCTTGTAAAGAGAAATTATTTATAACTTGCCAATTATTTCTGTAAATATTTTCAGCTATGTATTCATGAACTGTTCAAAGTACCATGTGCACACACAGGACTTACTGAGATGTTAATTTCGCATTGTTTTATATCATGTTTTCAGGGGATTGATTATGCTGAGCATGCGGGATGTGTAATAGTTGAAGCTTTTGTTATTCTCATTATGTTTTGAGGGACAAATGTTGATTTATGCTTCTGGAACCAATGTTCTCTTTTATTTAGTTTTGCTCCAGTTTGAGCTTGGTGTAATAAGAGTTTTCTTTTATTTATCTAAGTTTGATTTCTTGGGTTTGTCTTTATGTTATACCTAATTTTAAAGACCTCTTGTCCTCGGGATGGGGCGACATCCCCGCCCTTTTTAGGGTACGTAGTAGGGAGGTGTTACAACCAGGATATAACTCTACATTTGCCTCTTCTAATAATTTAAGTATCTCCCTCAAATCTTCACACTCTTCAGTTGCATTGTCGAAGTTATTAATGCCTGCAGCATCTTAAACCATTCAAACCATATCATCCCCTTGTACGTTCTCAATAGAAGGAATGTTGCTAGTTGTATTACTAGAAGATAAGTATGTTTCCTCATGAACACTCTATTTTTTTGTACCAAAGCATGAAACCCTATATTTAGCAATATTGTTTGACCTCTATTGTACTATAAAGATACCTATTTTGGCAGTTCATACAAGGACAATAGATTTTGGTTCTATCAGGTTTGTCTCTTAATGTGAATTCTACAAAGGCATCTAAACCCTTTTTATATTCATCATCTAAACGGTCTTATAAGTCAATCCACGATCGATCCATCTTCTTAATCATTTTTGTCGTATTTTTAGTCAACGTATATCATGCAATTGTTTAAAAGTATGAGAATATCATATTCCTAAATTATTAAAAGCATAAATTGATCAACACAAATTTAATTTTAAATTTTTGAAAAAATTTAACAGATTTTTCCCTTTAAGTACACGTTTGTCAGGCACTAAGCCACCTTAAGATGTGTCAAGAATTCAAGTTAACAAATGAAAAACTCATTCAACACAATATAAATTCCTGGAAATAAAAAAAATCAGGCACATAAAAAGGAGAAGATGAAACATAAGCCAGCAATATGAAACAGGCATATAAAAAATCACAGTTAAATATAGTTAAGTTTTACAAATATAACCAAAGAAAAAGGAGAAGATGAAAAACTGACGAAGGATGTGATTTTCAACATCATCAAAGGACCTTAGTACTTATATGATTATCACATTTCACGGAGTGAAATTCCACATTGGTAAATTTCCTTTTGTGTTCTAATGAACAATCTGTTTCAATTAGGGGTGTAAATTTCTTACTGTTTGAGTGTAAATATTTTATATTTGACATGTTCAATTTGTGTAATTTTTGTTCATAGTTAAGTTCTCAAAGTTAAACCTGAAATTGTGCATACCTAAATTGGAATGAATTTTTGTATAAGAAGTTGCTTCTTGTTGTGAAGTGGTTTTAACTAATATGCTTAAATCCAAATGTTAAAGTCAACCCGTGAAGAAATGACTAGGAAACTGTAAAACAAATGGGTGATTTCAAAGTCTACCATAGACAGAGTCTATCCTTGGCCCAAGCAAAAACTCCATTACCAGAGAATTGCAGCTACAAATAGCTCTCCACAAATTCCCTTTTGCCAAGGGCCAAGAAATCACATCATTTTTCATCTTCTCCCAAAATCAAACCCAACAAGCATAAATTGCCAAAACATATACCCCTCAAATTTCCCAAAACATTTACTTGTTCATAGAATGCAAAACTAAAATTTCAGTTTACTAGTTCAAATGGATGCCTCATTTTTTCCCACTCAATCTAAACTTTCTACGCACAAAAACAACAAATGTCCTAAATATAAGTATAAAAGCAACTGAAACAAGTAATAGTAAAATTGGCTAATTAAAAGAAGGAAATGCTAAAACAAGAAAACAACAAAAGTTACCATTTATCAAACCACTGTGAATTTAAAGTTCATATCCTACTATAAAGATATCACTAACAAAAGGTCAAGATAATTGCAGTTTCAAGTAGATATGGCAAACCATGAAAGCATTCAAAAGTTACGTGTTTTAAGAATTAAATGTTCAGAGGGCTTCTTCAGGCTAGAATCTTACCATTAACAACAGAATTTAAAGAATAAAAAGGACCACTAATAGCTGTGAAGAATTATCTAAGGATTGGACTTGCAGGGAAGGGTTTAATTGATGCAAGGCCAGACTTGTGATTCTCTAAAACCACAATGAAGGATATAGAACAGTTTCATACTAAATTGGTAGAAAACCAAGGAACAATTCTCAAAACAAATTAGATGAAAACAGAGAGCAAAAATTAAAAGAAATACATCAAAATTTTAATAGAAGCAAAGATCTTACCTTTAGGATGTAGAGGATGCAAAATGCAACTAAAATGTGAAGTAAAAATCGACAGTCAGTGAAGAAGAAAGGGCCAAAATGAAGGCGTCGCACAGGAGAAGAAGGGGCTTAAATGAAGGTACCACGCTGGAGAAGCAAAAAAGTAAAATCCTGCCAGAGAAGAACGAACTGTGCTAGAGCAGGACTTCAAATGCAAGCCGTTGCAGAAGCAAGAAACGAAAAATGCAACAAAAATAGGAGAAGAGTTCCTACTAAAATGAAATTTCTTAGGTTTTCAATACTAGATACAATGTCTAATAACTGTCGTATTAAATTTGCCCAATATGACGGTTATTAATGGTCATATTAAATAATCAAAAAGGTCCTATTTAATTTAGCAAATACGGTGATTAAACATTAACCATCGTATTAAATTTAACAAGTACAATGGTTACCAAATTAACCGTCATATTTAATCTTACTATATTAGAAAAAAAGCTTGATATTTTATTAATATTTATTCATATATATTACAAATATGACAAATAAATTTATATAAATTTTACTTTTACAATAATAATTATACATACAATGTCTATGTATGAATGAATTAATGATTATGATACTACACACACACACACACACACACACACACATGTTTGTAATTGATAAAAATATTTCTAATTATGTTATGTAACATATTAATTTAATACTCAGTAATCGGTGAAGGATATATTATGGTCCATATAAACATATAATAGAAAACTAATAATTAAATAGAATTCCATTTTAGCTCTTTAATAGAAATATACGACAACTTAAGATGTTTACAAAATTTTAATTGATAGATCAATGATCTAACAATTAGAAGTATTTGTAAATTTAAAACAAGTTCAGTGACCGAATTTGAATGTCATTTGCTTTATTTTACCACATTTTTGGGTTAATATCATATAATAGTAAGAAAACCTAGTGCAATTACAAATGTAAGGATATCAAATTAACGATCAAACCGTTGAATTTGTTAAAATCATTACCAAAAGTATTGTGACCACATTTGAAACTAATCAGATAAAATTTGATTTATTTCTTAATGATTTTATTATAAATAGACTAAAACGACGACGACAATCATCGTATTAGGATGTTACGTCTTATTACTTGAACTAATACGATGGTACACAAAAAATAATATCAGCCATGATTTTGTTAACAAAATAAGATGGTTAGAAATAACCATTGTATCAGTCCGGTAATATTCGACTATTAAAAAAAAATGATGTATTAGGTTTTAACAATTACAAACCGTCGTATATTATTGAATTAATATGATGGTTTTGCCATAACCATTGTATTAGGTTTATTAATATGACGATTACATAATCGTCATGTATATTAGTTTATTACGACGATTTTGTGACCGTCATATTAACTTTCATTGCATTTGCCCTCTTTTGTGACATATATATATATATATATATATATATATATAGGTACATATATCTGCATATATATATATATATGTGTGTATATATTGATATATACGTATATGTATATGTACAACACACATATACATATGCAGATATACGTACAATATATATATATATATATATATATATATGAATATATAAATTTGAATATACATATGAATATATGAGTCTTGTATGTCTGTGTATATGTATATTTATATATGTGTGTGTGTGTGTGTACATATATTAATACATATATATATATATATATATATATGAATATATTGAAGTATAAAAAGGGCAAAACATGCATACTGGAGCAATAAAACAAATAAATAACAAGGCATAACAGAAGGATTGTTATACTTCTGTGCTGTAATATTTTCTTAGGCTTTGAGTAAGATGTTTGAACTACTGGGGTTCCTTTTTCTCGGCTCGTTGAAGCTTCAGGATCAATGCCCGCAATGTCCTTACTTCTCCTTAGCATGAACGTAGTTGCTCCTAGCCTTCCAGGATATTTCCTCTGTCAGAATGGTCAGTGAATACCAAAGGTGCAAGGAAAAAAGTTGTTCTCTATCAACAGAGTAAAAGGAAAAACAGAGAGAAAAAATGGTGGCTAGGTGTTTTCCTGAGATAATTGTTATCACAGTTAGCTGATTGTTTTTTAGGTATAAGTTTTCCTGATAAGCACAAGAAAAAAACTATGCCTACTCAGTGATATTTGGGATTATCTCTGAGTAAGGAAATTCAAATCTCTTAAACAATTGCCTAACCATCTAAAGAACCATACTTGTTTAACTCTAAGCAAGCCAGGATCAAACATGGACCTTCGATCCATCTCATTGGGCTAACCTCAATCAATTAATCAACCCAAAAATGAACCAAAACATTTTCTCAAGCCTTTTTTACCTAATTCAAATCAGGCTAACTTTAACTATTTAATCTGAGCTCAAGCCCTAAATAATTAATTGACCAACTAAACTAGGCCAACAAACAATTCTCTCTTTGGACATTTTATTTTATTATAGCCCAATACAAGAATTAGGCTAGCTGAATAAAATAAAATCCACTTATGATAAAGACTAATTCCTTAACCCAAATATATCAGGACTTATGGGCTATCTCGGGGATCAAAAGACACATCCCTTGGCTACTAATATAACTAAAATACCTCTACTATACAAATAGCTATATTTTATATTTTAAATATTTTTTAATCATCATAAGGAAATATTGACTTCAAGGACAATACTGCATTAGCAATGTCTCTGACCTACAAGTGTAATAACTAAAATACCCCTTTACATATCGCTGTTTATTTAGAGAGGAAGAAGTGTACTAACACCTATCTAAAAGACATCTACCATCTTTAGATTTCTAGTCTAATGATCCACGACTTCTTGGAATATTTTTCCTTTCCAAGGGAGCTATCCTAAAACAAACACCCAAGTCATGTTCCCTAGGGCCCTAGATATTTAGATAATTCGGATAGTCACAAGGGGCGATATAGTATAGAAGCTATCTTGTACAAGTCTGTCTTAACTAACTAGTTATATATACCCAACATACAAGTATATTAGTCATATAATAGAACTTCCACTATAGTATATCAAAATATATACTCCTAGCTTCGTCAGACCACCAACTCATATTCAAGTCATAGAGTATACCAATACCCAACATATAAGTATATTTGTTCTACAATAGAACTTCAACTATAGTATATCGAAACATATGCTCCTAACTTCATCAAACTACCAACTCATACTCAAACCATAGAGTATACGTCCATGCTGTAGCAGTAGTAGTCTAGGTTTCTTCCGTATCGTACTTTTAGAAATCACTGCTACAGGTCCAATTCTATGTATTCGAAACATACTTGTGTTATGAAGTAAGAAGACTACTCGTTGGCTAAAGGTAAGCCATTCCTTATTTAAAATTCGTAACACAATAATCTTACCATGATGAGATTCCCATTCTTATCAAATATGTTAAGTAACCCATGGTCCATACCTTACTGTGAAAGACCTCCATTCACATAAACTATTTACTTAAACATAATAGGTCTTTTCCAGCGAAATTATGTACAAACGTGATGAAAAATTCACAAATAATTTTTGAGAATAAAACTTTTGTTAATATAAACCAAAATTACATCAGAAACGAAGTCTAAGAGAGCATATATTCTAACAATCTCCTACTTGTACTATAAGACTACGTAAGTGTTGGGATTCGTGGACTCCTAAACGCGGAAAACATCTACGAATCCCTCCCGAGGACCCAAGTAAACGATTAAGAAGATCTAAGCTTTAAGAATTACCTCTGGTTGCTGTAATCGAAATCCTTCGATTCTGGTTGCGCTGTTGTACGTTCAACCCGAACAATCACCAGACGCTGCAGTATGCGAACGTCCTCTATCGGATACACACCGCGAACTCACTCGATACCCAGGGAGTGCTAGCGCCTAGGGTTTGAGAGGTTTTTTTTTCTCTGGTAGAGAATGGCATGAATGTTCTCAACCGAAAAATTGGACTATTGAAAGACGGCTAGGGTTTTATTAAAAAAACCCTCGAACCTCTTAGAGTCCAACCCTAATAATATCTTATCATATTCTAATTTAAATTCAAATTAAATTAAAACTAATATGATAAGATTCTGCCATTATCTCGGTAATTTAACTAATTATTTTACCGAGTCAGATTCTTATAATCTGGATATCATCCAGATTCATCGAACCTGGTCATCAGAAAAATAACCTAACAAGTTCGCTTATTGTGTGACCCTATAGGTTCATTTAACACTGGCAGCGTGCCTAAATCATATTTAAATGGCCCACAAGTTATAAGCGGTTTCTAGCAAAACATTATAACTATCCAGGTTAAATGAAGATCGGTGATCTCTTTGAACCAAACCATAATTTTATATTTAGTCCTTTTGTCACACGATATCCAGATTAAGCATAAGGCACGGAGCATGTCATCCTTATTAAGCGTAATCAATTATTTCTTGATTTCATGGTAGACTGTTCAAACAAATGATATCAATATCTTAGATTGATATATTTGAGCACGGCCATGCATTTTAACAGATCTAACTTATCAAGGGGCCCATGGATATCTCTCCCATAATCGAGAGGGACAAATTCCTTCACAATCAATCATATTCCTCTCCTTGATTTATTCTATATCCAACATGTAGTCTAATTTATTATCCGGTTAAAGACAACTTTAGACAATGTCAAAATATAGAATTTATCAAGTAAGAAACTATGATGAATTTAGGTCGAAGGACTTTCAATATTATTATGGCTAGAAAGTACTTATGACATATTCCATGAAGTACTCTCACAGTGGGTCATGTCCAATACAATGTTTTCTAACATTTATTTATGTCTTGACTCGATATCACAAATATCCATGGCCAGTAAAACACAGCCATCAAGTCACAAACATACTAATCTTAATTTATTATTATTCCAATAATAATCGATCAGGGACAGTTTTAGAATAGTCATTGTATTCATTGTAGGGTTTTACTATCAAGTCACGTACTTGATGACCAACAAAACAAAACCCACTATTCATGGAAAGGAAAGCCTCATATTATTATATAAAACATAATGACAATTGTATAAGTACAAATTGACTCTAGGGCATATCCCCAACAGTAAGTCCGTAGGTACTTACCCCTATAGCGTCTAAGTATTTTCTAAAGACTCTTTCAGCCAAAGGCTTGGTGAAGAGATCTACTAGATTATTCTCTGAGGTAATCTGTTTCAACATAATTTCTCGTCTCTGGATGTAATCCCGGATTAGGTGATACTTCCTTTTAATGTGCTTCCCTTTCTTGTAGTTCTTGGGTTTTTTGGAATGCGAGACTGCGCTAGTGTTGTCGTAATACATCATAATCGTCCTGTTTATCTGTGGCATGACTCTAAGTTCTGAAAGGAATTTTTGGAGCCAGACTACTTCCTTAGATGCCTTCGAAGTTGCCACATACTCAGCTTCCATGGTTAAGTTAAAAATGCAAGATTGCTTAATATTCCTCCGTGAAATAACCTCTCCAGACAAGGTGAAGACATATCCACTAGTGAATTTTCTCTCAACCTTATCTGCCTAAAAGTCTGAGTCTGTGTATCCTGTAAGAACCAAGTCATTAGCCTTGTAAACCGACATATAATCTCTTGTTTCCTTGAGGTACTTTAGAATATGCTTTACAACTTACTAATAAACGTCTCTAGGGTTTGACTGATATCTGCTAACTACGCCTACGATAAAGTAGATATTTGACTTAGTGCATAGCATTGCGTACATGAAACTTCCCACAGCTGAAGCATAGGAAATTCTATTCATTCTATCATTTTCTTCTTGAGACTTTAGATAGTCATTTGAAGAAAAAGATAACCCATGTCTACAAGAGATTAACACTCCCTTGCGTGAGTCCATGCTGAACTTAGCCAACATCTTGTCAATGTATGTAACTTGGGATAATCCTAACATTCTCTACTTCCTATTTCTAAGAAGCTTAATTCTAAGAATGTTATTGGCCTCTCCCAAGTCCTTTATATTGAATTAACTAGACAACCAAAAATTAGTGGATGGCAATGTCCTTACATCAGTCCCAATAAGTAGAATGTCATCCACATATAGTACAAAAAAATCACGTTTATGCCTTCCAGTTTCTTGTACACACATTATTCATCCTCATTTTAAAAAAAACCATAGAACTTTACAGTTTTATCAAAATGTATGTTCCAAACTCTTGATGCCTACTTAAGTCTATAAATGAATTTCTTAAGTTTGCAAACCATATGTTCCTAGCCCTCAGCAATAAAGCCTTCCGATTGGGACATATAAATGTCTTCGCTAAGATAGCCATTGAGAAATACTATCTTGACATCCATTTGCCATATCTCTTAGTCATATAACATGCGATGAAAATGAGGATATAGATAGACTTAAATATGGCTACCGGGGAAAAAGTTTTCTCATAGTCGATACCTTTTTTCTGAGTGTATCCTTTAGCCATAAGTCTAAATTTGAAGGTTTTCATCTTCCCATCCACTCCTCTCTTCCTCTTGGATATCTACTTACACCCAATTGGTTTTATTTCTTTAGGTGAAGTTACAAGATCCCAAATCTGATTGAAGTACATAGACTCAATCTCAACTTTCATTGCTTCATGCCATAAGGTTACATCGGCATCAGCACTAGCCTCCTCATATCTAGTGGGATCTTGTTGCTAATGGTCAGAAACTAGGTAAAAAACCTCTCTAGTCCATCTTTTTGGAACCCTAGATACCCTCCCACTACGACCAGGCTCCATTTATACAGGTTACTGAGTCTATGGCTCTTCTTGTTCTACAATCGGGTTTGAAGAAGTCGATTCAGAAGATAATTTCTCATCGAGTTCCCACCTTGTTAAACCTTTAGTAGATGTGCTTAGATTATCCTCCAAGTATCTGGCATTAGTGCTCACTAGTACTTTTTGCTCCTTGGAATGATAAAAGTAACCACCATTTTTTCTTTTTGGATACCCAACAAAATAGCATAATTCTAATCTTGGTTCTAACTGTCTCCCATGATCAGTACATAAGTTGGACAGCCCCATATCTTGAGATGATTTAGACTTGGCTTATGCCCAGTCCACATTTCATAGGGCGTTTTAGGTACTAATTTGGAAGGCACTAAGTTCAGAATATATGTTGTTGTTTCTAGGGCATATTCTGAAAAAGACACCAGAAGAGTAGCATGAGACATCATGCTTCGAACCATTTCCGTCAATGTCTTGTTCCTTCTCTTAGCTACTCCATTTTACTGGAGTGTCCCCAATGTAGAAAGCTAGGATACTATCCCATGTTGTGCCGCGTAGTCCTTGAATTCACCAAGGAGGTACTCTTTGTTAGTGTTTTACTCTAGAGGCAATCACTTGTACCATGTATATTGCATATTAAATTAATAAGAGGCATTCTTTATCTTTTAGTTTGATTGTTATATCTAAATATGTGTACAAATCGTTAGATAAAGTCCCTAGTACAACACACTGTTAAGGAAATCATGATAGAGATCATGATATGAGATTCCTACTACACTATGCAGTGTTTGTACTTAAATAATCCCCAGTCATAGTATTAATAAGATGGGACATTATTAATACGCCAAGACTAGCGCATGTTATATCTCTTGATTGGATCAAGCGGTGGTTCTCATATCCGTGAGTATTAGGATACTCAGGATTAACGTGTGGATGCTTGTTTTGGAATAAGTTCATTGGATGACCTAACTAGGAGATAATCACTTGGATAACTATTTAGTGCCAGTGATAGAATCTCATTATAGCAAGTGTGCAAGTATCCATAGACTTGAGATCTCCAAGGTACTTTGTTTAACGAGCATTGTACTTTGATTCTAATCTTTGGAGTCTTATCTAGGACTGCCTATGGGATGGATATTGGGTACAACGTAAAGTAAACGAAAGTAGTTGAGAAAGTCAATAAAGGATTCACCACTCCTAATAAGGAGAGTATATCTCAAGGCCACTTGTAGAAATCATTACTCATGAAGTCCTTGGCCAAGGCGACTATGTGATGGAAATGGTTCCAATTGATACACATATCGAGTAATGGATTTCTTGAACAAGTACTAAAATATTCGGGCCAGAATTAATAATATTCTGGAGGGAGTTGGCACTAATTCCATGCTCTAGACCGAATGAGATATTGTATGGTGAAAGGAGTTTATTGCACTGATAATTTGCTATTGAAAGGTTCATGTCAAGCCACTTGACTTTCTGGATTTTTGGGTGGTCAAGAGTCATTGCTAAATGTCGCTCTTGATATGCTAAATATGGATTTATTAATTAGAGAATTAATAAATTTAATCCTTTATTTTATTAAGAATTATTAATTCTAATATTGTTAGAATTAATTCATATTATGCTACCAATAAGACCAGGAAACCTAACGGGTCACACACAATAAAGGTTTGAATGCTCAAATATATTATTTGATAATATTGTGGGGTTAATCAAGAGAAGGGAATGTATTTATAGGTGAATTATAAGTTTGTTATAATTCATGAGACCTAATTGTAATTAAGTAAACTTCAAGGACCAATTTGTTGACAATTGGACGTTGAAGGACTAAGTTGTAATTTATGGTAATTATAAATCTATAAATATAAGGAAACGGTTTCCTTAGGGTAAGAGACACAGACTATTCACGCAATAACAAAGAAACCGTTTCTCTGCCTCTTTCTTGATCAAACCCTAGCCGTCTCTCTCTTATTAATAAAAACCCTAGCCTCCTAAATTCTACTAGCATAGAATTGTGAGATTGTGAGCGTTCGACCTTGTGTGGATTATCATTAGAGGGAGTTCTTTCTTGGACTTCAGTTGAGCTGCTGTGAACCAGTTTTGTGATCTGGATCGCGCATGCGTTCTTGGAACAAGAAAAATTTAAATTCCGGCTTCAAGAGGTAATAAGCGTGATCTTCTCTTTTTCCCGTTTCTACTGCAAACCCGTGATCCATGGCTTGGATTTCTTGCTATTTTTCTCTACGTTTAATTTGTTTAATTAATTTAGAAATCCTACACTCTTCACCATGATATGATCATAAGGTCTTGATCAGTTTACCTGCCCGATACTCCACTTTAGCCTTAAACTCTTTAAACTTGTCAAATGAGCCAGACTTGCATCTCATCATGTAAACATAACCATACCTAGTACAATGATCCGTGAAGGTAATGAAGTACTCAAACCCCCTTTAGCTAGTGTAGACAGAGGACTACACATATCAGTGTGAACAAGACTCAATATCTCATTGGCCCTATCTGCCTTTTGGGTAAACAACTTTTTGGTCATTTTTCCTATAAGGCAAGATTCACACTGAGGCTAACTTTCTAATCTCAATGAGCCTAAAGGCCCATTATGAATTAACCTCTAAATCATGGTTGAGTTAATATGACCTAATCTTAAATGCCAAATATATGAGTTATTGACATTAGTCTTTCTCTCCCTGTTTAAAGCTTAAGATTGAGCATTGTTTAATTGATTGTTAATAGGATTAATGAAAAGTAGATTTTCATACATGTGCCCAGTACATAAAACTTCTTCATTTCTACTGATAATTATACCAGAATGGAAATAAACAGAATATTATTGATTTATTAGTTTTGCAATTGAAACCAAAATTTGTTTAAAACCAAGTACAAATAAAATATCCTTCAAAATAACTATTCTATTACAATAAAAAACAAGTTCTAGTTCTTCCATTGTAAGGGCCCATACTTGTGCTCTATTTCCCACCATAGTCTATATTTGTCATTCTGGAGTCTTCTTATCTTTCTAAACCCTTGTAAGGAGTTTTAAATATGATTAGTGGCTTCTGAATCAATAATCCAAGTAGAAGTTGATCCAATCATTGATATCGACTCTAGATAGAAAATATTACCTATGAGATTTATCTTAGCTTGAAGATTTGGGCACTTCTTTTTCTAGTATCCCTTCTTTTCACACTTGAAACATTTGCCCTTGGGTTTATCTTTAGATTGGGACTTGGGCTAAGCTGATGCATTACCCTTCTTCTTCTTGAACTTTCTGAGTTTGGGCCTAGTTCTTGAGGAAGAAGCAATTTTAGCCTTTGATTGTGGCTTCATAACCTTCTCTGCCACTTGAAGCTCTTTATTAGCTCAGTTAAATTTATGTTTAACTTGTTCATGTTATAGTTCAACTTGAACTGAGTAAAAGAGCCCGGTAGAGATTTGAGAACCATATCCACTTGGCTCTCGGGGTCAATTATAGCCCCCAAGACTTCTGCTTTCTCAAAAGCAGTAATCATTTTAAGCATATGCTCCTTGACTGATGCTCTTTTAGCCATCTTGGTATTGATGATCATTCGAAGTGCCTTCTGCCTCGCGAGCAGGCTCTTGTCAGCGAACATCGCAGCTAAATATGTACTTATATTGTAAGCAGTTGTCATGTGCTTATGTTTGGACTGGAGGACATTAGACATGAACGCTAATATATAGCAGCATGCTATTTCATCAGCCTTTTTTCCATGTCTTTTCAGCCTCTCGCTCCTTATTGGTAGAACCTTCCCCGATGACCGGGTAAGTTTCATAGAGGACATACTTATACTCCTTGATTGTGAGTATTATACCCAAGTTCCTTTTCTAGTCCACATAGTTAGGACACGTTAGCTTATTCTCCCAGAGAATAATGGCTAAAGGACTGAAAGAATCTCCACTAACCATTTTTGAAAATCGAAAATAAAAGAAATTCTCAATTTTGTGAAAAATAAAATAATTTTGTGCATTTTGTCCTCATATATAATAGTTAGCTATATTACTATTATCTTTAACACGATTAATTTGGCTCTTAGAAAAATTGACATAGTTTCTTGGAAAGATTAACAGTTTCCTAAACTAAGTATATTATCCTCCACAAGTTAATTTTTCTTCTACATAATAATCTAGAAAATAACTCCATCGATGGGATGGCTGTTTTTTCTCATTTCCTATAGACATACCACGCACTATAACCTCCAACGTGGGTTAGCCAATCATAGTACGTGTCCTGAGTTATTAATTACATTATTTCTTTAGTTCTAGATCCTTGTGGTATCTCCATCCTATACAAGTTCACTTATAGGGTGACGCATGGAGACCTATGATCTCTAATAAAGATCGTGATGGAAGTTGTGGGGCCGTTAGAACCCCTTTCCTACTTAGTTTTTAAAACAAGGGTTATCTTGGAAAAATATCATTTGAGAATTTCTATTAAGTTTTCTTTTAACTTAAAAAATAAAATATCTAAACCTAGAAAAAAAATTCTATATCAAGGTTTATACTCTTTGAGAAATTTTTCATGGATTAATTTCATTTAAGTTAAAACTTAATGATTTCAAAAATTTCCATTAAAGCTTTCTAGAGACTTTGTTCTCAAGTTTTTATTTGACGAAAATAATTTTTCTTGTAAAAATAAATTAAAATGGTTTTTCATTTTAACTTATAAAAATTTCTAAATCGAAAATATTTTCGATGTCAAGGATAAAATCCTTTAAGAAAATAACTGAGGATTAATTTTGGTTTAAGTTAAAATTAACCATTTAATTAAAGAAAAATATATTTTTTCTTTTCAAAAATTTCCAAAGACTTTCATTTTTTGAGAAAACGTGCACATAGGTACTAAAATAAGTAGCATGCTAGAAAACTATAAAAGTTTTCATGCTTTTCTATTTTTTAAACCTAAGTGCCCAAAGAATAGAATTAAACATATTAATTAAATTAACTAATGATCTTTCTTAATCCTAAATTCCTTACTATTAATTTTCATGCAAAAATATTTCATGAATATTAACTATTGCAAAAATAATAACTTTGCCTAGTATGGGACAAAAAATGAAAAAGAAATTGTGCAAAAATTACAAGGAAATTTTTTTTTTAAAAAAAATCCTTGGTCTTCATGCATTCGACACACTGGATTATGGCCCATGAACCTATGGTCCATGGACCCACTCACCCGCCTGAACCCACGCCCGATTGCCCAAATACCCGTGTGCAACCCAGTCACAATTGTGACCAAGACTGTGGGAGGATGCATGTGAGCCTCCCACGGATTTGGTACAAAATACCCCAAGTTGTGGAGGCTTGGGCCACATTGCGGCTTCCAAGCTACAGCTTGTCCTGGGCTCCTCCACGACTCGAGACCTACCGAGTCGCTGCCTGACTTCACGGCTCGGCTCTACTGTTCTTATTCTTCTTTTTTTTCTGTGATTTTTCTTATAGATTCCTTCTACAATTTTCTTGCTCGACTCTACAAGCGACATTTTGATTACAGATTTCAACCAAAATACATTAAGTCAAAACTAACATCTGGATATACCCTTAAAACTTAGGCTTACATGATTCACTATGAAAAATAACAAATTATAGAGAGTCCTAAACCTCAACTGTGAGGCTCACAAATGATCTATCCCATACCAATAAAAAGAAGGATCACAGACATGATATCAAACAATCATCTGGCCATTTTTATTAGATTAACATGCTTCCTAAGCCTTTAAAACATCATGCTCTAGTACCAATTGAAGCATAAAAATGGCAAAACATGCATATTAGAGCAATAAAAAAAAAATGAATAACACGGCACAACAGAAGGATTGTTATACCTCTGCGCTTTAATATTTTCTTAAGCTCTGAGGAAGATGTCTGAACAACAGGGGTTCTTTCTTCGCGACTCGTTGAAGCCTTAGGATTAATGCCTGCAATTCACCTACTTCTCCTTAGCCTGAACACAACTGCTCCTGGCCTTCCGGGATATTTCCTCTGCCTGAACAGTCAGTGAATACCAAAGGTGCAATAAAAAAAGTCATTCTTTTTTCTTCTCTGTTAGAGAACCAACAGAGTAAAAGGAATAATAGAGAGAAAAAAATGGTGGCTAGGTATTTTCCTGAGATAATTGCTATCACAATTAGCCGATTGTTTTTCAGGTATAAATCTTCCTGATAAGCACAAGAAAAAATCTATGCCTACTTAGTGATATCCGGGCTTATCTATGAGTTTGGAAATTCAAATCCCTTATACAACCACCTAACCATCTGAAGAACTATACCTGTTTAACCCTAACCAAGATAGGATCAAACATGGACCTTCGGTCCATCTTATTAGGCTAACCTCAATCAATTGGGACAAGATTAATTAAAACCTAACGGCAATTGATTAATCAACCAAGAAATGAACCAAAACATTTTCCTCAAGCCTTTTTACCTAATTTAGATCAGGCCAACTTGAACTACTCTATCTGGGCTCAAACTCTGAATAATTAATTGACCAACTAAACCAAGCCAACAAATAATTCTCTCTTTAGACATTTTATTTTATTATAGCCGGATAAAAGAACTAAGCTAGTTGAATGAGATAAAATTCACTCATGATAAAGACCAATTCCTTAACCCAAATACATCAGGACTTATGGGCTATCCTGGGGACCAAAAGACATATCGCTGCGGCGACTAAAATGATCAAAATATCCCTACTATACAAATAGCTGTATTTTATATTTTAAATATTTTTTAATAACATCATAATGAAATATTGACCCCAATGACAATGCGGTGTTAGCAATATCTCCAACCTACAGGTGTAATGACTAAAATATCCCTTTACACATCACTGTTCATTTGGAGAGGAAGAAGTGTACTAACACTTATCTAAAAGACATCTACCATCCTTAAACTTCTAGTCCAATGATCTACGACGTATTAGAATTTTTTCTCTTTCTAAGAGAGCTACCCTAAAGCAAATATCTAAGTCATGTTTCCCAAGGCCTTAGATATTTAGATCATTCGGACAGTCATAAGGTGGGATATAGCATAGAAGCTATGTTGTACAAGTTTGTCTTAACTAACTAGTCACACATATCCAACATACAAGCATATTGGTCCTATAATGGAACCTCAATTATAGTATATCAAAACATGTGCTTCTAACTTCATTAGACCACCAACTCATACTCAAGCCATAGAGTATAAGTCCATACTGTCATAGTAGTAGTCTAGATTTCTTCCGTATAGTACTTTTAGAAGCCACTACTATAGGTCCAATTCTACGTATGCGAAATACTCTTGTGTTATGAATTGAGAAAACTACTCACTGGCTAAAGCTAAGTCATTTCCTATTTAGAATTTGTAACACAATAACATTACCATGTTAAGATTCCCATTCTCATCATTCGGTTAAGAACAATAGTTTATGTGTTAAGTAACCTACGATCCATACCTTACTGTGAAAGACCTTCATTCATATGAACCATTTACTTAAACACAATGGGTCTTTTCCAGTGAAATTGTGCACAAAAGTAATGAAAAATTCACAAATAATTTCTGAGAATAAAACTTTTATTAATATAAACCAAAATTACATCAAAAATCTAGTCTAAGAGAGTATACATTCTAATATATATATGTTTATATATTAATATATATATATATATAGTATATGTACAATTTACATATACATATACATATACATGTACAACATATATATTATATATATATGTGAATATGTATGTATATATATGTATATTTGAATATGTTTATACATATATGAATATATGAATTTGAATATATTAATATATCAGCATTGTTAGGAATCTTAACTTTACTGCAAATTATTACCAGATTTTCAATATCAGCATTGTCGGGAATTTTCAACTTTTACAAGATTGGTAGGTGTGGACCAGTGGTCATGAATTACAAGTAAACCAGAAGATATGAATTACAAAAGAAGAATGGTTGGTTTTACAAGATTGGAAGATTTAGGAAGACCTGTAGACAAGACTATTAATTTGGAATTATAAGCATGTACTGCTAGGTTTGAATGATTGTTAGCTTTGAATTACAAGTATGTATTCAAATTAGTTCATAGTTTTTGAGGTCTAGGTATTATAAATAGCTAGCCCTGTCCCATTTGCGAGTATGAGTGATTTTAGAGTGTGTGTGTGTAGCCTGCAAAAGTGAAAATTGCAAGAGTTAGTTTTCTCTACAATCTCTTATATTCAAGAAATGTTTCAAGAATAATCAATAAGGTTTTACAATATTACAATTTGTCAGTTATTTCTTACCATATTTATGTTGAGTTTATATTTAGTTTAAAGTACTTTATCTCCCTTTTGCAATATTCTATTAATTCATGATTCATTTGTAGAGGTCTAGCTTATGTAGGGATATCTATCTCACTAAAGCCATCAATATATGATAAACTAATTGTATGCTTCTTCCTATCCGAAAAGGCATTAGGAATTTTAGAGCAAACTTGTTCTTCTAATAATCTTTGAAAATCTAATATTTTTTGTTGAATAGATGGATTCTTTAACTATTCTTTTGTAATGTATTTCTTCATTCAAAAAATTAATTTGAGCAATTAATAGTTGAATTCTAGAAATATAGTTATTCTTTAAAATTGATTTGGCTTAAAAAGCAATTGTTCTTAGATTCTTTTGTATTTCACATCTCATTTTAAAAAGTTGATTTGGTTTTGTTGGAGAATTATTTGCTTTTTCAAAGTGTTGATGTCTTTACTTTGAGGGCTTAAAAGAAATGGAAATGTGACTTGGATGGATCATATGTTAGTATGAACTCCATGTTAGTCTACTTTAAAAGGATAGATCTGAGTTAAGAAAGGAGTTCCTAAGATTACTTATTTGTTTAGGTCTTTAATCAGAATAAATGAATTAACAAAATAAAAATAAGTATTGCAGATATGGGCATTGGATAATTTATAACTAATTTGAAGCTGAATCCCAGAGGTTGAATATAATTTAGTAGCTATTTTTTCATAATAATTAGTGGGAACCAATCCTTCTTGAATATAATTTTGATTAGCACCAGAATCTAGTAATGCCGCCCTTTTGATTACAAAATCATCTATTTTAAAAATATTGGGAATATACCATTTTTGAAAAGTTTTTCGGGAAATAGCCGAAATATAGTCTTCTTTTTGATTATCTTCTATTGTACAGGTAGTATCTAATGTATCATCTAGAAGTGGTTTTTCCATTTTTAAATGTAAAAGGTCAATATTAATATTATTTATGTTAGTAATTCTTTGTTCATTTTGTTCATTTAAATTGTTAACTTCTTGTTTCAAAATATTAATTTTTGTATATAAATCTTGTAAAGAAATTGTTACTTCATCTTTGTCTTTCTTTTTAAATCTATTAAAGGCTTCCTTTAGATTATAAGGTTCTACTTGCTGTGTAGGATTTAAGACCATATCTTTTACTTTAATTAAATATTCTCTTTTCACATTTTCATCTTGAATATGATCTAAGAGTTCAAAAAAGAGTTTTTTATTAGCTTTAGTAATAACATTAATATTGTTAGAACTAATCATATTAATTTCTCCTATTGAATAGGTACATATTCTAGTACATCCACAAAAAGAAGATTCATTTAGGGATTCACTATCAGAGGAATTTTCTTAAATTTTGAAGATGTCTTCTATAGTACTATCAGATTATTCGAGGATTTTGATTCATCAAAAATAGCTTCTATTTGATTTAGAATGTCTTTATTTAAAGAGAGTTCACTAACTTTCTTTTCTTTTTCTACTTTTATTTGCATTCATCAGCTTTATGTCCTTTTTTTCCATAAAAATAACATTTGATTCCATCCTTATCTTTTTCTTCTTTTGATCTTTTCTTTTCTTTAAAGATTTTATAAAACTTTTCTTTTGGGTTCTTTGTAGAGGTTTTTATTTTAGATTTAAATTTCTTTTTCAATTGTTTAGAAGGAGGTTTTATGGGAGCATAACCAAAAATCTCACAAAAGTTTCCTAATTTCTTAGAATTTATATAATAAGTTTCCATTTGGGCTTTAAGTTTTAAATTAGTACAAAGATGTGTTCCTACTTGATTTACATAATTAATTAATTGGCCATAACATAAGGTTTATAAGGGATAGTATTGCCTCAATCTAATTTATGTTTTTGTCTTACTTTGTTAGCAAGTAAGGGAGGTAAACAAAAAATAAATCTTTCTTTCCAAAACACACAATGACAATCTTTCTTTCCATCAAGAATCATGTAATTTAGGACAGGTTAGATTAGTGAGTATTTTAGAACTACAGTCAGCTAATTGTTGAGGATTTCCTAGAAAATGTTGGGCTATTGTAAACATAAAAGTATTTAAACAATCAGATACTTTGTCATGTGTGGTTACAGGTTGACCTGAGGCATCTAAAGTGGTTTTGGATTGTATTTTGGGAGCATTCATAATTTCAAGTCTTTGATTCTCAGTAAGGTAGTTATGCCACCACTTATGAAGGATTCTAGTAAAGCCAGTAGTTAAAATATGAAGAATGGAGATATCAGAATTAGGGGTATTATGACATTTATGAGCAGTGATAGCCATAGCCATTTCTTGAATGACACTGAGGATTTAATGTTTTGATATGCCATCAATATTCCATTCGGTAATATCATGGCCAGAAAAGGCTGCATGGGTATCAAGATATCTTTTTTCAAATTGTACATCAGGAAAAGAAGGTCGAGGATAATAGTTCCAAGTGTAAGGAGTGGCAAATCTCTTATGCATTGGTTATTTAGTTTTGGAAGTTAATTTATTAAGGCTTTCGAAGTAGGATCTTGAACAGATTAAAAACGGGCTCTCGAAGAAGTTTTGGAAACATCTTTAGTATTAAGTTGTTTAAGTTTTTTATTTAAATATTGTAATATGTCTAAATTAGAATAATCTATTTTTAAATTATCTTTTGATAATTTTATAGAGTTATCTTTATATAAAATTGGCTTAAAAATTAGGTTAGATTCTACAGCTTGTTTTGGATCATACTGTTTAACCTAGGTATTTCCCTAACAGCGGAATTATGATCTAAATAGTGATTAACATCTGATTTGTATAATTATATTGTTGAATTACTTTACTTGAACCTTTATTAGTGACATAACATTGTTTATCTAGACTTTCTATTTTAAAAAGAGAGGCTATAAGTACATGACCTTCAACTGGGATTTTAATTTCTTCTAGGGGAGGAAGTACATATTCTTTTACTTCATTTTTAGATGTATACCATTTTTTGCTATCATATTTATAGATTCTAATTGGTTGTATTTACCTAAATATTCAAACCAATCAAAGAAGTCTAAATGTTTTCTAAATTATTTAAGATCAGAATAATACTTGTTTAGTAATCTAGTTATTTTTTCAGGTTTTACAGTTTCAAAATAGTAATCTATTTTGAGCTTATTGCAGGGTCTATTCTATAACTGTTTTACATATATTTTATCTAATTTGAACTCATCATCAGAAGAGATTGTTATTAAAGTTTCTAGCATTTGCATTCTAGATTTTGTTAGGTTAGAGGATTTTATACTAACACTGTCTTCATAATTAACTTTAGGGATTTCTCCTAAAAAATCAACACTGTTTAGCCGACAAGTACTTTGGCTTCTAAAGAGAGGTCTCTGAGAAGAAGAAAAAGAAGAAGAAGCAATAAAGAAAGACTTTCGACTGAATTCAAGTTCTATATTTTTGGAAGAGGATTTTATGATCTGATCAATTTTATTGGATTCATAATATTTTTTAGGATGGATGATATGTTCAAAATTCCATTTTGTATCATGAAGAACATCATCCCACTTAAGGAGACAAGGAACAAAAGTGTTTGATCTTTCAAAATTAGTTTCTAATAAATCGACTTTTTTTTCTTTGGGTTTTACGTTAGTTTTCATTACTTTGTAATAAACACGACAAATAAGACTAAGAGACTTAGATCCAAGTTCAAATTCTAAGTTCTTTGTCTGGATATTTAGTGTTAAAGTTTTTAAAATATGAGGATCTGAGAGATCCACAGTGAAATTAGGATAATGATTAAAATAAACAGGGCCATTAGCCATATTAGATTCAAGTACAACTAGAAGACTATTATTAAAATCTAACTGTCGAATATCTCTTAATAGTAAACAGATAGGAGCATTTATACCTAATCTATACAATGGTTTGACAGAAACTTGTACTAAACCAATATGCAAATATTTATATTATTTTTTCGGCAGTGTTCTAAGGTTTCTGAATTGAATAATTGAATAGTCCTGTAAGGTTTATTGTTAGAAACTGGGTTCTTAGTGTTTTTGATGTTATAATTTTGTACTAAATCAAAAATTCCTTTTTCATAAATTTTGTCAAACTTTTCTGTTGGCATTTTCCAATTCATCAATCTGGATTCCATTTGATCTAATTGAGAGCTGATTTCAAAGCCATCGATAGTTTCTATAACTATATCTGATAAGTTGGAGCTAGAGGCCATGGCAGAAAGGAACTTTCTCTTTCTTCCTAAAATACTTAGTAGTCTTAAATGTTTTTCCCCTATGCTTCTCCAAGTTAATCTTCTCCTCTACCTAAATTAGATTTTTAGGACATGAACTTCACCAAAGCATGTATAAACTAATTTGCAAAGCTATAGAATTTGTAGATAAATTCCCTGATGAAATTAAGGATAAAACTATGTTGTAAAGTTTTTTAGGATGTTTGAATTACATTTCTAATTTCATTCCCAATCTAAGATAAATTTATGACCTTTATATCAGAGAATTCAAAAAAATTCTGTCGCTTAGGGGCACCGAATAGACCCAAACTATTTAGAAAATCAAGAATATTGTCAAAAAACTCCCTTGCCTTTGTATTCCATATCCAAATGCTTTTTAGATTATTGAAACTGATGCCTCTGAGCTTGGTTATAGAGGTATTCTAAAATAGAAGAAATCCAATTCTTCTTTTGAGCAGTTAGTCAGATATTGAAAGATATGGTTAATATCATTCCAATGTCATCATATTAGAGAAAACACTAAATATTGCTAATAAATTTACAAAAAATGACACATCTGGTCTTTTACTATTAATAAGATATATTAGTGCACCAATAACACTTAAATAATGTACTTCAAGACCAAGATTTTTTTTTATTATTATCCACCTAAAAGTTAGAATGGATTTTTACTCACATCAAGTGACGTAGCAAACCATTAAAGTACTCAATGGATATACTTGGTCTATGTAAAGTCTTTTCAGAATTTTCCCTATATATGTTAATTGGTAAACAAAAATATCATCTTCCAAACGTTTAATTTGTGAATCAAGACAAAAATTTTGTTTTGCAAAATTTTTTGTTTTAAACTTTTATTTTAAATAATTTATTATCTTAGAAAACTCTTCAAAAGCTTTAATAAGGTTAATTACATTAATATAAATGACTAATATTACAAAATCATATTATGATTTCTTTATAAAAATATATTGACATACTAAATCATTTTTATATTCTATTTTCAATAGGCAATCACAAAGATGATTATACTACAAAACGTTTTGATTGCTTTATCTATACAAAGATTTTTATATCTTGATGGAATAATTTTCTTAAGAACTGGACTTACATACTTCAGGAATATTAAATACTTCTAAGGATTTTCATGTAAATTTTAGTGTCAAGTGTTTCATATAAATAAGTAGTAATGACAACCATTATATGCATATCAAGATTTTCACACACTACTAAACTCATAAAATATCGAAATGTAACAGGATCAGTCATAGGTGAATTGTCTCTTCCTAATCAACTTTAGATGTTTGTAAAAAATTTTTTGTGCTACAAATCATGCTTTATATCTTATGATTTTATTATTTTCATTTTATTTTTGGACAAACACCCATTTATAGTCTACTAGCTTTACACCTTATGGCTTTTGGACAATAAGTCCAAAAACCAAACATTTCCATTTTGGTCAATCATTTCTATGCGGGGATTCATTAACTAACTTAGATTTAGGATTTTCTTCTAAAATATCAAGAGTTATATTATATGCAAAAACAATATCAACAATTATTTCCAATCTATTCCAGCTTCTTCCTATAATGACAAAATTTATAAAATTTTCTAATTGTCATTATTTTCAAAAATTTATCTTATCATTTATATCTTGGTTCTCTTTTTCTACCTCTTCATCATAATTACTTTGATTATTTAACCCTTCTCTTCTTGAAGGATTTTTATCTTTAAAACCAGGAGGTCTACTATACTTCTAACATGTTTTAGATTTATTAAGTATACTATTGGTATTTTGTCCTATAGGAATTTCAATTAATATCAAAGCATTTTCAATTAGAATTTGAGATTTTATTACTCTAATAAAGTCAACAAAAGTATATGATAATTAATTGTTATTTTTTGCAAGTGAATTAATCTTTAAACTCTAGTTCACTATCGCTTGAACGCAGATCAATATAATCAATGATATTGCCCATATAGTTTCCTTTTTCTATAACTATTAAGTATGATATTATAATATTTTCATAACCCTTTCCCTTAGCTTTTACGCACTCTTTTGTGTGAATGTATATAGTGTTAATTTGAGGCCCTGGAACATGCACTTAGCAATTTTTTTAGTGTTTTTACAGGGGCATGGCATGGTGCACAGCCATGCATCAAGCCATGCAAAAGAAAAAAAAAACAATGAGAAAAAATTTCTAGGAGCTAAGCATGCATATGGCTGTTAGAATATATGCCCAAAATGGACTATGTATTTCTGTATTTTGAAAAGTAATAAAATATTTCATTCATTAATGGTTAGTTGTTTACATATATTTTCACATTAAGGTCTAAGTATGTTAATATGTGATCTACGTAATAAGGTCGTACTTTCACAATAAGGTGTAGTTCATGGGCTATTAATATATAAGCTAAAACGTTCTTGATTGATTGATGAAGTTGGGTACTTCATCAATGTTTAGATCATTACATTATAGTTTTTAAATAGGAAATAGTTTACTTTTAACCAGTGTATGCATATTTAGACTATGTAGAATTGGACCACGTGTTAGTAATCTTTATAAAAGGACTACAATAAATAAAGATTGGTCTATCTCTACTATTGTGTGGATGAGCACTCTAAGAGTTGAGTAAAAGTTGGTTGTCTAGTGAAGTTAGAGTAAAAGTTGGTTGTCTAGTGAAGTTAGATTTGTGCACTTTGATATATAATGGGTGAATTCTTAACGCAAGGCTAATAACCTTATATGTTGGGTGTACAACTCTAGTTAATTAAGACATACTTATACAATAAGTTTATGTGTTTCACTTAATTAAGATATCACTCCCTTATGATTGTCTAGGATAATCTAAGTAGTCTAGGACCTTGGGAACGTGACTTAGTATGTATGCTTTTTGTAACTCTCTGAGATAAGTGGGTACTGTTGGAATATTTACCCTTTAGACTAGGTTTCTAATGTAGTTATCGAATTTATTAATAAAAGAATTTATTCTCAAAATTTGTTTGTGAAATTACATTTTATTTGTGCATGATTTACGTTTGGAAAATGCCCATTCTGTTTAAATAAGTGATCTATGTGAATGGTGGTCTTTCATAGTAAGGTATGGATCACGGGTTACTTAACACATAAACATTACTTCTTAACCGATTGATGAGGATGGAAATCTCATCATGTTTAAGTTATTATGTTATGAATTCCAAATGGGGAATGGCTTACCTTTAGCCAGTGAGTAGTCCACTCACTTCATAGCATAATCATATTTCAAATAAGTAGAACATGACGGTAATACTGGTTTTTAAAAGTACTATTTAGAAGAAACCCAGACTATTATTGCTATAGCGTGGACTAATATTCTACCGCTTGAGTATGAGTCGGTGGTTTGACGAAATTGGAAGCATGTACTTTGATATACTGTAGTTGAGGTTTTATTGTAGAGCCAATGTATTGTATGTTGGATATATGTGACTAGTTAGTTAAGACAAACTTGTACAAGATAGTTTCTGTGCTATATCACCTCTTGTGACTGTTCGAATGATCTAAATATCTAGGACACTGGGGAACATGTTTTAGATGTTTGTTTTAAGGTAGCTCCCTTGGAAAGCAGAAACATTCTAGGAGTCATGGATCATTGGACTAAAGGTCTAAGGATGGTAGATGTCTTTTAGAGAGGTGTTAGTATACTCTTCCTTTTTAAACGTATGGCGATGCGTAGAGGGGTATTTTAGTCATTACACCTGTATGTCGGAGACTTTGCTAACGCAGGATTGTCCTCGGGGTTAATATTTTCTTATGATGATATTAGAAAATATTTAAAATGTAAAATACAGCTATTTCTATAGAAGAGGTATTTTGGTTATTTTAGTAGTCAATGCGATATGTTTTTTGATCCTTGGAATAGCCCATAAATCTTGATGTTTTTGGGTTGAGAGATTGGTCTTGTATAAAATGAATTTATTTTATTCGAGTAGCCTAATTTATTTATTGAGTTAGAATAAAATAAAAGGTCCAAAAAGGGAGAATTATATATTGACCCATTTATATTATTTAATTAATTTAATTATTGGGCTTGTATTAGTTCACGAATAATTAAATTGAATTAAAGGCTTATCCCAATGAATTGAGCCAATGCTTGAGATTCACATTGGTCCATTTGAGTTATTTAATTCATTTAATTATTGGGCTTGTATTAGTCCAGGAATAATTAAATTGAATTAAAGGCTTAACCCAATGAACTGGGCTAAGGCTTGAGGTTTACATTGGTTCATTTGAGTAATTTAATTAATTTAATTATTAGACTTGTATTAGTCCAGGAATAATTAAATTGAATTAAAAGCGTAACCCAATGAATTGGACCATAGGTCCGTAGGCCTGGTTGATAGCTTAACATGACATGGGCCTTAGGGCTTCTCTGTTTGTACCGCATTTGTTTGATTTTTAATGCCCAGGTAATAGCCTATTATCAAGGAGTTGGGATTCAAGAGAACAGTAGGAGTTTTCATGGAACATTGGTTTTTTCCTCTAGTCATTTTCCTTCTTCTCTCTGTAGACTGTGTTCTCTGTGCTATTCAATAGCAAGAACAGAGACACGAAACCTTTCTGATTAATGCTTGATAGCATTCAGTCAGAAAAGGAAGATCATCCTCTTCATCCTTAGCCTTCACCAAGTTTTCAGGCACGGGTTATATCTCGAAAGACTCGAAGCATTGCGTTGATGCCCAAAAGAAGCTGACGGCGCGTGGGTCAATAGCTTGAAGAAAGGATCACAGAACTAGTAGTGTTTCAGATAGGATCGTCAGTGCCTCTTAGACAAATGATAAAGCGCAAAGGTAAAAAAAAAAAAAGGCTCTTCTGTTGCTCTGCATTTTTTTATTTCATAGCAAGCTTCTGTGATTTTTTTTTTTGGCTGTGTTTACCTTCAACTGGTATTAGAGCCAGGTTTATATGGTAATATAGGATGCATGTTAGTGAATAAAAATGGTCAGATGATTGTTTGATCATAATCTGTGAACCTTTGTATTTTCTGATATAAGTAGTTATCGCACTGTACGTCTCGCGGTTGAGACCTAGGAATGCTTGTAATTAATTTTTGTGGCTTTTATTATATTCGTGTAAGCCTATAATTAAAGGCATTAGCGTTTGTGGTTTGTTTTGGATGATTTTTGGTGAAATTTGTGTAAAAAACGAAGCTAAGAAGCATCTTAAACGAGCTGTTAAGCCGAGCTGCGCTGTTGATGTGAGGGGAGCCAAGGCCACCCAAGCCAGCCACGGCTTGGAACCGCAACCGGGCCCGAGATGGCCTCGGCTCAAGACCTATGCGAGGAAGCTTCCTCGCGGAAGCTCGGTTTTCACGAACAGCTTTCTCGCGGAAACTGCTGCGCAGGTACCCGCCCGGGATCGTGGTCCATGGGTTTTTCCATGGGCCATGATCTAGTGTGGCGGGTGCATAGGACTTTTTTTGGATTTTTGGTCCCATACCAGGCGAAGTTATTTTTATTGCAATAGTTAATATTCTTTGAATATTTTGCATGAAAAATAATAGTAAAGGAAATTTAGGATTAAACAAGATCATTAATTAATTAATTAATATGTTTAATTCTATTATTTGGACACTTAGGTTAAAAGAATAGAAAAGCATGAAAATGTTTACAATTTTCTAGCATGCTTAATTCTGTTTTGTACCCTATGTGCACGTTTTCTCAAAGACCAAAGTCTTTGGGAAATTTATGACAAGAATTTTTTTTTTCAAATTAAAAATGGTTATTTTTAACTTGAACAAAAAATTAATCATTGGATATTTTCTTAAATGATTCAATCCTTAACATAGAAAATATTTTGAATTTAGATATTTTTTGTTAATTAAAATAGAAAGCCATTTTGTTTTATTTTTGCACTAAAAATTATTTCTGTCAAATTAAACTTGAGACCAAAGTCTCTAAAAGTTTAAAAGAAAATTTTTGAAAATCATTGAGTTCTTAACTATGTAAAATAAATTCATAGAAAATCTCTTAAAGGATTTTACCTTGACATAGAGATTTATGAATTTAGATATTTTACAAAGAGTTAAGGGATACTTAATGGAATATTTTCAAAAGGATATTTTCTTTAAAAACCCTTGTTTTAAAAGACTAAGTGGGAGAGGGGTTCCAACGGCTTCACGGCTTCCATCACGATCCTCTTTAGAGATCGCGGGTCCCCTCGTGTCACCCTGTAAATGAACCTGTATAGGATGGAGATACCACAAGGATCTAGAACTAATGGATGGATGTAATTAATAACTCAAGACACGTGCTATGATTGGCCAGCCCATGTTGGAGGTTATAGTGCGAGAAATATATATATAGGAAATGAGAAGAAATAGTTATCCCATCGATGGAGTTATCTTCTAGATTATTACCTAGAAAGGAAATTAATTTGTGGTGGTTAATACTCTTAGCTTAGAAAATTGTTAATCTTTCCAAGAAGCTATGTCAGTTTTTCTAAGAGCCAAATTAATACCATTAAAGATAATAGTGATAGGGTTAATTATTATCAGATTTAATATGAGGATAAAATGCACAAATTATTTTTGTTTGTTTACAAACTGAGATTTCTTTTATTTTTGATTTTTTAGAAAAGGTTAGTGGAGGTTCTTTTAGTTATTTAGCCATTATTTTCTGAGAGAATAAGTTAACGGGTCCAAATTATGTGGATTGAAAAAAGAACTTAGACATAACACTCACTGCTAAGGAGTGTATGTATGTTCTCTACAAAATTTGCCCTGTTATCGGGGAAGGTTCCACCGATGATGAGCGTGAGGCTGAGAAGGCATGGAAGAATGCTGACGAGATAGTTCGTTGCTACATGTTGACTTCCATGTCTAATGTGCTCCAATCCAAACACGAGCACATGGCTACTGCGTATGATGTTAACCAGTCACTAGCCATGATGTTCACTGATAAAAGCCAGCCTACAAGGCAGGAAGCTCTTATGATGATCATAAACACTAAGATGGCTGAGGGAGCATTAGTTAGGGAGCATATGCTCAAAATGATTGCTGCTTTTGAGGAAGCAGAAATCTTAGGGGCTGTTATTGACCCCGAGAGCCAAGTGGATATGGTTCTCAAATCTCTGTAGGGCTCTTTTACTCAGTTCAAGTTGAACTACAACATGAACAAGTTAAACCTAAATTTAACTTAGTTAATAAAAGAGCTTTAGGTGGTGGAGAAGGTCAGGAAGCCACAGTCTAAGGCTATGATTGCTAGGGCTTCTTCTTCCAAAATTAGGCTTAAGCCGAAGAAGTTCAAAAAGAAGAAAGCAAACGCAATAGCCCAGCCCAAGAACCATCCTAACAAGCTAAAGGGTAATTATTTTAAGTACGGGTAGAAGGGACACTGGAAAAAAGAGTGTCTAGATCTTTAGGCCAAGAAAAACCCTATAGGTATTGTTCTCTATCTAGAGTCAGTTTCAATTGTTGGATCAACTTCCTCTTAAATTGTTGATTCTAGAGCCACTGATCATATCTGTAACTCCTTGTAGGAGTTTAGGAAGATAAGAAGACTCCAGAAGGGCGAGCATGGACTACGAGTAGGAAATGAAGTATAAGTATGAGCCCTTGCTGTGGGAGAACTAGATCTTATTTTTTATTGTAATAGAGTAGTTATTTTGAAGGATATTTTATATGCACATGGATTTAGATAGAATTTGATTTTAGTTGCAAAACTTATAAATTAGGGATATTCTATTTCTTTCCATTCTGGTATTATTGTCAATAGAAATAGAGAAGTTCTTTGTTCTGTGCACATGTATGGAAACTTATTCTTCTTAAATTCTACAAAAAATAAATAAAATAATGCTCAATCTGAACCTTCAAGTAGGAAGAGAAAAACCAATGTCAATAACTCATATATTTGGCATGTAAGGTTAGGTCATATTGACTCAACTAAGATTCAGAGGTTAATCCATGATAGGTCCTTGGGCTAATTAAGATTGAAAAGTTGGCCTCAGTGTGAATCCTACTTTATGGGAAAAATGACCAAAAGATCATTCGCCCAAAAGGCTGATAGAGCCAAGGAGATATTGGGCCTTGTTCACACTAATATGTGTGGTCCTTTGTCTATACCAGCTAGAGGGGATTTTGAGTACTTTATCACTTTCACATATGATTGTACAATATTTGGTTATGTCTACCTAATGAGGCACAAATCTAACTCTTTTGACAAGTTGAAAGAGTTTAAAGCTGAAGTGGAGCGTTGGACAGGTAAACTGATAAAAAAACTTACGATTGGATCGTGGTGGAAAGTACATTCTCAATAAATTCAAGGATTACATGGTACATTATGGGATAGTATCCCAACTCTCTACGCCGAGGACATCCCAGTAGCATGGAGTAGCTGAGAGAAGGAACAAGATATTGATGGAAATGGTTTGAAGCATGATATCTCATGCTACTCTTCTGGTCTCTTTTTGGGGATATGCCTTGGAAATAGCGGTATACATTCTGAACTTGGTGTCTTCCAAATTAGTACCTAGGACACCTTGTGAGATGTAGACTGGGCATAAGACAAGTTTGAATCATCTCAGGATATGGGGTTATCCAGTTTATGTACTGATCAAGAGAGACAAGCTAGAACCAAAATTAGAATTATGTTATTTTGTTGGGTATCCAAAAGAGACAAAATGAGGTTACTTTTATCATCCCAAGGAGTAAAAAGTACTGGTAAGTACTCATGCTCGATACTTAGAGGATGATCAAAGTACTTCCACTAAAGGTTCAACAAGGTTGGAACTGGAGGAGAAGTTATGTTCGGAATCAATTTCTTCAGACCTGATTGTGGAACAAGAAGAGGCACAACCTCAAGAACCTGTATAAATGGAGCCTCATCGTAGTGGGAGGGTATCCAGGGTTTCAAAAAGATGGATTAGAGAGGCTTTCAAACTGGTCTCTAACCATCAGAAACAAGATCCCACTAGATACGAGGAGGCTATTGCTGATGCTGATGCTGATGCTAATCTATGGCATGAAGCAATGAAAGCTGAGATTAAGTCTATATACTTTAATCAGGTTTGGAATCTTGTAACTTCATCTGAAGGGAAAAAATCCATTGGGTATAAGTGGGCATACAAGTGGAAAAGGGGAGTGGATGGGAAGGTAGAAACTTTCAAAGTTAGGCTTGTGGCGAAAAGGTATACTCAGAAAGAGGGAATCGATTATGAGGAAGCTTTTTCTTCAGTAGCCATGCTTAAGTCCATCCGTATTCTCCTTGCCATCGCATGTCATTATGACTAAGAGATAAGGCAAATAGATGTTAAGATGACATTTCTTAATGGCCATCTTAGTGAAGACATCTATATGTCCCAACCAAAAGTTTTTATTGCTAAAAGCCAAGAATATATGGTTTGCAAGCTTAAGACGTCCATTTATGGACTTAAGTAGGCATCTAGAGTATGAAACATTCATTTTTACAAGACTGTAAAGTCTTACGATTTTATTCAAAACGAGAATAAATCATCCGTGTACAGGAAATTAGAAGGCATAAATGTGGTTTTTCTTGTCCTATATGTGGATGACATTCTACTTAATGGGAATGATGTAGGGACATGTCATCTATTAAGGTTTGGTTGTCTAGTCAATTCAGAATGAAGGACTTAGAAGAAGTCAGTTATATTCTCGGAATTAAGCATCTTAGAAATAGGAAGTAGAGAATGTTAGAATTATCCCAAGCGATATACATTGACAAGATGCTGGCCAAGTTCAGCATGGAGTCATGCAAGAGAGCTCTAATTCCTTGCAGATATGAGTTGTCTTTTTGTTAAAAGGACTGTCCTAAGTCCCAAGAAGAAAAAGACAGAATGAGTAGGATTCCCTATGCTTCGGTTGTGGGAAGTCTTATGTACGCCATGTTGTGCACTAAGCTAGATATCTACTTTGTCTTGGGCTTAGTTAGCAAATATCAGTCAAACTTTGGGGAGGTTTATTGTCAAGCTATAAAGCATATTCTCAAGTACCTCAAAGGTACGAGAGATTATATGCTGGTTTATAGGGCTGATGACTTGTTTTTTACAGGATATACAGACTTAGATTTTCAGGTAGATAAGGATAAGAGAAAATCTACTAGTGGATATGTCTTCACCTTGTCTGGAGGAGCTGTTTCATGGAGGAGTATTAAGCAATCTTACATTACTGACTCAACTATGGAAGCTGAGTATGTGGCAACTTCGGAGGCATCCAAGGAAGCAGTCTGGCTCCGGAAGTTTCTTTTAGAACTTGGAGTCGTGCGACACATGGACAGACTGATTGTGATGTATTGCGATAACACTGGAGCAGTCTCGCAATCTAAAGAACCCAGGAACGACAAGAAAGGAAAGCACATCGAGAGGAAGTACCACCTGATCCGAAATTTCATCCAGAGACGGAAAATTGTGGTGGAACAGATAGCCTTGGAGAACAACCTAGCAGATCCCTTCACCAAGCCTTTCGCTGAGAGAGTCTTCAAGAGACACTTAGACACTATAGGGGTAGGCACCTGTGGACTTTCTTAGTCTTAGAGTGCAAGTGAGAGATTGGTAGAATGTATGCTCTTAAGACTAGGGTTCTAATGTAATTATCAAATTTATTAATAAAAGAATTTATTTTCAAAATTTGTTTGTAAATTTATATTTTATTTGTGCATGATTTATGTTTAGAAAAGACTCATTGTGTTGAAGTAAGTGATCAATGTAAATAGTAGTCTTTCACAGCAAGGTATGGATCACGGGTTACTTAACACATAAATGTTGATTTTTAACCGATTGATGAGGATGGGAATCTCATCATGTTTAGGTTATTGTGTTATGAATTCCAAATGGGGAATAGCTTACATTTAACTAATGAGTAATCCACTCACTTCATAGCATAAGCATATTTCGAATACGTAGAATAGGACCTGTAATAGTGGTTTCTAAAAGTACTATTTAGAAGAAACCTAAACTACTACTACTACTACAACAGGGACTAACACTCTACCGCTTAAGTATGAGTTAGTGGTCTAACGAAGCTAGAAGCATGTACTTTGATATACTGTAGTTGAGGTTCTATCGTAGAGCTAATGTACTTGTATATTGGGTATATATAACTAGTTAGTTAAGACAGACTTATACAAGATAGTTTCTATACTATATCACACCTTGTGACTGTTTAAATTATCTAAATATCTAGGGCCTTGGGGAATATGACTTGGATGTTTGCTTTAGGGTAGTTCTCTTGAAAAACGAAAATATTCCAAGAGTCGTGGATTATTGGACTAGAGGTCTAAGGATGATAGATATCTTTTAGAGAGGTGTTAGTACACTCTTCCTCTCTAAACGTACGGCGATGCGTAGAGGGGTATTTTAGTCATTATACTTGTAGGTCGGAGACTTTGCTAGCTCATCATTGTTCTTGGGATCAATATTTTCTTATGGTGATATTATGAAATATTTAAAATGTAAAATACAGCTATTTCTATAGCAGAGGTCTTTTGGTCATTTTAGTAGCCAAGACAATGTGTCTTTTGGTCCTCGGAATAGCCCATAAGTCCTGATGGTTTTAGGTTGAGGGCTTGGTCTTGTATAAAATAGATTTTATTTTATTCGAGTAGCTTAATTTATTTATTAGAATAGAATAAAATAAAAGGTCCAAAAAGGGAGAATTATATATTGGCCCACTTGGGTTATTTAATTAATTTAATTATTGGGTTTGTATTAGTCCAGAAATAATTAAATTGAATTAAAGGCTTAACCCAATGAACTGGGCTAAGGCTTGAGGTTTATATTGGTCCATTTGGGTTAATTAATTAATTAATTAAATTATTGGGCTTGTATTAGTCCATGAATAATTAAATTGAATTAAAGGTTTAACCCAATGAATTGGGCCATAGGTCCATAGGCCTAGTTGATGGCTTAGGCTTGGTTTAGTTCGTGAAGGGGGGGGGGAGAGGATAGGGGAGGATGAGTGACACATTTTACTTCAACTAGGAAAAGTTAATGTATTTACTCTCATCTTATTTGGTTGGAGTTAAAATAGGAAGGGAAGGAGAAGGAAGAAGAGAAAGAATAATTAATTTAGTTTACTACTTTATCCCTCTTTATCTATTTTATTAAAATTTTTAATGTTTAAACAGTGGTTAATATTGTCATTATTACTGCCACTTTATTTTCTCTCTTCCAATACCTCCAAATTGGGAGGGGAGAAAATGCTGATATGGAGGGGGAGTGTACCCCCTCCTGATTTACTTCCCCTCCACATCTACATCCAACCAAATGAGGTAAATGTCTCATTTACCTCTACATTTACTTACCCTCCTCATTTACTTCCACAAAACAGTCCAACTAAACCAAGCCTTAACATGACATGGGCCTTAGGGCTTTTCTGTTTGTACCATCTCTATTTGATTTTGAATGTCCAGGTAATAGCCTATTATCAAGGAGTTGGGATTCAAGAGACAGTAGGGGTTTACATGGAACGTTAGTTTTTTCCTCTAGCTATTTTTCTTCTTCTCTCTGTAGATTGTGATCTCTGTGCCATTCAATAGCAAGAATAGAGACACGAAACCTTTTTGATTAATGCTTGACAGAATTTAGTCAGAAAAGGAAGATCATCCTCTTCGTCCTTAGCCTTCACTAAGCTTTCAAGCATGGGTTATATCCTAAAAGATCCGAAGCATTGTGTTGATGCCCAGAAGAAGCCGATGGGTTGTAGGACAACAGCCTGAAGAAAGGATCACAAACTAGCAGTGGTTTAGACAGGATCGCCGGCGTCTCCTAGACAAACGATAAAGCACAGAGGTAAAAAAAAAAAAGTCTCTTCCACTACTTTGCATTTTTTTTTTCATTGCATGCTTTTGTGCATTTTTTTTTGGTGCCGTGTTTACCTTTAGGTACATATTGAAAGTTATGGATTATCAAAGTAGATATCAAAATGTGGTAGGTGTCATTGAGAAATGTGTTAGTACATTTTTTCGATCTCAATGATTGGTGTTACGTAGAGGGGTTATTTTTTGTTATTACACCTATATGTCAAAGACAACGCTTATGCAATATTATCCTCGGTCAATATCTTTATATGGTGATAAATAAAGATATTTAAAATATAAAATGCAGCTATTTATTTAGTATGGGCATTCTGATCTTTCTAGAAGCCAAGGATAATATGCCTTGTGGTCCCAAGGTAACCCTAGAAATCGGAATGAATATTTTAGTCACTATACAAATTATTTGGATTATTTGAAGAATGAGAGAATTTATTTTATTCTAGAAAGTCCATTGGGTTAGAATAATTAATTAAGTCTAAGAGTAATTTATGTGTTAGATTAAGTAATTAATTCTAGAGAGTCTAAGGTAATATATAGGCTTGAATAAAATAAATAAAGATTGGCATAATAATTATACTGGGTCATGTATTTATTATTTGGGCTTTAATTAAATAAAAAGGCTCAGATAAAATAATAAATATAGTGGGCTAAGTTTTTATTATTTTAGATTTTTTAATTACAAACTCATGAAAAATAAAAAGGCCCAATTGTTGGAATAGCCCTAGTCCATCTTGGACTAGATGGACTAGGACAGCCAACCTTGGGGAATTATACAATCCTTATAGAAGTTGGCTAGAGTGATAATGAATGAATAAAGGAGAACCCTAACTGCCATCCCTTGTTCTCTCTCTCTCAGTTCTTTATTAGAAAAATAATCCTGGCCTACTTTCACAAGTAGTTGGATTTGTTAGGTTGAGAGGATATATTGAAAAGTCAAAAGTTCCAGCCTTTGAAGTGTTTTATGCGAAAGAGCAGACGTTTGGTGGGTCTTCTAATCAGGACTATTTTAGAGGTTATGGTTCAGACAAGTTCCAGACATCCTAGTACTTAATAGATTCCAGTTATCATCATGATTTCTTATAATTCTAGAAGAAAAATAAGCATGCAATCCTAATCTCTGACTAGTATTTTAAAATTATGCTACGCTTGTATGACTCTTGATCCTACAAGTGGTATTAAAGCCATGATTAAACACCCATGAGATACTTTAGGTTTACAACCGTTGGTGGTTCCTTAAAAAAATCAGTCTTTTAATTTGTGTGATCCGTATGATTAATTTCTAGATTACTTTTTACACTTCACGAGTGGAGGTATAGGATCTTGTAATTATTATTTTTCTTTATTTATTAGTTTTTAGGTTTTGGATTGAATCTGATGTACACCTCGCGTTTGGAGGTATATGTGATTGTAAAATTATATTTTTGCATGAAAGCACATATATTTCGCTGTAGTTTGGGTTCTAGACATAAAAAATCAGTTGGTACTAGCAATAAATTGAAGAAAAAGTGTAGAAAAAGGCAAAAAGGTCAAAATCAGAGATGCCAAAACTATTTTAGAAATTTGCGCCACTGGTAAATAGTGACTAGCCTGTGTTGGTCATGCTTTACCAGTTGGCGTCGACTCAAGCCTAGAAGAAAATCAGCGAATGATAGAGAATAGCTGGCACAGCCCATGTCCTCCACTTTGGTCCAATTTTAGAAGTTTTTTTTTTTTTAATATAAGTTTTAGGAAACCAATCATACATGATCTTTAATTTTGTGCATAGAGTTTATTTATTTCTATAAATTAATTGCATGAAAAAGATAGTTGGAACTACTTTAGGATTAAGCAAGATCATCTTTATATATGATGTTTAATCCAACATTATTTAGTCACATAAGAATTAAATGATAGAAATAGCATGTAAAAGGTTTACTTTTCGAAGCATGTCTATTTTTAATTTTGTGATCAAATGCACAAGTTTTTGAGAAATCAATTTTTCTCTAGATAAAACAATTAAGAAAAATATTTTAAAATGAAACGTAGGAATTTAAAATGAAAATTCAAGATTTATTCTTCCAAAGGGTATTATCCTTGACATGAAAAATAATTTGAATTTAAGTGTTTTAAATTTAATTCATATAAATAGTTTTAACTTAAGTAGTGAAAATAAAAAATTCATGATTTATTTTCTTAAAGGGTATTATCCTTAACATAGAGAATAATGTTGAAATTTTGGGTTTTTACTAAAGTTAACGAAAACCAATTATATCTATATAAATAAAATGTTTTTTTCTCGAAAGATTAAGTGGGAGAGGGGTTTCAATGGCTCCGCGGCTTCCATCACAGATTCCTGTTAGAGAATGTAGTTATTCTCGTGTCATTCTAAACATGACTCCTTATTGGATAGATTTCTACGAAAATCTAACTAATGGAGGTATTATAATTAATGCCATAGATATATGTTGGTATTGACCAACCTATGTTGGAGTTATTAACATTAGATTATCTGTAGGTAATATGAGCAGTGGCCATAAGGCCCATAACATCGATGGAACTATTTTTAGATTATTAACTATTAAAGAAGTTTAATTAGTGATAGTTATACACTTAACTTAGAAAACAATTAGCCTTCCTATGAAGCTCTATCATTTTTCTACGAGCCAAATTTTTCATATTTTTGATAATGATTTTAATTGGTTAACCATATCATGGATATAATATGATGTTTAAATGTATATTTGTATATGTTTTTCCAAAACAAACATTTTTTTAAATGAAGTTTTTTTTTCCAATCAACAAAAATGTCTACTTTTAGTCCTTTGTCTCTATTATTTTCAAGGAGAATAAGTTTACTAGACCAAATTACGTGGACTGAAAAATGAATATGATCTTAGTACTCACTGCCGAGGAGTACAAGTATGTTCTGACTGATCCCTATCCTGAAATCGGGGAACATTTTATGGACCAAGATCTTAAAGCTGAGAGGGCATAGAAGAAAGCCAATGAAATGGTTAGATGTTATATGTTGGCTTCCATATATAATATTCTTCAGTTTATGCACAAGAACATGCTTATTGTATATGATATCGGTGTATCGTTGTGCATTATATGTGCTGATAAGAGCCAGCTACAACACAAGAAGCTCTTGAGGCAATCGTGAACACTAGGATGGTTGAAGGGGAACATTGGTTCACGAGCATATATTCAAGATGATTGCTCATTTCGTGGAAGTTGAGGCCTTAGGTGCAACAATCAATTTGGAAAGCCATCAACATGGTTCTTGAGACTTTGCCAGATTCATATTCTTAGTTCAAGTTAAACTATAACATGAACAAGTTGAATATGTATTTGACTGGGTTAATGAAAGGACTGCAGACTGCTAAGAAAATCATAAAGCTCGTATCAAAGGTTTTGATTACTCATTTTGGTTCATCTTTTGAAACTAGGGTAAAACCCTGGAAATTCAAGAAGATGAAGGCTTACAATAATGTAGGGGCCCAACCTAAAGGGTTTAGACTAGGTCCGTCCAAGCCCAATGCCAAACCCCATAGCAAGTGTTTCAAATGTAGCAAGAAAAGGCACTTTAAAAAAGATTATCTAGATTTTTTGTCCAAGTCCTCAAGTATTACTCTTTACTTAGAGTCTATTTTGACGGTTAGACCATCATCCATTTGGATTGTTGATTTTGTAGCTATTGACCATATTTGTAACTCCTTGCATGAGTTCAGCAAAATAAGGTAACTCAGTAGAGAAAAGCATGGACTTAGAGTAGGTAACGGAGCACAAGCATAGGTTAAAATAGTGGGAGACTTGGAGCTTTTGTTTGATTGTAATAGGAATTTATTCTTAAAAGATATTTTATATATATTTCTAGTTTTAAACAGAATTTGATTTTAGTTTCAAGATTGATTTATCAAGGATATTCTGTTTCTTTTATTTTTGATATTTCAATTAGTAGAAATGGAAATATTATTTGTTTTGGAAATATGTATGGCAATCTTTTCTATGTTAATCCTATTAGTAATCCAATAAATAATACTCAGACAAAACTTAATAATAAGAAGAAAAATGTCACATCAAATAACTCGTATTTATGACACTTAAGATTGGGACATATAAATTTTAATCAGATGTAGAGGTTAATCCAAAATAGGCATTTGGACTCATTGAAATTGAAGAAATTGCCTTAATATGAATCTTGTCTTATAGGTAAAATGACCAAAAGGTCCTTTACTCAAAAAACAGAAAGGCTACGGAAATACTTATGTTTGTTCATACTGATATTTATGGTCCTATGGTTATACCTACTAGAAGAGGTTATGAATACTTTATCCCCTTCACAGATAATTATACGTGTTTTGGTTATTTTTACTTAATGAGGTGTAAGTCTAACTCATTTGATAAATTCAAGGAGTATAAGGTTAAAGTGGAGCATCAAACAGGTAAATTAATCAAGAAGTTAAGATCAAATCGTGTTATAGAGTACTTTTTTTGTGAATTCAAGGAATACTTAGCACGTCATAGAATAGTATCTTAGCTAACTGCACTTAGAACTCCTAGCAGAATGGAGCAGTTGAGAGAAGAAATAGAACTTTGATGGAAATGGTTAGAAGCATGATGAATTATGTATCTTTCTATTTATTTTTTAGGAATATGCTCTGGAAATAGTAGTATATATTCTGAATTTGGTACATTCTAAATTAGTACCTAGGACACCTTATGAAATGTGATTTGGACATAAACCCAGTATATATCATCTCAAGATATGCGACTGTCCAACTCATGTACTGACTAAGGGAAGTAAGTTATGTCCAAGATCAGAATTGCACTACTTTGTAGGATATCCAAAAGGAACAAGGAGCGGATACTTTTATCATCTCCAAGAGCAAAAGGTACTCACAAGATACTTGGAGGATGAATAAAGTGAATCCACTAAGGTCTTGAGAAAGGTAGAATTAGAAGAGAAGTTGATTGATGCTTCAACTTCTAGTATCCCAGTTGAGGAACCTAAAGAGGTATCACCAAAGGTTTCCATACAAATGGAGTCAAGTCATAGTAGGAGGATATCTAGAGTTATGGAAAGATAGATTGGAAAAGCCTTTGAGCTAGTCATTGAACATCAAGAATAAGATCCCACTAGATATGATGAGGCTATTGTTGATATTGATATAAACAAATGACAAGTGGCAATGAATGTCGAGATTAATTCTATGTATCTCAATTAAGTCTAGGATCTTGTAACTGCACTTGAAGGGATTAATTGTTAGTGTTTTGCCCTAGAGGCAATCACTTGTACCATATATTTTGCATATTAAAATAATAAGAGGCATTCTTTATCTTTCAGTTTGATTGTTATATCTAAATATGTGTACAAATCGTTAGATAAAGTCCCTAGTACAACACAGTGTTAAGAAAATCATGATAGAGATCATGATGTGAGATTCCTACTACACTATGCAGTGTTTGTACTTAAATAATCCCCAGTCATAGTATTAATAAGATGGGACATTATTAATACGCCAAGACTGGCACATGTTATATCTCTTGATTGGATCAAGCGATGGTTCTCATATCTGTGGGTATTGAGATACTCAGGATTAACGTGTGGATGCTTGTTTTGAAACAAGTTCATTGGATGACCTAGCTACGAGATAATCACTTGGATAACTATTTAGTGCCAGTGATAGAATCTCATTATAGCAAGTGTGAAAGTATCCTTGGACTTGAGATCTCCAAGGTACTTTGTTTATCGAGCGTTGTACTTTGATTCTAATCTTTGGAGTCTTATCTAGGACCGCCTATGGGATGGATATTGGGTACAACGTAAAGTAAACGAAAGTAGTTGAGAGGGTCAATAAAGGATTCACCACTCCTAATAGTAGGAGAGTATATCTCAAGGCCACTTGTAGAAATCATTACTCATGAAGTCCTTGGCCAAGGCGACTATGTGATGGAAATGGTTCCAATTGATACATATATCGAGTAATGGATTTCTTGAACAAGTACTAAAATATTCGGGCTAGAATTAATAATATTCTGGAGGGAGTTGGCACTAATTACATGCTCTAGACCGAATGAGATATTGTATGTTGAAAGGAGTTTATTGCACTGATAATTTGCTATTGAAAGGTTCATGTTAAGCCACTTGACTTTCTGGACTTTTGGGTGGTCAAGAGTCATTGCTAGATGTCGCTCTTGATATGCTAAATATGAATTTATTAATTAGAGAATTAATAAATTTAATCCTTTATTTTATTAAGGATTATTAATTCTAATATTGTTAGAATCAATTCATATTATGCTACCAATAAGACCAGGAAACCTAATGGGTCACACACAATAAAGGTTTGGATGCTCAAATATATTATTTGATAATATTGTGGGGTTAATTAAGAGAAGGGAATATATTTATAGGTGAATTATAAGTTTGTTATAATTCATGAGACCTAATTGTAATTAAGTAAACTTCAAGGACCAATTTGTTGACGATTGGACGTTGAAGGACTAAGTTGCAATTTATGGTAATTATAAATCTATAAATATAAGGAAACAGTTTCCTTAGGGTTTGAGACAGACTATTCATGCAATAACAGAGAAATCGTTTCTCTGCCTCTCTCTTGATCAAACCCTAGCCGTCTCTCTTCTTGATCAAAACCCTAGCCTCGCGAATTCTACTAGCATAGAATTGTGAGATTGTGAGCATTCAACCTTGTGTGGATTATCATTAGAGGGAGTTCTTTCTTGGACTTCAGTTGAGCTGCAGTGAATGGTTTTGGATAATCTGGATTGTGTCTGCGTTCTTGTTTCTGAAATTTTTGAATTCCGGCTTCACGAGGTAATAGATGCAATCTTCTCATTTTTCCCGTTTCTATTGCAAACCCGTGAACCATGGTTTGGATTTCTTGTTGTTTTCCGCTGCGCTTAATCTGATTATGCATGATAGAAATCCTACATTAAACCCATAGGGTATAAGTGGGTACATAGGGGAAAGAGAGATGCAAATGGAAAGGTGGAAACCTTCAAAGTAAGGTTGGTTGTAAAAGGTTATACTCAGAAAGAAAGGATTAATTATGAGTGTTAGTGTTGTGCCCTAGAGGTAATTACTTGTACGTTGTAAATGACACATTTTATTTTATAAAAGGCATTATTTATCTTACAGTTTCTTTTGATTACTTTTATGTAATAAAACTGTTAGATAAAGTCCCTAGTACAACACTGTGTTAAGGAAATCATGATAGAGATTATGATATGAGATTTCTACTACAATATATAGTGTTAGTACTTAAATAGTCCCTAGTCGTAGTATTGAGACTGGACATCATTAATACATTAAGACTAGCATGTGTTAGACTTCTTGATTTGATCAGACGGTGGTTCTCATATCCGTGAGTATTGAGATACTCAAAGTTAACACGTGGATGCTTGTTAATGGAACAAGTTCATTGGATGACCTAACTATGAGATAATCACATGGATAACTATTAAGAGCTAGTGATATAATTTTAATATAGCAAACGTGCAAGTATCCTTAGACTTGAGATCTCCAAGGTACTTTATTTGCTAAGCATTATGCTTTGATTCCAATCTCTGGAGCCAGATCGAGGGCCACCTATGGGATGGATATTGGGTACATTGTGAGGTAAACGAAAGTAGTTGAGAGGGTCAATGACACGAATCTTGTGTGACTTTTTCTTGGTGTTGTGGATGGATTAGTTGGTTATTGTTCAGCTCAACTCAAGGAACCAAAAACAGAGATTCTTGTGACAAAAAGGAGAAAATGAAAAAAACAACCTACCCTCTATCAAACCCTTGAAGAACTAAGCTTCAAAGACCCACAAGTAAAGTAGAAAGTTCTACTATAATATCACCACAATATCTTTGAAGCAATAAAGGCAAACAAGAACAAATAGAATAGAGAAAATAGGCACCCAAATATTGGAATTCAAACAAACCTTAGAAGAATAAAACAACTAAGACCCATTAAAAAAAAACAACATTGGATTATCCAAAAGATTTATAGACTCATTCATAAGGAGGACTAACCCTCAAGCATGGTCTTGAACAAGATGAACAAGGAGGCTAGGGCCTCTCCAGATTCTCTCACAAATTTGAATTAAAGTGTGTAAATTATGTTGTCAAATTACTAAGGGTGCTATTTATACTATCCTAACCCTAGCTAAGTAACCCCTGAGGTTCTATTACAGTTTAGGGTCAAAATAAGTCTTTACAAGCATTTAAAATTAAAGGAAACTGGAGAAAACATTAAAAACGGGGAGTAGTCGTCGATTGCCCAGGGGGAAGCCGGCGCCGGCTAGGTCCCTTGAAGCCGGTGCCGGTTGTGCACTGCTTTTAGGCCAGTTCAATTTGCTATTGAGGTGTTGTTGGGCAGATTGGAGGCGGCGCAAGTTTGGCTGCTTGGGGCTGGCACTGGTTGTCCGCTGGAAGGCCTCCCTTAGTTAAGTTTCGTCCGCCTTTGCTACCGGCTTGAGTTCTTGTTGGGGTCCTTCATGGATGGTCATCAACATGAACTCTTGGCTAGCTTCCTCAACCTTCCAATCATCTGTCATCCTAAAGCATGGTTTGATGATCAATTGAAAATCATCTTGAAGCTTTTTGGACCTAGCTCTTATCATCAGCCCTTGTCCTCCATGATGAAGTGGAGTCTCATCATCTCCCCCTCCTTGAAAAAGATTTGTCTTCAAATAATCGCCATCATTTACATCAAAGGGAGAGAGGTCACTAACACTAAAGGTGGCACTAACATGATACTCACCGGGTAGATCTATCTTATAAGTGTTATCTCCAACTTTGGCAATAACTTGAAATAGGCCATCCCCCCTCGGATCTAGTTTGCTCCGTCATTGCATGGGGAATCTTTCCTTGTGAATGTGCACCCAAATCCAATCGCCCGGCTCAAATGACACCTTTTTCCTTCCTTGATTGCACTTATGGGTGATCTCTTCATTTCGTTTTGCAATGGTTGCTTTCACCTTCTCATGGAGTGCCTTCACCATTTCTGCATTCTTAGCTCCATCGAGGTTCAACTGTTGACCTATAGGCAAAGGAACCAAATCTAAAGGAGTTAGAGGATTAAAACCATACACAATTTCAAAAGGAGAATAAGAAGTGGTAGAGTGAATAGCCCATTGTAAGAAAACTCAATTTGTGGCAAGCACTCTTCCCAATTTTTCAAGTTCTTCTTGATTATGGTCTGTAAAAGTTGGGTGAGTGTTCGGTTGACCACCTCCGTTTGTTCGTCTGTTTAAGGATGACAGGCTATGGAAAACAAGAGATTAGTACCAAGTTTGTTCTATAAAACTCTCCAAAAGTGGCTAAGGAATTTAGTACCCCTATCCGAGACAATAGTCCTTGGAATCCCGTGCATTCTCACCACTTCCTTAAAGAATAAATCTGTAATATAGGACGCATCATTAGTCTTGGAACAAGCCACAAAATGAGCCATTTTGGAAAATCGATCAACAATCACAAATATAGAATCTTTACCCCCTTGGACCTAGGCAATCCTAAGATGAAGTCCATTGAAATATCAACTCAAGGCACATTAGGTGTGGGCAAAGGAGTATAAAGACAATGTGGAAGAGATCTAGACTTAGCTAGCCTACAAATAATGTATTGAGAACAATGCCTCTCCACATCCTTTCTCATTTTTGGCCAAAAGAAATGTTCCTTAGGGATGCCTAAGGTCTTTGCAACACCAAAATGCCCCATTAGTCCCCCACTATGGGCCTCCCTAACTAGCAACACCTAATAGAATCATTTGGCACACAAAGTCTTGCCTCCCTAAACAAGAATCCATCATGCCTATAATATTTAGCAAACGCACTTTTCTCACAAGCATGGAAAATATCCCCAAACTCCTCCTCATCAATGTACAAATCTTTCACAAATTCAAAACTAAGAAGTTTAGCGTCTAAAAAGTTTATTAGTGCATACCTTTGAGGCAGTGCATCCGCTATCACATTTTTCCTTACCCTTTTTGTATTGAATGACATATGAAAATGTCCCAATAAACTCCATCCACCTGGCATGCCTCTTGTTCAAATTTTTTTGGCTCTTGAGGTGTTTAAGGGTCTCATGATCGGTATGAATGACAAACTCTCTTGGCAAAAGGTAGTGTTGCTAATATTCTAAGGTCCTCACCAAAGCAAAAAGCTCTTTGTCATATGTAGAATAATTGAGGGCTGCCCCAGACAATTTTTCACTATAGTACGCAATAGGTTTTCTTTCTTGGGTCAAGACCGCACATATTCCCACCCCATTTGCATCACACTCTATCTCAAAGGCCTTCTCAAAATTAGAAAGAATAAGAATTGAAGTTTGGCTCAATTTGTCTTTGTGGGCTGAAAAGGCTTGTTGTTGGGCTTCCTCCTATCTAAACCCTACCTTTTTCTTTACCACTTCGGTTAGAGGGGTTGCTATAGTACTAAAATTTTGGATGAACCTCCTATAGAAGCTAACTAGCCCATGGAAACTACGGACTTGGGTAATGGTGGTAGGGGTTGGCCAATCTTGGATAGCTTTCACTTTTCCCTCAACAACCTCAATCCCTTTGGCATTCACAACATATCCAAGGAATGTAATCCTCTCCAAACAAAAAGAACATTTCTCAAAATTAGCATACAATCTCTCCATTCGGAGGGAAACAAGTGCACTTTGAACATTATTCAAATGATCCACATATGATTTTCTATAGATTAATATATCATTAAAGTACACAACAACAAATTTCCCAATAAATTTCCTCAAAACATGGTCCATTAATCGCATAAAAGTACTAGGAGCATTAGACAATCCAAAGGGCATGACAAGCCACTCATACAACCCTTGTTTAGTTTTAAAAGCTATTTTCCATTCATCCCTTTCTCTTATTTTAAGTCGGTGATAACCAGATTTCAAATCAATTTTTGAAAATATGCACACACCAAATAACTCATCAAGCAAGTTATCTAGCCTAGGAATGAGATAGCAGTATTTTACCATGATGTTGTTGATAGCGCGACAATCCACACACATATTTCATGTCCCTTCCTTTTTGTGCACCAAGAGAACCAAAACCGCACATGGGCTTAGGCTCTCTCTCGCATGTCCCTTCTCAAGCAATGCCTCTACTTGCATTTGCAACTCCTTGGATTCCGTCGGATTGCTTCTATATTCCGGTCGGTTGGGGATAACGGCTCCGGGCACAAAGTCGATTTGATACTCAATCCCTCTTATGGGTGGTAGTCTTTCGGGCACCTCATTTAGAAAAACGTCTACAAATTCTTGAAGAATAGCTACAATTTCATTAGGCAATAACAATGTAGAATCATTAGTAGAAATATAAAAACCTTTGCATAAAAGAAGAATAACCGATTCTTTAACTTCTATAGCCTTTATGACCTCACTCTCTTTTGCAAAGAAGTTCACTCTTCTTTTACCTCTCCTCTCTTGTCCTTACTCACTCGTTTAGTTGATTGTCAAAAGTACTTGTTTGTCCATCATTTCCCTCAATTCTTTTTTTTTTCCTCTCTTGTTCTTTCCTCTCAATTTCTTATTTTTACTTAAACACCTTGCGCTCCCTTCTTCTTTTCTTTCTCCTTCATGATTTTTTTATCTTTGTTCACCTCACTAGGGGCCATGGGGGTGAGAGTAAACTTAGTTCCCTCCTTGAGTAGGGAATAAGTGTTTTTCCTCCCATTATGTTTTACATGCCTATCATATTGCCAAGGCCTCCCTAATAATAAGTGACCCACTTGCATGGGTACCACATTATATAGAACATCATTCTTGTACTTTCCCAATTGAAAAGATACCAAGACTTGCTTGTTTACTCTCATTTTCCCACTATTGTTCAACCATTGTAATTTGTAGGGCTTGGGGTGATTAATCTAACTCATGTCCAATTCTTCAATCAAGTTTGCACTAATCACGTTAGTGCAACTCCCACTATCCACAATAACACTACAATGGGTCTTATTTATTAGACACCTAGTGTAGAAAATGTTCTCTCTTTGTTGGTGATCTTAATCCTTAATGGCTTGTGAATTCAATGACCTTCTTGTGACTCCCACCAATGAGTATTCTTGACCAACAACTTCCCCTTCATCACTTTCCTCATCTTCATTTCCCTCTTGGTCTCCTTGGTATCTTTTTCCCTCTTTTTCTTCGTCAGTAGAGACCTCACCATAGCGGTTAGTATACATCGTTCTCTTGCTTAGACACTCATGGGAAGTATGTCCATATCCAAGGTATTTAAAACACTTGATATCCCTATTCCTTTGTGGCCTCTCCATGGCTTTTCCCTTGTCCTTTTTCCATCCTTTCATTGGTTTCCAATCCTCCCTAGGCTTCCAATCCTCTCTAGGTTTCCAAGCCTCCCTTGGTTTGTTGAAGTCTCTTTGGAATGGCTTAGGGGCTTCATCCTTCTTAGTTGGCACCTTGCTAGTAATGTTGGGGTTTGGAAGTGGTGGTCTAGTAAATGCCCCCCTCTTTAATTGCCTCTCAATCTTCATAGCGGCATGTACCATATCCTCCAATCGATCATAGGGATACAATTTTACCAAATTGGCAATTTCCTTACTTAATCCTCATAAGAACCTTGCTCTTGTTGCTCTAGGATCCTTATTGATTTGAGCTCTCATCAATATTACTTTCATCTCTTTATGGTAATCTTCCACACTCTTGTTCACTTACTTTAGTGATTGGAGCCTTTGGTAAATATCATTGTAGTAATGGTGTGGTATAAACCTTGCCCTCATCATATCTTTCAACAAATTCCAATTAGCCACAGTTTCCACTCCCATTTGTCTCCTTTATACACTAACTTGCTCCCACCATACTAAAGCATACTCTAAAAATTCCAAAATAGCCGATCTCACTTTTGACCTCTCACTATAGGTATGACTTTCTAGGAATATCTCTATCTTACTTTCCCACTTGAAATAAGCTTCGGGGTCACTCTTGCAATAGAATGTGGGCACTTTCAATTTGATGTGGTTTAACTCCCTCTCCTCATCATTTCCTTCTCTCATTCCTCCTCTATTACCCCATCCTCTATGGTGTTCCCTAAAGGCCTCAACTTGTTCCCCCTCATACCATTCATCAACTCCCTCAAACTCTCTTTCTAACCCCTTTAGGTTTTTCCCACCATTCCTTCCTTGAACTCTACCTCGTCCTTCTCTCATACCATGTCTTCCCTCTCTCATAGAAACTTGTTGGAATACCCCAATAGAGTGCTCATCCCACTCTTCCTCTTATTGGGAATTTAACGGAGGAGTATGGGCATCACCATCTCTCATCCTTAGGCTAGGTACTTCAAATCATTCTTGGCCTCTCCTTTGTGCGATGGTAGAAGATTGTCCAAGTTGATTTATCAATTCCCTTGTAATGTTTTGGAACTCACTTTGCATAGTCCTCATCATAGCTTGCAAGTCTTCACGCAAACCCCTAGCATCAATTTGTTCTTCTTAAGGTCTACTAAGGCCACTTGGGTTAGGCCTAGAGATCTCTTGATCATGGACCATGGTGATGGAATATTTACTTACTTATACCTGCATAATAAAAAAGAATAGGAAGAAAATAATTCCTTACTTCGCTTCCTTGTGTGTTGGTTCTCAAGAATTGGTCACTCCAGACTTGTGTTTGCTCTCTTAGGCTCTTTTAGTAATAGGCTCACCCTTTTGTCTTTTTATCAATACTCAAGCCTTCTTGTTCAATCCCAATTCTCCCTAATGGCTAAAGTTTTAGTCCAACTTAGTTAATCACCGAAATTAAAAGAATTTTCCAATTAGGGGTCTTAAGGGAATTTCAACAAACACTTATTGAGCATCTCAAGCAAAGAAGTTTTTAATCAAGAATTTCAAGAAATGTGGACTCAATCATCACAGGAAAAAACACTAGACACACAAGAAACACTTCTAAACAAGAAACGAACAAGAACTATCAAGAATAAAGAAACAAGAACAACTAGAACTAGGATTATGAAGAACAAGATGATCACAAGTGTCTATTAGAAAAATTGAGTTCAATGCACATGGAATTCAATAATAGAGTGATATACTAAGTCACAATATCCTAAGGAATGAAAATTAAGAATCAAAGTTTCCAACTATAGCAAAAAACATTCTCATAGAACATTTATCAAACACATTGACTGCAATCCCATTACTTAAGAACAACTAACATTTTCACTCATATTCAAGCCAAATTTCACCACAAACATAAGAAAATCTTGTTTCCAATGATTATATTAACATCAAGGAGCAATTTTTCAAGAGAAAAATCAAGAAATAGCAAAAAATTCATGACTTTTTTGGAGCATGTTTTTGAGTTACGGGATTTTCTCTATTTTCTTTTTCTTTAACATTGTAGGGCTCCTTTTCTTAATTGGAATCAAGCTTTTCCTTCTCTGATATTAAACTCTTTGATACGAATCTTATGTTGCTTTTTCTTGGTGTTTTGGGTGGATTAGTTGGTTATATGTTCAGATCAACTCAAGGGACCAAAAACAGAGATTCTTATGACAAAAAGGAGAAACTAAAAACAATAACCTACCCTCTATCAAACCCTTGAAGAACTAAGCTTCAAAGACCCACAAGTAAAGTAGAAAGTTCTACTATAATATCACCCCAATATTCTTGAAGCAACAAAGGCAAACAAGAACAAATAGAATAGAGAAAATAGGCACCCAAATATTGGAATTCAAACAAACCTTAGAAGAATAAAGCAACTAAGACCTATTCAAAGAAAACAACATTGGATTATCCAAAAGATTTATAAACTCATTCATAAGGAGGACTAACCCTTAAGCATGGTCTTGAACAAGATGAACAAGGAGGCTAGGGCCTCTCAAGATTCTCTCACAAATTTGAATTAAAGTGCGTGAATTGTGTTATCAAATCACTAAAGGTGCTATTTATACTATCCTAACCCTTGCTAAGTAATCCCTGAGGTTCTATTACAGTTTAGGGTTATAATAAGTCTTTACAAGCCTTTAAAATTGAAGAAAATCGGAGAAAACATTAAAAACGTGGAGCAGTCGTCGGCTGCCCAGGGGGAATCTGGCACCAGCTAGGTCCCTTGAAGCAGGCCGCCGGTTATGCACTGTCTTCAGGCCAGTTCAAGTTGCTATTGATGTGTTGTTGGGCAGATTGGAGCCAGTGCTGGTTTGGCTTCTTGGGGCCGGCACCGGTTGTCCGCTGGAAGGCCTCCCTTGGTCAAGTTTCGTCTGCCTTTGCTGTCTGCTTGAGTTCTTGTTGGGGTCCTTCATGGATGGTCATCAGCACAAACTCTTGGCTAGCTTACTCAACCTTCCAATCATCTTTCATCCTCAAGCATGGTTTGATGATCAATTGAAAATCATCTTGAAGCTTCTTGGACCTAGCTCTTGTCATCAGTCCTTGTCCTCCATGATGAACTAGAGTCTCATTAGTCAATAAAGGATTCACCACTCCTAATAGTAGGGGCGAATATCTCATAGCCACTTGTAGGAATTACTACTCGAGAAGTCCTTGACCAAGGCGACTGTGTATTGGAAACAATTCCAATTGATACACATCTAGAGTAGTGGGTTCCTGGTATAAGTACTATAATATTCGGGCCAAAATTAATATATATTCTGGAGGGAGTTGGTACTAATTATGTACTACAAATCGAATGGGATATTATGTGGTGAAATGAGTTAATTGCACTGCAGTTTGTTATTGAATGGTTCATGTCAAGCCACTTGACTTCCTGGACCCTTGGGTGGCCATGATGTATTGCTAGATACCGCTGATATCTGAGAATATGGATTTATTAATTGATGAATTAATAAACCAATCCTGATTTTAATTCATATGATTAATTCTAATTAATTATGAATTATTAATCCCAAAGACATTTGGATTAATTCATATTCGCCACCAATTGACTGGGAAACCTAATAGGTCACATAATAGATGATTATATACTCAATATGTTATTTGATAACATAGTGGGGTTAATTGCAAGAAAGAGAAGTTGTTGTGGTCAAATTATAATTAGTTATAATTTATGGTCCAAATTGTAATTGTGAAAACTTGATGTTTCCAATTATAATTAAGGAATTCTAATTGTTTTAGAATCCTTAGATGGAGTAGTTTTCGCAAGTTTTTCGTGATATGTGTGAGACACACACGAAACCCTAGCTTGAGAGGAATTGATGTGAAAAACAACAACTCAAAACCTTCACTTCTCTCTTTCTCGTTTTTCTTTAGCATAGAGGAAACGAAAAAAACCCTAACCCTAGCCGCCTTGTGTGTTTCTGCTAGTACAGAAATATCTTGGTGCTTGAGTGTGATCCTCCGTGTGAATTTCTGTTAGAGACAGTCACACACTATGATTGTAGTGGTTGGACATTCAACTCTCGTGGTGTTTGATCAGGAGGATTGCTGGATCGTGCCTCAAACCTGAAGAAAGAAAAATTTTATTTTTCAGATGCTTAAAGAAAGGTAAAAATGTTATATTTGTTCTCTTTATGTCCTGTTTTCCACACATATACGGATCCTGGGATAGTATCTCATCTTATTTTTTCGCTGTGCCATATATGATATGCATGAGATGTCCAACACCAACAATTCATTACAATATATAATTCCCTTGGAGAAAAGCATCAAAAAAAGGCTAAGGAGGAGAAAGAGTTAAGAAGGCAAGAAGAATTAGATATTATGGGCTTCTCAAGTTGTATCTTTCAATCCTTCTCTTGTTCATTTTTGTTTCAAACTTTTTATGTGTTTTTTAGTGGCCTTTGTATTCAAGTAATTGAGAATTTTATTTAAAGTTTTTGGCTACTTGTTGTTATTTAAGTTTTAATACTTTGAGATTCATGAATTAAAAATTCTATCTTTAATCTTGTTGAGATTACTTCTTGAGTATTTATGCAATTTTTTATTTCATTCTTATTAATTGTGTTGAGTTAAAAATGTATGACTAACAATCATTTAACATTCACATGATTGGATTGCTAAGATAAGTTGGTCTCTTGATTAGTTTGTCTAAGTAGCATCTATGACTTAGTTGGGTTTCGAGGCTAACTCGCTTAATCAAGATTAGGGAGTTGTATAATATTCAAGTTGCATATTTTTTAGACTAACTAGGTATGTGATTTAATATTAGTGATGCCTTGTATGCTTATCAATTTTGTTCTGAATTTATTATAATTGGTTAATTGAAGTATTAATATCTTTAAGAAAAGGTTAATCAATTTGGCCTAAGTTGAGGAACGAAGTTAGGGATTTTAACTTATAAGTTAACTAAGAGTTAACCTACTTTTGCAAGAATAAGCAATTTAATTCACTAACAAAAGTCTCCAAAACTAATTGCTTAAAGTAGTCTAATCAATAAGAACTGTTTCACTTGATTTTGTTTCATATGCCTAGAAACTTGATGAATTCTTGATTGGTCTTGAAGTTTATTTTCTATTCTTGATTGTTTCCTATTTTTCTTAATTTGTTTAGGAGTCCAATTTAGTACTTTTCTAAGTTAAAATTTCCCCCATTTTTGTACATACTTGCATATAAGACATCATTAGACTTAGTTGGTTTAATTGTTTACAAGATAATTTTAAAAGAAAGAAGAAGTTTTTTTTTTTTTTCCTGTATAGAGTATACTTTTCTTGTTCCTTATGAGATTGATACCTTATATGCCATTGTGCTATGCTATCTTTTAGGAGTAGGGTTTAAAATTTGTTGGTGTATGATGACTACACTTTTAGAAACCCATATTTTTACGTCATAATCTCGTAACAACATAATTTTGGTGCAATTACCCGGGAACAAAAGAAATATTGCTTTTCTTCTATCTTTGATTTATTCCTAAGATACTTGATCTTACTTAGTTCTCTTGGTGCCATAATTTCTTGTTTTACTCTTTGATTTTGATTTTGTTTTGTTTTTTAGGTTGCTCATCTTTTTGTATGCATTAAGGAGTGGTAAGAAATTAATTCAATGAGACAACACCAAGTATTTGAGAAGAATTTGCTCAATTGGAGAGAAATTCCTCACTTAATTTGCATTTACTTTTGATTTTACAATGTATTCCTATCTATCTCTCAAAGAACTTGGACACTAAACTTAAATAATAATCATTTATGCGTTATTTTTCTTGAAGTTACACATCCATTTAAATTACATTTGACATTTGTTCAATTACTGCATTCTTTTCATACATTACAGGGAGAAGATCCACATAGGCACTTAAAAGAATTTTATATTGTATGCTTTAATAAGAAGCTATATGGAGTTTAAGATGAGGTCATTAAATTACACACATTCTGATTTAGTTTGTATAGACATGCTGAGGATTGATTGTATGATTCACTTATGTGTTCCATCGTAAATTGGTTAAGTATGCAGAAGGTTTTCCCGCATTTAGAGCTACATCTATTATAAAAAAAAAAAAAAATGGAATTAGGCAATTGCATAAGAAATCACGGCATGATTATTGAGAAAGGTTCAAAAGACTTTGTGCTATTTGCCCTCATCATTAAATTAGTGACCAATTGCTTGTGCAATATTTTTATGCATGCTTGCATTCACATCATAGGTCTATTATGGATATAGCTCATGGTGGTGCTGTTATGGACAAAACTTCACAAGCTACTAGGGATTTAATTTCAAACATAGCATCTAACACATAATTTTTTGGCACTATAAATGATTTCCATAGGAAAGTAGGTGAAGTAGGTATAATTTCCTTACAAAGAAGGTTGATAAACTCACCAATTTGGTTGAAAAGATTTTGGAAACAAATTTACAAAATAGGATATGTTATTTTTGTTATTCTCTTTATCATTCTAGTGATTCTTATCCTAATTTTGATGAACATGCTAATACTTTATGTTTTTCTAATCAGCCCCTTAGGAGACTCAATGAGGGATATTACTCAAATATTAGGTGGGGAAATCAAGAGATAGGAAAACCTACGGTGAACAATTCTTCCACACATGCACCTCCTTCCTCAAATCCATCTCAAGGCATGTCTCTATATGATCTGGTCAACTCCATTGCACCTAGTTCCCTTACTTTTCAAAATGAGACTAAGACTAGTATTCACCATCTAGAAGACCAACTAAGAAAATTGGTCGTAGAGATGAGGAACATTAAAGCACAATTCTCTTATAAGCCTCCATCTCAATCCCTTAAACGGCAAAAGAATGCCAATGCCATCACCATTTGGAGTGGAAAGGAATTGGGTGGAACTAGCCTTTAGAAGGGAGAATGAACTAGAGGTAGAATATGTAACACCCTATATTTCTATGGCATAATGGGCTGTAACTTTATGGGATGTCGCCCCATCTGATTGCTCAGACAAGGGGTCTTTGTAACAAACTTCACTCAATAGGCAATGAAAATTTTTCCAAAATTACTTTTATTGAATATATAAAGGTATAAGAACCTAACTTCTAATACATATACTTAAGGGTATAACAGATCCAAGATGTAGCATGAGCCTCTAAGAGTCCATCACACTTTTACTACGCCTTTGATCCTAAATTTTTCGAAAGAGATAACACACGCATGTGCATAAGGCTAAATGGGTTCCGTGTGTGCTAGTGTTTTCAACTGAAAATAACTTATGAAGAGTAATCTCTAAGATAAACAAGTTAGTTCAGAAATTAGCATGTGAAAACATTCTAAAACAAGTATTCAAGGATTTCAAGTGAAAACATGCTGATCAAGCACTAAAGAATTCTAGTTTAAGACATTTTGATACAATTATTTGAGTACTCAAGTATTCAAGCATAATCAGTGTTTACGCTGAGTATCAAGTCAGTGCATACGCCATGCAAGTAGTCAAGTTAGTGCTTATGCCAAGTATTCAAGTCGGTGTATGCGCCCAATATTCAAGTCAATGCTTACACCAAGTATTCAAGGTAGTGCATAAACAAAATATTCAAGTTAGTGCATACGCTAAGTATTCAAGTTAGTACTTATGCTAAGTATTCAAGTTAATGCATATGCCAAGTATTCAAGTCAGTGCTTACGCTAAGTAGTATGCTTACGCCAAGTATTGTGCTTACATCAAGTAGTATACTGATGCATTTTTTTTAGTGTAGAAAATATTACCAAAAAAATCCATAATCAATGAAGCTTTAATTAAAATGCTAATCACTAAAACCATACATATGGGTAAGTATACCCATCATATAGTATAGGGAATAGTAAGTATCGAATCTACAGGAATTTAGGCTGCCACCTTACTTTGTCCAAATCTTTATTATTTAACCAACAAAATAAGAAGATATAATGAATAACCAAGCAACCTAATATACTAGAGAATAAATCAAGTCTACAAAAAAAAAAAAAAAAAATCACAAGGATAATCAAGGAGTGAGAATAAGGAGGAATGACATGTAATGAAGAAATATCTCAATTCTATGACAAGTGAAGAAAATATCTTTCAATCAATTGATTTTCAATGCCAAAACACTAATATGAGTTTCAAAAGTAAATTCCAATCATTTTTCAAGTCATGAAATTCCTATTTTTAGTCTAGTTAAAGGGTATACTCTACCTCCCTAATTAAAACTAAGACGCATTAAGAACTACTCAATTAAATAATTAATGTCCCTATACTCTACACAACAATAACTCCTTTGGAAGAAATAATGCTTTATAATATACTCTAGGTGATAACAATATCTCTTTGATTACAAAGTCTTTCCCTTAACTTTGTTTCCCAATTAAATAATTAATGTTCCTATACTTTACACAACAATAACTCTTTTGGAAGAAATAATGCTTTATAATATACTCTAGGCAATATCAATATCTCTTTGATTACCAAGTCTTTCCCTTAACTTTGTTTTCAAAGTCCATTAAGAGATCACAAAATAGTGAATTAACTAGTCTGGAATAATTAATTCAACTCACAAAATCAAGTAATCAAATGCTTAGAATTGGAATTCAACAAATCTAGAATTAATTCAACATAAAGTCATAAAGTAAAAATATCTTCAACTACAATTAAAATATATAAATGCAACTTTAACAAAATAGAATTACAAAGAAAGAAAGAAGAAAAACTCATAGACAAGTGTACTCCTCTTCTTATTTGCAATCTTCTTGATAAAGTTCCTCTTCTTCTCCAAGATTTCCTTAATCCTCCTTGTTCTTAGTGTTTCTCGAGGGGTTATATAAAATATTACAATGAAAACTCAAGAACTAGAACTCTCTTGTACAATGTTATTCTCTTGTATTTATAGGAGTTTTGGTTGCCAAAAAGTGTCTACAAGAGTCATTTTCTGTAGTTGAAAGAGGTCCCAAAAGAATCCAACTAAAATTACCAAATTTTGTTTCAAAAGAACAACCGGCACAGGTCCTTCCTAAAATACTTCCAAAATTCCTCTGTTTTGCTTTGTTTTTCCAAAAGTGACACCTGACCGACTCAACTATGTGGGCTGGTGCAGGTTCAACGCTGTTTCGCCCGATTTTGGGCATTTTCACCATTTTTTAAAGATTTCTCCTATTTAATCACTTCTACACAAAAGATAGCAATTTAGTAGGAATCAATAATTGTTTGAACATAAAAGTAACACAAATGACCCTCAAAATATAGGTACATTTAGCCCCTATTATATACTTACGCCAAGTTTTTGCTAACACCAAGTATTCAAGTTAGTGTTTACATCAAGTATTCAAATTAGTGTATGCGCTAAGTTTTCAAGTTAGTCAAGTATTGTCAGTCATGTATTGTATACAAGAAATGTCATATTCAAGAATTCAAGATTCAATGATGCTCCCTGGATTTCAAGATTTATGATATTTACAGTATTTCCCAAATTGATGTATAAAATTCATATTTGAGTATATCACGAAAGTACTTTACCAAAACCAAGATTTGAAAATAAAAAAAGATCACATGAGATATTTCATATTCAAGATGTTCAAGAAATCAAGTTCTTGATAATGCTTTCAAACTCAAGTGTAACATCCATATCATAATATAGAAAGAAAGCATTAACTTTATCAAGAAAGAAAATGATTATTTTAGAAAAAAAAAAAAACTTAGCTAAATGGAGTTTAAAAGACTTGGGACTCACCTCCTGTCCTAGCTACTGCGTAATATGGTATTCGTAATCTCTAAGCTTTTGCGAGACCCTTGAAATAGATAACCTACATTGGTCATCATTTCACACTTCCTTTAATATTATACAATTCACAACTAATACATTTTCATTACTGCTTTCCTCAAATATATTTTCAAGTCTTTCACATGAATCCTTAATCTTTCATGGCTTTAAGAGCCACATGAAATAAACTTATAGCTTTACTTTCTTAAATCAAAATTCTGCATTTTTTTCGCACTTGGCATACCTTAGTATTCTTGCCATAATTTTTAATTCAAAAGTCCAATTGATGCGAAACTTGTTCCAAAATATCCTCAAGACATTCCTTGATGATTTCCAACTTTTGAACCACTAATTTCCTTTCTCATTTCATTCAATTTTTCTTACAACATCTCAGTTTCTGAATCCCATCATAGTTTTGGCAGCTTATGGTTTTTTCATCATAACTTTTTTATTCACAACTCCAAATCATGTAAAATTGGTCCGAAAATGATCCTAAGACATTTAGCTACAAGTTTCATGTCATAGATTTCCAAAAAAACCGGCAATATTATTCAGTTTATTACTTCTTCAAAGCTGTACGAAATTCTTCCAACACAGAATTTCTGTTTTGTTCCTTTCTTTCACTTAATCCATTCTCTTTTCTTTCCTATACAATATATATATCATTTAATCATTGAAATCCTTTGTTTATCATCTAAATATCACATAATACTTCTTGATTCCAGTCATGAACAATCAGTGTCTTTCATATTTAAACAACAAAACTAACAGCTTTGAATAATAACAACAATATTTCATTTTTTTCAACAATTAAACTATTTTTCATTTCCATTTCTTACACCTTCTTGTGTAGCCATGCACTATCAATTAAACCACCATCAAAACACCTTAATACACCATTTAAAACATAACATATATCCTCTCAAAGCTGCCGACACACACAGCACACTCAAACACTTCAAAACATGGCAAGTTCTAATGAAAAATCATGAAAATCATGGATTTTCTCAACATAATTTTTACCAAAATGATCCTCATGCTTCAAACTACAATTTTAATTCTTAAAGCTCGAATATTTACCTTGTTTATAGGTTGTTGTTACTGGAAAATGCCTCAAGTTCTTCTCATTTTCTTCAAGAATTCCTTTCTCTCTCTCTTTTCCTTTTTCTTCCTATTTTTCTCCAACTATTCTTCCTTTTTCCTTTCTTTCTTTCTTTCTTTTCTTCTTCTTCTTCTTGGCTGCAATTTTCTTCAGTTGAAATCCACTTCCATCGCCATTCCTTTGCAACCAAAATTGATCACAAGGTAAACCATTAATAATTACATTTTGGGCTATCCATTTAATGCTTAATTCTTATTGGTTGATTAAATTTTAATTCTTTAATTCTTAGACTTCTTTAATAAGCTTCATGAAATAAATAAAGACATAAATATTTCATGTATCCAATGATATTCTAACATTTGTTTTTCCTACAAATCACAAAATGCCACTTGGCTCAATTTTGGCCAATCTTCATAATTTCCTCAAAAATGAACTAAAATTTGGGTCTGATAAACCTTAGGCGGGGGGGGGAGCTGGGGTGAATAGGGTTTATGGAAAACAAATATGATTTTTAAAAAAAAAATCTTTGATGTCTTTTTTATAAAGTCCAAACAAAGCATGAGTTCAAAAATGCAGACTTGAATGAGTTGCTAAAGAACTTTCAAAACTCCTCTAAATGATGAAAAGAAGATCTATAGTTAAGATGGGTAGATAAAACAATAATAACAGTTTCACCCAACTACATAAAAGTCTTTGATCAAATTAATAGATGCAAGGAGGAGTATAAAGCTCTCAAGTCAAATGAACAGTAAAAATGCAGACATAAATATCAGATTAGCTTCACAGCTATAGAAGTGCAAACATGAATCTTTTTGAAACACCATTAAATGGCGAGAAGATGGTCTATTTTAAAGATGGGCAGTTGAGGCATTAAAGAAAGACTTTCTATAGAACACAAAGGTCTTTAAAAATGATCAACAATTGTAGAGATTGAGATAAAGTTCTTTGATCTAATGACCAGCAAAAATGCAGATGAAATGCAAAAGAAAATACCCAAGGATTTATACTGGTTCGATTCTCAACTGATCTACATCCACTACCTTAAGTACCTACTAAAGGATTTCAACATATTCACTAAAACCTTTTTCCCAAATCAATGGTGGTAGGCTACACCAATCTTACACAAGAGGATCACCACACTTGATTTTACACCAAACCACTTAAGCACACAAATCAAGGCTCAGCCCAACTGGGTTTTACTTTCTTAACCTTGATACATAATAATTCAAGGCTCACCCCAACTAGTTTTTACTTTTCAAAACCTTGATACAAAGCTGATAAAAGATAAAGTATAGAAATAGCTCATAGATTGAGCTAATATGAACAGCTAAGCACAAATACCTTTTTACCTTTGGAGCAATTTGATTTCACTTTGAAGCACAATAAAAAGGGAGATTTTTGTATTCTAAAATGTAAAAGTGTTTCTGAGAAAGATAGCACAAAAATCTACTTCAAAATTGAGTTTTAAAAGATTTTATAGAAGCAAAAAGTAAGGCAGCAATGGCTAGAAACGACTAGTTTCTCGCCGTCAGATTTTTTAGAGTTTTGGACTTAAAGATCGGACAAGAGTTCATCCAAAAGATGAGTCTAAAATGGCACTTTTTAGGTAGAAACATTTAGATACTGTTCTAGAGTTTTGGACGACGTTTTTGGATGCAGAGTCCATCCAAACTACTCAATCCAAACATCTGAAAGCTTACTCTTTGAAATCATTTTATTTGTGTGCTTCAATGTAAAAATAAATTGAATCATAAGGTAAAGAGACATATGAATTTTACATGAAATACCATAACAATGATTCATAGTCTAAAGTTCTTTCACAAGGACTTTATGATTTTGCAAGCTCTTAAGTTGAAGTTGTACTTTGATTAATCACCTCATTGGATTCCATTTACTTAAGAGTTGCTTGGTAGTCATATTTGGATGCCTTGGAAGAACTAAGGTCAAACATATCTTATTACATGTAAGTCACACAAGTTAGTCCTCATCAATGTTTGTCATAAGTCAAAACACAAGAAAAGACTCTTAGGGCTAATAATCTTCCCCTTTTTGAGTAATGACAAACTTGATGGGATTGTGACATAAAAACAATGGTATGTACAGTAGGATATTTTAGACTGAGGGAAATAAGAATATTTTTAACTGATATGCATTCTCTCATTATAGGACTCAAAGAGTGTTTATGAGATTAAGATAAGAAAAATTAAGCATATACTCACAAACATAGCTTAATAAGCCTATGGCCCAACCTATCTCCTTATCTTCTTTTCTTCCATCAAAAGAATATTTCACAAGGAAATAGCCGCAAATAGTATTCACAAAAAAATGTATAGATATGTACATGAGGAGGTATAGAAGATAAATCATAAGATGTAATGCTCCCCTTATGTATGTGCATATGTGAGCAAAGGATAATGAGATGCTAGCCATGAACTGCGTTTGAGAATAAGACTCTATTTCAAGAATTTAGACTTCCAAAACATGCATCCAAAATGGGTGAAAATGAGGCAGAAGCTAGCCTTTAAAAAAGTTATTTTTTGGACTGCTATTTTAGATTGAAGAAATATAGGTCCAAAACTCCCCCTATGTATGTGCAGGGTAAAAGTGAATTTTCACAAAGATAGATTAGAGATTTTTAACCTAACTTTATTTTCTCAAGGTGTTTCAACACAAGGAATTTTCTGTGCAACAAAAAAAAAAAAAGAAAAGAAAAGAAAACTACATAGTTTGCATAAGCATAAATATCCTCATCATCAGAATATTTAACAAAGTGCATATCACAACCATGGCAAAAGAAAATCATTAAGCCAAGTTAAAATCAGTTGGAATGCACAATAAACTCATACCTATACTTCAATCTTTCTAATCCACAATGACAACAACGTCTCAACATAGCCTCCATCAAGTCACCTAATTCTTCACAGTTTCTATTTTCAAACCATAACCATAAACAATCATAATTCATTTTAAGTCCTATGAATTTACAATCTTTATAAGTGGTCACAATCATAATCCATAAATTTCAAATCATAACCCTCATAAACCAACATACAACCACATTATGTTGTGATTATGTGAAATACATTTTTGGGATTTAAGTTGATCAAACATTATGCTATGCAAAAATTTTTTTCCCAAAAATGTATTCCACAAAATCACAAGCTTTTTAAGAAATTTTCAGACTCCACATAACAAACTTCATTTAGTTCATAGCATAGTCTCTATAACCACATCGGATCATCAATTCACAAGCTTCTTAAGAAATTTTCAAACTCCACATCACAATCTTCTCTTAGTCCACAACACAGTCTCCATAACCACATCAAATCGTCAATTGACAATCTCCCAACAATATATTTTTACCCCATTTGTCATCAATAAAAAAATAACAATAAGTAGCAGAGAAGCAATCAGTAGTATGGCAATAATATCAGGAGAATGCCCAGAACAGGGACAACAATAAGCAGTAAGCAACATTAGCAATAACAATAAGCAGTAGGAAACTAGCAGTAATATTAGTTAAAGACCAAAATAAAGGTGTTCATGAAAATATAGTGCAGAGAGCACGAAATTTGGTAGAATAAAGTTATGTCATCAGAATAAAAGTTGGCATAAAAAGATCATCAGTCATTGGTCGTCATGTGCCACATCTCATGGAATAAGGATAATCGCAGGCTTAGTACTGGCACCCTTCTTTGAATGTTGTCCAACAATTCTACTAGACTTCAATTTTACCATGACATGCTTCTGCTTTCAGCTAGATGAGTTGCCAAATGCAGCTGGTTTGTCTTGCTTGGGAACATCCTTGTCAACAGTGGGTGCAACATTTGGTGGGTTTCTTGGCATGTAGAGATGGGATATTAGTAATATTAGTCTCTTTCTCATTCTCTTTCTCAGTATCCTTCTCTAGCTGAACATTAGTTTCTTCCCGTGTTGAAGGAATGATAGGTTCAAGCTCTGGCACGGGTGGAGGAACTTTTTCAGTCGAATCGTCTGCAACTTCATATTACTTTTTTTCCACATTTGTCAGTCTATTTCCCAAAATTTTTAGTTCACCTTTGACTTCTACGCTTAGACTATCTAGCTTGATAGATAGCAGATTTATAGCATCCAAAATACTTTGAGTTATTCTACTTTTCTAAGTTTTCTGCTTCCCTCAACTTGATGTTTCCCCTTGAATTTTAGTCTCAGCTTTTCTTTTAATTTGTCATGATGTAATAGATTTTCTTTGGCCTTCACCAATTTTTTTTTCCTTTTCTTCACTGGCCTCTCTAAGTAATATCCATTGATTATATGCTTGAATAGATACCATTTTCTCAAATGAATCTCTATTGTAGATGTTTACCTTGTAGTGCTCAGGGACAACCGCACTCAAATCAACATTAAAGTACTTGAATAGCTTGGTGAGAAGGTTTCCAAAAAGTAATGCTTTATTTGATGTGTTTTGAGATCGACTCATCAATTTCACAACTAGAAACCCAAAGATAATTTTTTTTCCCTTCTGATAGAGCTAGCATCAACACTATTTGTAGAATACTTACAGATGTCTTATGGCCGAAACTAGGTATCACTATGTGATGTAGCAATCTTCCCATTCCATTTAACTATTTGAAATTTCGATCACTTGAATTCTAGTGCTCTTGGCACTAGTAAATTTCATTTCAAATCGACTCAGTTCAAAAAAAAATTCAGAAAATTTCAGGCAGTTTGTTCATTTCAAAAAATTGTACTCTACCATCTCTGACATAAAAAGATTCTGTTTAACATATGGTGGTCATGCTCGAAGTTCATTTCTCCAACTCAAGATATATACCACTGCACAATAAGTTGTTCATTGTTTCCTCATGCCGTTCCTTTCTCAGATTCGCATAAAATTCCCAAACTAAGGTGGTGTAAAGTTTTTCATTAATAGATAGTAGAGCACTCCACCCAAGAGACTCAAACATACTAAGAATTAGTTGAATAGTTTAAGAAAGACTCGGGGTCAACACGATATCCAACAATCACAATTCTATTTCTAGATACCCAGTCATTGTATTCAAATTCACCTTTTTTGTTTAGTTGAGAAATAGAAGTACCTGAGTGTCCGTGCTTTCCTTTTCTGGAGGTTGTTTTGATAATGCAATTTGAGGAGTTGGTTCATCCATGGCAACTCATTTTTTCCTTCTTCTTCGCAGATATTAGTCTGGCAGCAACTCATTTCTTTTTCATTGTCTTGCATTTCTTGACCTTCTTCATTATTGGCTTGGCCCCTTTGCTGGGTTTTGGAGTTTTACCCATAGCGAACAGGATTTAAGGGTTTGATTTTTCTGGTTTTTAGAGAAAGAACAAAGGCTAGAGGAAAGAGAAAAATGCTAAGAAAAATGATAGCTCTTTTTTTGAAAGGAGAAGAAAACTCAAATAGTTTTGATTTCTTTTTGGGATTTACGAGGTATTGAATAGTATAAGTACAATTTAGTACATTTGAGAAATGTGATTTTTGAAAATAAGTAATGATATTCTGATACGAAGAGAGAGAATATTGCGGCTGAAAAAAAGCAGAAACGTTTAGAACTAAAAAAAATTAAACATTTGGACACAGATTGTCTATCCAATTTCCCTGTCCAAAAAGTGTGTCACACGTGGTGAAAAGTTATTGTGAGTTTTCAGTTAAAATATAGTTCAAGTACTGCATCCAATATCTCCATCCAAAATCAGAAGATCTTTAGAATTTCTTTTAAGAAGTTCCTTGGTATACTTGGCTTGATTTAAGAAGATTTCAACTTTGGTTTGCTTGATTTGAAGACATAGGAAGAAACTAAGTTCTCCCATCATACTTATCTCAAACTCTTGTTGCATTGTCTTGGTAAATTTCTTGCAAAGAGAATAATTAGTAACTCCAAGGATAATATCATCAACATAGATTTGAACAATAAGAAGGTCTTTAAAAATTTCAAATTTATTAAACAAAGTGGTATTAATCAATCCTTTTGACAAAGCTTTTGAATGTAGAAATTCAGTAAATCTTACATACCAAGCACGAGGAGCTTGTTTTAAACCATAAAGAGTTTTGAAAAGTTTAAAGACATGGTTTGGAAAATATTCATGAATAAAACCAAGAGATTGCTCTATATACTTCTTCTTCAATAAAACCATTGAAGAAAGTACTTTTGACATCCATTTGATATAGTATAAAATCTTTGAAAGATGCAAAAGCAAGTAACATTTTAATAGATTCTAATCGAGCAACGGGAGGAAAAGTTTTATCATAATTAATGCCCTCTTCTTGATTGAATACTTGGGCAACTAATTTGGCTTTATTTCTAATAACAATGATATGCTTATCAAGTTTGTTTTTAAAAACCCACTTGGTATCAATTACGGGATGGTCAAGTGGTTTAGGGACAATGTTCCAAATATGATTCTTTTCAAATTGGTTCAGCTCTTCTTGCATGGCCATAATCCAAAAGTTCATCATGTAAGGCTACATCAATATAATTAGGTTCAGTGCTAGAAAGTAAAGAAAAATTATCAACAAAATACCGTCTGATTTTAACTTCGTAGCTAGGATCATCAATGATTTGTTCTTTTGGATAGACCATTTTGTACTTCTAATCTTTGGCAGATTCTGATCAGTGTGCTTGACATTTTATTACTCTCTATCTTTAGCTCGTTATTTCTCTAGCACTTTTTCTTTAGCATGGTTGTCAACTGATTGAGCATCATGATGTTCAATGCCATTTTTTTTAGCTACCTACATCATTGTCATCTTTTCGTGCAAGAGATAAGGTCTAAGTAAATTTCAAAAAATCATCTACTAATACATAAATATACCTCCTACCACCTAGGCTAATGGTCCTCATTGGTCTTAATAAATCCATATGTATTAGCTTAAGAAGTTTTGAAGTTGAAATCATTTTCTTGGATTTGAAATATGTCTCGGTTTATTTTTCAAATTGGCAAGCATCACACAATTGGTTTTTGTCAAATATCATTTTGGGCAGTCCTTTCTCAAGCTCTTTTAAGGACAATTTATTTAGCAAATCAATAGAGATGTGTCCTAACATTCTATGACAAATATAGCCATTATCATCATTTATAGAGGAACATTTTACATCATGAGCAATAGAATCATCAATATATAATACATAATCATTACCAATGCAGTTGGCAACAAAAAAAAAAAAATGATTTCATCATTAGAATTATCAATGATACTGCATAAATCTTTTCAAAATTAACCGTGCAACCATTGTCACACAAATGAATAATACTAAGCAAATTATACTTCAATTCATCAATCAATAATACTTGCTTAATAATGATAAAGGATCCCTTACCAACATTACCTATACAGAGTACTTTCCCATTTTCTTATCTTTATTTATGACAAATCCACCATTTGTAGCTTGAATGTTATCCATTAGTGTTGCATTTCCCTTAATGTATCTTGAGCGTCCACTATCCAAAAACCACTTTATGGAGCTCAATTCTTTGTAGTTGATGTGCCTATTCATGAGATAGAAGAATGGCTTTTGCAACCCACATTTTCTTGGGTCCACGGGGGTTAGTAGTGGTTCCTCTAATTTTTCAAACTGTTTTTGCATCGGATTCCATTTTCTTCTTAACATGAGACCTTGATGTTTTATGTCCAAATTTTTCACAATATGTGCAATATTTGTGTGTCATATATGATGAAGCGGCTTTTACAATGTGAGATTTGTAATTTTCAACTTTGATCTCATGCCTATAGCCTAGACCATTTTTGTTTCCATCTATGTGTTGTGCACCAGGCAATTTTTTCAAATTGTTTTTGCCATTTGTAAACTTTTCAATGCATGTAATGAGATCATTGACTCTATTTTTCATATCATCAAAATTGGTAACCATAATTTCAAAAGACTGAATTTTGTCACATAAGCATTTATTTTCTAGAGACACATGATGCCAGGAGGTAATGGTAACATCCTTTTCAATATTTGAACACACATGTGACTCAAGTGAGACATTATTCTCATTCAATAGCTTTGCATTCTCATCTAACAACCAGTTAATTTTAATCTTTATTTCTTTATTTCTTCTAGACAAGTGTTTTAGTTCATGAAACATGTCAAATAGTAATTCATTAGGATCATCATGCTTTTCACAATTAGATTCATGCAAATTGGTTATCAATTCTGGAGAAGTAGGATTTACTTTGTCCTCCATAGCTATGAAACAAATGTTTACTTTTTCATTTTCAGAATCACAACTTTCTTTTGTCTCAGATTCAACTTGATCCTAAGTTCCAATCAACCTTTTTCTTTTCTTCTTGTTATACTTGGCTTTTCTTTCATTTGCTATTAGACAATCAGTAATAAAATGCTCCGTACTCTTGCATTCATAGCATTGAGGTTTGAAGGATGGAGTTTGTCCTTTATTTTTGATTATCTTCTTCCTTTTGCTAAAGTTATCTTTTTTGAACATCTTTTTGAATTTTCCATCTACCATAGCCAATTCTTCATTGTTCAGATCAGTACCATCATTACAATCGATTTGATCACTGTTAGATTCTTCATCAACTGCATTTAAAGTAATTCCTCATTTACCTTTGTCATTATTCTCATACTCCTAAAACCTTTTAATTTTCATTTCATGGGTCAAGAGGGAGCTGATTAGCTCTTCAGTAGGTAAGCTGTTAAGTTTTTTAGATTTCTCAATAGCCAAGGTTTTTGGCTGCCAACGTTTTGGCAAAGCATCAAGCAGTTTTTTGTTTTGCTCACCAAGGGAATAAACTTTCCCACAGGCCTTTAAACCTTTCATGATATTTGTAAATCGAGTGAATATATCAGTTATGTTCTCACATGACTTCATAGTGAACAGCTCATAATTGCAGACTAAAAGTCCTAGCATTGATTTCTTTACTTGATTAGTCCCCTCATTGGTGACTTCAAGTAATCTTCACATTTTGTAAGCTGAATCACAAACCATTAACCCGGTTGAATTCATTAACATCAAGAGCACAACACAATATATTTATTTCCTAAAAATTTAATGTCATTTTCAAAATATCCTCATTGTCATATTCATTACTCTGTTTAGACATTTTTCTGCTATCAACAAATTTTTACAGGACAAATAGTCCATTCTCAATCAAATTCCACAGCTTAAAGTTGATTAAACAAAAAAAAATCTTTATTCTATTTTTTCAGAATGTATAATTACTTCTATTACACAAAGGAGGTCTATTTCTGGAAGACCCTCCAATGTAAGGTAGAGTAATGTGTTTGCCATATGGATGTTTGCTACAAGGCTGTTAAGCCGAAGATAATGTAGACCAATGCTCTGATACCAATTGATAAACCTTGGGGGGGGGATGAATAAGGTTTATGGCAAACAAATGTGATTTTTTTAAAAAAAATTCTTTGATATTTTTTTTATAAAGGCCAAACAAAGTGTGAGTTCAAAAATGCAGACTAGAAAAAGCTGCTAAAGAACTTTCAAAACTCCTCCAAATGATGAAAAGAAGATCTATAGTTAAAATGGGTAGATAAAACAACAATAACAGTTTCACCCAACTACATAAAAGTCTTTGATCAAATCAATGAATGCAAGGAGGAGTATAAAGCTCTCAAGTTAGATGAACAGTCAAAACGCAGGTATAAATATCAGATTAGCTTTGTAGCTGTAAGAGTGTAGATATGAATCTTTTTGAAACACCACTAAATGGCGAGAAGATGGTCTGTTTTAAAGATGGGCAGTTGAGGAATTAAAGATAGATTTTCTATAGAACACAAAGGTCTTTAAAACTGATCAACAATTTCATAGACTGAGATAAAGTTCTTTGATCTAATGGCCAGCAAAAATGCAGTGATAAAGTGTAGATGAAATAAAAAAAAGAAAAGACTCGAGGATTTATAGTAGTTCGATCCTCAGCTGATCTACATCTACTACTTTAAGTATCCACTTAAGGATTTCAACATAATTACTAAAACCTTTTTCCCAAATCAATGGTGGTAGGCTACACCAATCTTACACAAGAGGATCACCACACTTGGTTTTACACCCAATCTCTTAAACACACAAATCAAGGCTCACTCAACTGGGTTTTACTTCCTTAACCTTGATACACAATAATTCAAGGCTCATCCCAACCGGGCTTTACTTTCCAAAGCCTTGATACTAAGCTGATAAAAGATAGAGTATAGAAATAGCTCACAGATTGAGCAGATATGAATAGCTAAGCATAGATACTTTTTTTTTCTTTTGGAGCAATTTGATTTCACTTTGAAGTACAACGAAAAGGGAGATTTTTGTATTCTAAAGTGTAAGAGTATTTTTGAGAAAGATAGCACAAAAATCTACTTCAAAATCGAGTTTTGAAAACTTTTATAGAAGTAAAAAGTATGACAACAACGGCTAGAAAACGACTAGTTTCTTGCTGTCAAATTTTTTAGAGTTTTGGACTCAAGGATCAGACGACGATGTGTCCAAAATGGCACCTTTTAGACAGAAATATCCAAACACTGATCCAGAGTTTTAGACGAAGCTTTTGGATGCAAAGTCCATCCAAACTACTCAATCCAAATATCTGAAAGCTTACTCTTTGAAATTATTTTATTTGTGTGCTTCAAGGTAGGAATAAATTGAATCATAAGATAAAGAGACATAACAATTTTACAAGAAATACCTTAACAATGATTTCTAGTTTAAAGTTCTTTTACAAGGGAAAAAAATTGCTATGTCTCCAAACAATGATTCACCATTGTCTGTGTTCTAGTTTTGAAATTGTTCAGAATATGGATAGTTTGTGAAAGGGAAAAAAAAATTGCTTTTGTGGGTTATGGTTGTAACGTATATAGTTTTTATAAAAATTACAAAAATAGTTTTAAACAAGAATTAAGGTGTTAATTCTTGTACAGAGAAAAACATTTTTTTCTTAGGTGTGTTGTGTCTACAACTAAACAGAAAACGTATTTTTTGAAAACACATGTTTTTTTTTTTTGTTCTATTTTACTGGACAGAAGTTTTTCTTTGAATGAGTTCATAGAAATGGGGAAAACAATTATTAGAATGTATTAGAGAATTGTTCTCTGAAGTTGTCAAAAAAGACTTGAAGTTTTTCCAGAAATAGTTAATATATATATGTGTGTGTGTGTGTGTGTGTGTGTGTGTATTTGTGAAGGTCTAAAGAGGGAAGCAAAGCACGCAGTGGAAGCAAAAAACTGAAAAAACTGAAGAACAAGAAACTCCCAAGCCACAGTCGACATCAGTTCTGGCGGCCTCAGCCGGCGCCGGTCACAGCCTGGGGGGGCTCCGAGGTGAAAAAAAAATTTACCTCTCTTTCTCGTTCTCAGAATTTGTTGGACCAGAATGTGTAGAACTGGGGTAGGTACACTGGTGGAAAACTCTAGTGCGATTCCTGCAAGTCTCCTACTCCGTCTGTGCATGTAGGTGAATGCCAATCTCTCGATCTTCTAGTATATGGCCTGCCTAATCCCGTTTGGTGAACGACTTACAGGGCTAAGGAATATTCTTCGAGAGAGTGAAAAGAGGCGTCTAGTTTTTTTCTCTTTCTCACGCCAGAAGCATGAAAAAAACAACACTAAGAAGAGTCAAAACCATGTCCTCTTTATCCTTTTGTTTAACCTAAATAAAACCCTAGGTTAAACTGGACTAGCTCATTGGACTCTTAGTTTAGCCTTTTTGGACTAAATTAATTATTCTAATTAAAACCAAATAAATTGCCCAAATAGTTAATTTTTCGGCCCAAATAAATTAGTCCAATTAACAAGCCCATATTAGTTTAGTCCTAGGTCAATCTTTAATTATTCAAACTAGGCCAAAGCCTTGAATAATTAATTAACCCACCAAACTAATTTAATTAATTCTTTCTCTCTATAGACATTTATTTTATTCTAGCCTAATAATTAAATTGGACTACTTAAATAAAATAAATTCTATTTAATTTAATTTAAGACCAATTCCTTAGCCTGTATTTAATTAGGACTCACGGTCTATATTAGGGACCAAAAGACACACAGCCTTTGGCTAATAAAATGACCAAAATACCCTTGCCACATAAATAATCATATTTTGCATTTTAAATATTTCCTAATATCACCATAAGGAAATATTGACCCCATGGACAATGCTGCATTAGCAAAGTCTCTGACCTATAGGTGTAATGACTAAAATACCCTTCTATACATAGGCGTACATTTAGAGAGGAAAAAATGTACTAACACCTTTCTAAATGACATCTACCATCCTTAGGCTTCTAGTCCAATGATCCACGACTTCTTGGATTATTTCCGTTTTTCAAGGGAGCTACCCTATAGCAAACATCCAAGCCATGTTTCCCAGAGCCCTGGATATTTAGATCATTTAGACAACCACAAGGGATGATATAGTATAGAAATTATCTTGTACAAGTCTGTCTTAATTAGCTAGTCACACATACCCAACATGCAAGTATATTGGTCTAACGATAGAACCTCAACTATAGCATATCAAAGTACATGCTTCCAGCTTCGTCAGACCACCAAATCATACTCAAGTCGTAGAGTACTAGTCCACACTGTAGCAATAGTAGTCTAGGTTTATACCAAATAGTACTTTTAGAAACCACTACTACAGGTCCTGTTCTACGCATTCGAAATACGCTTATGTCATGAAGTGAGTGGACTACTCACTAGCTAAAGGTAAGCCATTCCCTATTTGGAATTTACAACATAATAACCTAGATATAATAAGATTTCTATTCTCATCAATCGGTTAAGAACAAACGTTTATGTGTTAAGTAACCCATGATCCATACCTTACTGTGAATGACTACCATTCACATGAACCACTTATTTAAACACAATAGGTCTTTTTCAAAAGAAATTGTGCACAAATAAAATGTAAATTCACAAATAATTTTTGAAAACAAATTCTTTTATTAAAACATTCGATATTTACATCAGAAACCTAGTCTAAGAGGGTATATTTCCCAACAATTTGCCCCAAGCCACAACTCACTCGAAGCCAAGCCGAGGCTTGAGGCACAAGAATTCCAAGCTATGGCTTGGAGCCGTAGCTTGCATGGGTTTGGCTCCTAAACTTACGCGGCTCACGTGGGTTGTGTTTGCAATCCTAGGGAGCATTATGCACAGCCTCCCCACGATGCAATTCCTATTCCTAATTAATTTTTTTCATTTTATTTTCCACTTCATTTTGTCTTCTTGCGCATAGGCCCACGATTATCAATTTTATTTATTTTTTTTCACTTGATGCCTATTTTTTCCCCCCAAAGTCTTAACTTTGGGAGTAATAAATAATTTTTCCAAAAATTCTTGTTTTGAAAAATAATATATTTTCTAAAATAATAATTTTAGATTATATATTATTTTAATTCCTAAAATATGATTTTATAAATTAATAGATTTTCTAAAATGATGATTTTAGATTATATATATTATTTTAATTCTTAAAATATGGTTTTAGCAATTAATATATTTTCTAAAATAGTGATTTTAGAATTTATTCTATTTTCCAAAATAGTGATTTCGGAATTAATTTTAGGAAATAATATATGTTCTAAAATATTGATTTTAGAATTTATTCTCCTTTTTTCAAAATAGTCAGTTTGGAATTATTTGCTATGTTTAATTTTATTTTGGGCATAAAATTAGCAATGTGGTTTGGTTATGGAATATGGATCCAATTAAATTGTTCGTGCATTTTATTGCTTTGGTTTTGAATTAAATAGGGCCTGTGTGTCCTGCTTTTTCTATTTTTCTTGTGTAAATTTCTTTTCTCATCTAAACTCCCATCGAATGTAATTTGAGGTTTCTTTATTATAATTTTATGTGATTAGAATGCATAGTTTAGATAGAATAGAATTTATTACAATTTCAAAAGAAGATGATTAGGACCAAAGGAGGATGGTAATATTTTCTTCCTATATCATGCATGAACACTTATGATTGGCCAAATTAATTTCCTTTGGGTTCAAGGAAATTAATATTGTAAAGTCTATAACCAAACCACGTTACTATTTTGAAATATATGAATATGATGATATTATGGATGCTATATTAAGACACAAATATCACAAATCCCCCAATCAAAATTAAACCTAATGCCTTCCATTAATATAGTAAGAACTAGAGTCCTTTTCTGAGACCAGGTTGTTGGGCTAACCCAAGCCTACTTAACATTGGGCATGTTCAAGCTAAAAATTTTAAATTCCTAATTAATGGGTTGGGTTTAACTAATTTCTTTATCCTAGTTGGGCTAACTCTGGCGGAAAGAAAATTTGAGACAAGATTGGGTTAGCTTAAAAGGCTTTAAGATTAAAAGATGTTAATCACCCAATGATATGGTAATTGCATATGATGTAATTAGTATCGGATACCTACTATTGAACTTAAGGGTAGCTTTTTGGGTAAACCCAAGGTCATTCTTGAGGAATTTGGATACCGATCCACTAGGAAAGTTTCCAATAGGTTTTCCTGAATCAATAATAGGGGCTATTAGTTTGAGTAAAATAGTGGAATAATAATGTGCTTAATTAAAGACCTAATTATGTGCATTACATGTGCATATACAGTTAATTAATGTTCTCTATCTTTACATCTAGGTCATCTGCATCATGTTGACCAACCTAAACCTGCGTACCATCTTGGAAACTAACAAATTAACTAAAACAAACTTTCTCGACTGGTATAGAAACTTGATAATTGTTCTCAAGTCAGAAAAGTTGTTCTACGTGCTAGACGATTCTATTCTACCACCACCATCTCAAAATACTCATGCTAATAAGCATGTTGTCCACAAGAAGCATAAAGAGGACAGTGACTCGGCATCCTATGTGATGTTGGCATTAATGACCCCTGAACTGCAAAAATAGCATGAGCATATGGATGTTTACTCGATTATCTTACATCTTCGAGAGCTATTTGATGCCCAAGCCAGAATAGAAAGATATGAAATATCAAAGCAATTGCTCCCTTCAAATATGGCTGAGGGTACTTCTATGGCCATTTATGGCTTGAAGATGTTGGGCTTAATTGAAAAGCTCGGATCTCTTGGGTTTGTGAAGGACACTGAATTAAGTATTGACTTAATTCTGCAATGCAATCTTTACCAAGTAATTTTTCACAATTTGTGATTAACTACTAGATGAACTAGGTTGAGTCCACCATACCCGAGTTGATCAATCTACTCAAAATTGCGGAGTCCTCCATGAAGAAGGAATCCAATGCAGTTATGTTAGTAGAATCTAAAGGGATTTAGCCATGCAAGAGCATACATGCAGTGGAAAATAAAACTGAAATGCCTCCCAAAGATCACATGTTTGTCGATTAAAATGGGTAAGAAAGCAAGTTACGGGATTTACCTATTGCAGCCTTAATTCAAAAATTTTCTTCGATTCGCGAACTACTGTGATCATGATCACAAATTCCTCATAGCACATAGTTCTTCCATTCTGTGATCAGTTGCTCATGGCGGCCACTGAAGTCCAAGCGAGGACTGCCTCTAATAGTATCCACACAAATGCTCAATTACTTACCAGAACCCGCTTAATTCTATGCTAGTATAACAAGAGGCGACTAGGGTTTAAGAGTTGGAGATGACGAGGTTCACAGAGAAACAATTTTTGTGTGCCGTATATCATTAGAGGAAGAGATTTCCTCTATTTATATTTTTAAGATTTGTGCTAACTGCAATTAAGTCCTCCAAGATCAACCGACTACAACTGAGTCCATGAAGTTTATATACTCGTAATTAGGCCCCATGAATTATAACAAATTTATAATTCACCTATAAATCATTTTCTTCTCACAATTACCCCTATAATATTATCAAATAATATATTGAGTACTCAAACCTTTATTGTGTGTGACCTATTAGGTTCTTGGTCCATTGATAGTGAGATATGAATTAATCCAAACGTCTTTAGAATTAATAATCCTTAATAATTTAGAATTATGATGTGTCCGGACTTGGGTATAAAAATCATACAAAAACTAAGCACATTCCCAATTAAGTTTAAATTAAAACGTTAAACCTAAATCACACATATAAGCAATCGTACTCATTATTAACTGAGCATAGGGTTCAAATGAGTGTCGATCCTCAAGGAACAAGTAGACATTAATTACCTTTCTTTCATTATTTAACCGACTCGATGAAATAAAATTGAAATAAAATAAAACAAAAGAAAATAAAAATAAAAATACATACATGTCAAGGATGTAGATTTATGTAATTCAAACCATTGATTAGACAACCATGATCTTAAAGTACCCAACCTCTATCATAACTAATTATTCTCTTGGCATCATAGAGAATTAAAATAGACTCACTTCTTTCTCAATCCATGAATCCCTATCTTCTAGGTAACTTAGTATCACATACTCTGTCTCAACCAGTCTTACCTAAAAGATGCATTAAACACAATTCTTTGATCAAGTCCCATTCTCAGGCAAACTTAACTCATGAAATTAACCAATTGAATCCATATTCTGGAAGACATCAATTAACCTTTAATTATTCTGTTCTTGCAATTAACCCCATTTTCAGGCAAGTTAAAAGGCAACAAATATGAAATCGATCAATTTAAACCAGCAACCCTATTCTCAAGCAAGTTAATGGCACAATCAATTAATCTCGCAATCAATTTAAGTAATTAAATACCAAGAATAACAATCAGTTAATTAAAAGATCAAATAACTCTAAATACCATGAATGTCTAAACCAATGTCAAATTACAATAAAACAATTAAAACATCATTGTCAAGAAAAGAAAACAAAGGAAAGAAATAGATACTGATAGACAGGTCTTCTTCTTCTCTATTTGAAAACTTTCTTGTACAATCCTCCTTGAACTATTTATCTTGAGAAAATATTGCTGATGCACTCTAAAATCAATCTAAGTCCCTATATTGTGCACCCCATTTTCCTAGGGTAAATTAACCTTTATTTATAGGCTTACAAAGTTCCTAAAAGAGTCCTAAATAAAGAAGAAGTAATTACTAAAAAATAATCCAAAACTAAAAAGGAATAGAAATTACTAAGTAAAATCCTAAAAGAATTTAATTGTCCACCGTCTTTGACTTTTTATGAAATTGAATTCAATTTGGACTTTGTCTTCTTGTGCTTGGAGAACTTCAATTTGTTTGAATTGGAATTTGCTGAAATCAGCTTCCAATTGAGCCGTGCGGAAGCTTTCTTTCTTTCGAGCCATTGCCCAACCAATTTTCAATTGCTGTCGAGCCATCACTGAGCTAAAATCCGAGCTACATTCTGTTTGTAGCATTGGCTCATAGCTAATCACCAAATTTGCTGCTTTTCTTTGTTTCTTCTTGCGCAGCCGACGACCAAGCCATGAACTTGCTTGAGCCACAGACTTTCCACTTCTTTCTTTGTTTGCATTGGCTTAATTGCACAGCCTGCTATTGTTGACTTCTCTTCCTCCTTGTTAGCGGCTTGCTTAGTCGTACTAAGCCCACCGAAATTGTTGCTTCTTGTTCTAATTTTCTTTTGTACTTTGTAGAGCCACTTTTGTTGACTTTGCTTTCTTCCAAGACCCACCGAAATTCAGCTTTTCTTTGTTTTGTTGCTGCTGTCTTCTTCTTGTTGTTGGCTCGATTGAGCCATGAAGCCATGAACTAAGCCAATTTCTCCCTTGTCCTTTCCAATTTCAATCGTAGCTGAATTGCTCTGTTTCTTCCCTATTTTTCCAGTGGAAAATCGGCACTGGCTGTTCTTCTCGGAACCGGCGCCGCCTATATTCTGCTTTGTGACGATTTTGCTTTATTTTACCCCTAAAATCTGAAATAATGCAAAAAATACCTTTTAAATGGTAAAATATCAAATATGAAGAAATATGGCTTGTTATTTCACAAATGTATCAGAAAATAATATCAAATAACTAGGAAAAATATGACTAATTTATGCCCTATCATATTCCCCCACACTTGAATCTTTACTTGTCCTCAAGTAAATACTTAACACAAAGCACTCAAAATAATTTATTTCTTTTCATATTCATTCATAACAAAGTCATAATTTCTTTCCAACCTTAGACATAAAATTGTCATTCATTCACCCTTTAAAAACCTTTGGAAACTTATACATTAAATCAAATAATCCCAATGCCATCAAAGTTAAGTTAAGCAAGCTTATATCTAGTACATGAAAATTATTCCACTCCTCAAGTAAAAACATAGATAACATAAATCATACAAGTCAAGTCATTTAACCAATTCAAGCATTATAAACTCAAATTTACCAAACTCAAGTTAGTGAAATAAGGAAAACACTCCACTCTTTATTTGTTTTCTATGATTTTGGGAATTAATATCCTCAAGTGCGTGGACTTCTCTTCACACACTGTATTGGCCCCCTTTACAATCATCACTCATCATTTTTCTCTAGTAATTTTTTAACATTTTTTTATTTTTCTTGCCTTTTTGCCTTCGGGATAGCCTAAAGAGAGTGCACCGAATATACTTGCTATTTCTCTCCATATTGACCCCCTTTTCAACAAAAGGTCTTCAAAGATAAAAACAATAAGACATTTTTTCTCAACTCAATTTTTTTCACCTCATATTTTTTTCATATATATTTATTTATTTTTTAACTCACATTCCTTATTCAAAACTCAAAGTTAAGTAAATTCTAAATCCATAATACAAGAATTAATCAACAACTCTTCCCATATTTCATCATATCATCCCTATTCAAACTCAAAGAATAAAATAAAACTCAAATACCAAATATAACCAAGGTTAACTTAAATTCTCAAGACTTAGCAAAATTCAACTTAATACACAAGTTTACATTTTTGATAAAATCCTACCATACTGAATGACAAATTCATATCCAAAGTTAAAAAGGAAATCATATCTTCGTTATAAACAAATAAACTTATTTGAGCTCCAATTTTTTTTTTTATAAAAAATTCAAAAATTCCAACAATTCAAACATATATAATTGAAAATCCCTCAAACATATATACTTGGAAATCCATTGAAAATCACAAAGATGCACTTGAGAAAATGTTAAATCTCTCCTCCACACTTAAATTGGATATTGTCCTCAATGGCCTAAAATAGCACACTAAAGTATAACCAGGGGACCAAGAATGTAAAGAGGGAAAAGAAAATAATACTCCCCAAGGAAGATTAGCTCCATGAAAAATCAAAATTCTAAATTCCAAAGTAACTTAACAAAAAAAATAATAAATAAATAAATATCAAGATAATTGATAAAAACTTGGACCAAGAATATCACCAAACCACTCCCCCACACTTAAACTGGACCATGTCCTTATGGGCCAAAAATAAACACCATAAAGAATCTTTAATGGGACCAAAATTAAAAAAGGGTAGAAAGTTTAAGCAATACTCCCAAGCGTAGATTAGCTTCAAGATATGAGAAGTTCATGCTTCAAGAAGTTGGAAGAATAATCGCAGCAAACTTCAACCTACAAATAGAAAGATGAACACACAAGTAAAAGCATAAAGAGTAATTAAAACAAAATTACAAATCAAGGGAAAAGAACAATATAAAGTCAAAGCCTTAAAGTCCCCCTCGAAGTAGAGTCCTCTTTGTTTCCAAATTATCTAATAGCACCACCATAACCTCCAAAGGGTTCACAATATCCTTTTCATCTCATCCAAATCCACTTTGCAATTGGTTCTCTTTCTAGTGAAGACCTTTCCATATTTTTTATACTCAAGAAAAATAAGAATAATATCCAACGTAAATATCACAAGTATAATGGCAATCAATCTTAATTCATTACAAAAAAATATCACAAGGGGGGTTCTATATTCCAAGATTTGCAAAAATTTCAGAAAAATGCATAGCTAATTTTTAGAAGCAATCATAAGACTTAAAATCCATTTTATACATTTTCGGCCCACCAACTAAACTCAACAAAGATTTGTCCATGTCTAGTAAATTTTTCCTCAAAAGCACATATCCACAATATCAAGAATTTCAAGAGGATAAAATTGAGCTCAACACGAAGAGAGTTTTTCTACCAATGTATTCCCCTAACGTAGAAGTTTTAAAAATTTTTCATCTATGGGGGATAATTAGAAGCAGAAGAAAAATAATTGGAAGAAGAAGAAGGGGAAAACGAAGATGAAGAGAAGGGATAAACGTATCATTCCAGGGGAATAAGAAGAAGAAAGAAAAATAGAAGAACAAAACAAATAAGAAAAATAAAGAAAAATAAAATAAAATAAGAAAAATACAACCGAAGATCGGATTCAAGGTGTTTAAGGTTGAAGTGGAGCGTTGAACATGTAAATTAATTAAAACTTTGAGAACGAATTGTGGTGGAGAGTACTCCTTGGTGAGTTTAAGGATTACTTGGTACATCACGGCATAGTAACTCAATTTACTGCACCTGGGACTCCCTTGCAGAACGGAGTATCAGAGAGAACAAATAGAACTTTGTTTGAAATGGTCAGAAGCATGATGAGTCATGCATATTTTCTTATTTCCTTTTAGGGGTATCCCTTAGAAACAACAGTATATATTTTGGACTTGGTACCTTCCAAATTAGTACCTAGGACACCATATGAGATATGGATTGGACAAAAGCCTAGTTTGAACCGTCTCAAGATATGTGATTGTCCAGCTTATGTACTGACAAAAGAAAGTAAGATAGAACCAAGATCAGAGTTGTGTTACTTCGTTGGGTATCCAAAAGGAATAAGAGGTGGATATTTCTTTCATCCTCAAGAGCAAAAAGTACTTGTTAGTACTAATGCTAAATATTTAGAGGATGAATAAGTTGCATCTACCACAGGTTCATGCAGAATAGAGTTAGAAAAGAAGTTGGTCACTGATTTAACTTTAGGTACTTTTACCACTCTGATCGAGGAACCAAGAGAAATACAACTGAATGTTCCTATACAAACTAATCCTCATCATAGTGGGAGGATCATAAGAGTTACAAAAAGATGGACTGGAGAGATCTATGATTTAGTCTCGATCATTAGGAACAAGATCCCACTAGATACGAGAAGGCCATTGTTGATGCTGATGCAAACAAATGGTAGCTAGCCATAAATGCCAAGATTGAGTCCATGTACCTCAATTAGGTCTGGGATTTTGTCACTGCGCTTGATATGGGAATAAAACCCATTGGGTGTAAGTAGGTATACAAGAGGAATAGAGGTGTAGATGGAAAGGTTGAAATCTATAAAGCATGAGTGGTTACTAAAGGTTATACTCAGAAAGAAAGTAGCCATGCTTAAGTCTATCTGAATTCTCTTAGCCATCGCATATCATTATGACCATGAGATATGGCAGATGGATGTCAAGACAACCTTCTTAAATGGCTATCTTAGCGAAGATATCTATATGTCCCAGCCAAAAAGTTTTGTTGCTGGAGGTCAAGAACAAATGGTCTATAAACTTAAGAAGTCCATCTATAGACTTAAGCAAGCGTTACGAGCATGGAACATATGTTTTAATGAAACCATGAAAGCTTATAGTTTCATTGAAAATGTCAATAAACTATGTGTGTATAGGAAATCGGAGAGTGGCAAAGTGATTTTCTTGGTACTTTATGCGGATGACATTCTACTCATTGAGAATGATGTAGAGACATTGGCATCCGTTAAAGTTTGTCTATCTAGTCAATTTAGCATAAAAGACATGGGAAAAGCTAGCTGCATTTTAGGCATTAAGCCTCTTAGAGATAGGAAGCAAAGAATATTAGGCTTATCCCAATTTACTTATATTGACAAGATATTAGTCAAGTACAACATGGATTAATGTAAAGGGGCTATTATACCCTTTAGACATGGATTATCCTTATCTTCCAAGCAGTATTCTAAGACACAAGAAGACAAGAAAAAAATGAGCAGGATCCCTTATGCTTTGCTGTAGGAAGTCTCATGTATATTATGCTTTGTACTAGGCCAGATATCTGCTTTGCAGTAGGCATGGTTAGTAGATATCAGTTAAACCTAGGGAAAGCCCACTAGCAAGCCGTAAAGCATATACTCAAATATCTCAAGGAAACAAGAGATTGTATGTTTATATATCATGCTGATGAATTGGTTCCTACCAATTACACAGACTGAGACTTCCAAGTAGATAAAGATGAAAGAAAATCTACTAGTGGATATGTCTTCACTTTGTCTGGAGGAGCTATTTTATGAAAAAGTATCAAGCAATCTTACATTGCAAATTCTACCATGAAAGTTGAATACGTTGCTGCTTCAAAAGCTTTTAAAAAAGTTGAGTGGCTCTGGAAGTTCCTCATAGAACTTGGAGTAGTACCGTACATGGATAGGTCTGTCACCATTTATTGTGAAAACTCTGGAGCGGTGTCACAATGTAAGGAATCTCAAAATCATAGAAAGGGAAAACATATAGAGAAGAAGTATCACCTCATCCAAAAGTTCATCCAGAAACAGGATATTATGGTCGATTAGATATCCTCTATCAACAATCTAGTGAATCTCTTTACCAAGCCTTTAACAGAAAAAGGTGTTTTGCAGACACTTAGATGTCACAGGGGTAGGCACTTATGGACTTTTTTAGTCTTTGCAATACAAGTGGAAGATTGTTGGAAAGTATGCCCTCAAAGACTATATACTCTCTGTAAACATATTGCAATAAAATATTTATTCATTCAATTTAGTTTGTTACTTATATTATTGCACATTTAAAGGTCTAAGTATGATAAATAATGGTCTATGTGTTGTGTCATTCTTCACAGTAAGGTATAGACTATGGGTACTTGTCATACAAGTAATATTGAGTTTTTAGTCATTTGACAGAACTAGGCATGTCATCAAGGTAAGACTATTGTGCCATGATTTTCAATGAGGAATGGTTTACCTTGAATCAATGAGTAGTTCACTCACATCATAGGCATAAACATATTTCGATTACGTAGAGTAGGACTTGTAGTAGTGGTCTCTCTTGAAGTACTATAATTATAGAGACCAGACTATTACTGCTATAGTGTGGACGGATACCTTCATACTTGAGTATGAGTTGGTGGTCTGGTGAAGTTAGAGTTTTATACTTTGATGTATGTTGGGTGAGAGTTATTTTGTAATATCAATATCCTTGTATATTGGGTGTATTACTCTAATTAGTTAAGATGGATTCATGCAACAGAGTTTTTATGCTTCACTTAGTGATATTAAATCACCCCCTTGTGATTATCCAGGATAATCTAAATGATCCAGAGCCCTAGGAACGTGACTCTAGAATATGTGCTTTTAGGTAGCTTCCAATGATAAATAAGTACATTCAAATGAGTCATAAATTATCGAACTAGAGATCTAAGGATGGTAGATATCTTTGAGATGGGTGATAGTATATTTATCCTGTCTCATCGATGTGTCTTACATAAAAGGGGTATTTCTATCATTTCACATGTAGGTCAGAGACATTACTTTAATAAATATTACTCATGGGGTTAATATTTTCATATGGTGATAAATAGACATATTTAAAGTGATAAAATAAGGCTATTTAATAGTAAAGGTATTTTGGTCATTTTAATAGTTATGAATAATATATCTCTTGGTCCCCGGTGTAGCTCAAGTTTCCTTAGTGCTGTTTAGACATAATGTGGGCTTAATGGATAATTATTTGGAAGAGAAACAAAATTTATTCTAAGAGTCTAATTAGAATTAATTAATTAGTCTTGTGTTTTGATAAGGCCCAAAAAAGATAATTAACTGATATATGTTGACATATATTAAGAGTCCAATTAGAACTAATTAATTAGTTTTGGATATTTAATGAGGCCTAGAAAAGATAATTAATTAATTAATTAAGAAGATTGAGCCAGTCTTGGATTGGTTTTTTAGCACTGCACCAAGCCCATTAGGGCTTGATGATTTTCAGCTGTTAGGGCTTAAGGAAGCCCTAAGGCTGGCTGAAAATAAGAGGGCAAGAAGAAGAAAAAAGTAACACGGTTTTTTAAGTTTTCCTCTCTTGTATGACGTCTCTCCTAGGCTCTCTTTTCCTCTAGTTTTTGTTCTTCTCTTATTTCTCCCTTGGAAAGTATTTTAATTATCTGAAGAAGGGCTTTCACCAAGCTAACCTAAGAATAAGGTGGAGCCATACTCCAAAATACAAAGAGAAAATGCTTTATACGTAGGAGTAGAAGATTGGTGGGAATTCCAGTTGAACAACAGTGCCTCCTTCTCCCCTTCCAATGCAAGAAGTTCCAGTGCAACCTGTCTCCATGTTGGTTAATCCACGACCAATAAAGAAAAGTAAGTACTCTTTCCTAGATGTGGCTCGAAAAAACTGAAAATTTTCCAATGTGTTTTTCTCTGATGTTTTTCCGTGATCCTTCATATTATTCTCAATGAGTAGAATTTCATCTACATAAAATAACATAAATGACACATTGTTCCCATCTATCTTCCTATACACGCATGGTTTATCCATGTTTTACATGAAACCATAAAACTTTACAGTCTCTTCAAAATATATGTTTATGCACGTGATGTTTGCTTAAGTCTATAAATAGACTTTTAAAGCTTACAAACCATATGTAATACCCCACTCTAGTCACACCTAGTTTATGAGAATTAACATGCATTGAATATGAACATATGTATTCGAACATGATATATGCTTGCTTCATGCATCTGCAAGATTGTGTCTTGGTGATATGTGCATATTTTAAATTTATTTGAATATGTGATGTATTGAATTTTTAATAGTGATTTAGGAATAGTGGAAGGCATTATTTGATTATTGTGCCATGAAATGCTTTACATGAAAAATATTATCATTATCACCATCATCATCATTCCTAAAAAGCTATTATATCCTCCATTTTTGGTTGGTCATTTATTAATTATTTATAATAGTAATAATAATAATTATTATACTAATTAGAAATATATTGTTATTATTTATTATCTATTGAAAACTTATTTATTGTTATAGTTGTTTTTGGTTGATGAATTATAATAATATTATATATATCATCTTGATAATGTTATAACTAGGTGATTTCCTTCCATTCCAGATATATATTCCTTGTATAACATTAAATCATGCATTCGTGTGGTTGATATCATTTAGCCATTGCATTTTAACTTGAAGACTCCTATATTTTCCTACATCTCTCCATGGCCGACATCCACCACCTGTTTATTAAGGATTTTGTCATCTTTGAAAAGTTAAAATTTCAGCATTTGCACGTGTCTTTGAAGACCTTATTTCCTCTTAAAAAACTCTAGCTACATACCACTTTTAATTTCCAAATATTATACCTAACAAACATAGTTCAGCAATTTTGATCACAAGACTTCCTATTTGGCTGATAGCTTTGCACGAGTTCATGTGCAGAGATTTTTTAATTTTCTACTTTGCCCTTGTACTTCTCGAAACTGGTCAAAAGCTGTTACAATCTATAGGATTATTGTGAAACCCCAGTCAAAGCCGACCTTAGAGTAAGAGGGTTGGGATGCATATCATGCTTTACTTCATGATTAAATACATTTTCATATGATTTCTATGTACTTTAGATTTGAGTTTTATTATTTTGAAGTCTTGTTGGTGAGTATTGTGTGAGAGGGACAAAATGGTAATTTTTTGCCGAGGTGAAAATAGGGAGATAGATTTTGGATTGAGTAGAAAATAATTTTTCTAGTGGAAATAGCAACAAGAGTTGTTGTGGTTTAGTGGATAGAGCCTTAGAATTAATTCTTGAGGTCTTGGGTTCAAATTCCATCATAGAAGCTTTAGCTAAAATAAATTTTTTTTTTGCTTGGGGGGAGTTGGTTTCGGCCTTAAGGGCCTAGATCAAGGTGAAGATAATGACCTAGGAGAGACATGTTAGGAGAATTCTCATTTCACTCATTTGTTCTTCTCGAAATTCCTAAAGGGAATTCATTCTCCCTTGATCTTTAGTTTTCCTTAATTTTCAACTCCTTAGTTTGATCAAGGTGTTCTATCCTTTTCCTTTCCAGAAAATTCAGTAAAATGCGGAGGTCTTTTAGGATCAAAATGTCCTAGTAAAAGGCTTCTCATGGTCTGGAAAATGTGAATGAATTGTGGAAAATTTAAGAGGAAAAATCCCTCTAGAAAGCTTGCTGAAACTTCACTCTATAGCTAGTTCACCTTCCTTCTTGGAGTGAACTGAAATTTTCCAGCTTGTGTACCTTCAAAATGTCGAACTTCTTAGCTGAAATTTCCTTCCAAATGCTGCCAGAAAAATGGCCTTAAGATCAGCTTGAAACATGAATTATTTCTGCCATTTTCGGACTGCAAAAAAGCTGTGCAAAACCAGTGAAAATTCTGGGCAAAATCGCAGCTTTGGAGGTCCAAACCCAAGCTGTTTTCTTCCAGATTTTGTACAGAACCTTAGCCATGTTTTTCCTCCATGAAGAAGGATGGAAACCAGCCTTGAATACCCCGAAAACCCCCCTTCAAACTTGCTGCATCTCAGCTGGAAGAGGTGGACAAAATTCTGCCCAGAAAAATTCTGTGCAGCGAAAAAACTGGGCAGTCAAATGTCCAGCTTTGTTTTCTGTTCATCTTCCAGCCAAAGCACCAACCTACTTCTTTCAAGACCTCCCTTAAACCACCATTAACAGAGCTCCATTGTTTCCTTTGAGATTTTGCATGAAATTCCATTAATGGCTGTCCGAAAATCTCTCCAACAAATCCCTGCAATTTAGCTTGATTACCTTCCAAAATTCCAGCCATCTTATTTAGCAACCTTCCATGATATCTTGCTCAATTGACCAGACTTCTTCTTCATCTTTGTACCCCTTAGTTTTGGCCATCATAAGCCTTGTAGAAACAGCTTTAATTCCTCAGAAAAGCCACACATTCAGTCGGCCATAGGAGACTTCAAAGCTATCTAGAAAAATCAAGATATCCTAGAATATTTACTTTCCAAATTCTCTTCCTAAAAATATTCTTCAAGGATTGTAACAACTAACCTTTCCTTTCCCTTCCAAATCAGAGAAATCACTCCCTAAACCCTACAGAATTTCGGCAGCCCCAATTCCATAGAAATTCGGCAGCTTCCTCTTCTCTCTCTCTCGATTTTCTCTAGCTACCAAGAACACACATACTACACCAATAACACCTACTACCTTCTTACACCTAATACACCTCCAAACCACTTCAAACCCTCACAAAAATCTCTAGATTTGATCTACTCCTTGCTGTGAATCCATCAACAACCTTATTAACATCAAACTCCACAAATCATCTTGCTACTTTGGATAAAAAACCAGAAAATTTTGTGAAGGACAGGAGCATCTTCAAGGTAAACTTATTCTAACAACTTCATCTTCTCCAAACTTGATCTATAATGAAAACCTATATGAGTAAACATACTAATGATCTCTTCTTCTTCTTCTTCTTCGTCTCTCTCTCTTTCTCTTTCTCTCTCTCTCTCATGGCCGAAATTCCCTCCCTTGGCTGAATGGTCTCTTTTTCCATGACCATGCTTTCGCCACCTCTCTTGGACAAGATTAGCCATCTAGGAGTGGAGATCTACTCTAAACTTTTTCAAAGCATTCATCAACCAAGTAAGTACCTTCAATCTTCTTTTTAAACTTTAGAATCATGTCTCTAGGATGATGTTGTTAGTAGGTGGAGGGTGATAGGATTTGAGTATATATAATTATTGTTGAGATTGAAGCATGAGCAATTGTATGATTGTGAAGGAGATGGGATTTATGCATGAAAGGTTCATCGTGGATGATTGTATGTTGATTTGAGAGTTGATGCATGTCATAGGTAGTATTTGTGATGAAGCATGCTAGAGATTATGTCACATTTGGTGAATAGGAGTTTATGCATGATTAGATTATTGAAGCCATGATCATGTTTATGCTAGTAAAGGTTAAATCATGTCTTAATAAATTTGGATCTATGCCTAGATGCAAGATTTGGATGATTTGATGAATCGAAGGATTGTGTATATTATTGATTGTGGTTGGCCATAGAATCTTGATCATGATCTAGTTGTTCCTAAGCTAATTTTAGTTCATGAATAAAATATTCAATAATAATTTTGCTAGTAAATTTCGAAAAACCCTAGGAAGGGTAGATTTGGAATTATTATATATACAAATGATATTTTAGCCAAATACATAATGATTTTGCTAGAAAGTAAAATAAATAAATATTATTAAAAATAAAGAAATCAATTTAAGCCTTTATGAAAAAGATTTATGCTTAGTAAAATATTTACTAAATCAAAACCCCTAAGGATTTACTTATTATTTTCCAAGAAAGGCTTATTCAAATTAATCTCAACTAGTTTTAACTATCAATTATTTTCTAACAACTAAACTATCATTAAATCACTATTTTACCTAGTACCACCTATGACTCTTGATCAAATAAACTCTAAATTTTCCTTAACAAGATTTAAACTTTCAACTTATTAGAATTTATTTCCCAAACCATTAATTATTTTAAATAACAAATTAAACTTAGCTTATAAATCTACTTATTTATTATTTTGCCTTAAAGCTTGGGACACTAGGATCATGGTAGTAGTGAAATGAGTTGATTTAAAATTGAGGAAGTGGATTGTAGCTTGAATCTGATTAAGATTTGTATTTACCCATGTGGGGTTAGGTTAGCTGTTCGAGACCTTGTTGTTGTGAGCAAGAATCAGGTAAGCTCCTGCATAAAACCTATCGATGTGAAATGTTTTCCTTATGGCAAGCTAAATATGGAGTGTATAGACACTCGTTTATTTGAAGAAAATTGAGGGTTGAATTTGTTCTTATTTCCAACACTTAAATTATTTAAAAGTTACGGAGCAGATTTTCCAAACTTAAAACTCTTTCTAAACCTGATTGTTCCCAAAACTTTGGAAACCCTCAAATTACTATTTTCGTGAAGAGCAATGCTTTGTTCATTTTATCCCAAGTGGGAAACGTCGTTGAGTACTCAATAAGTGTGGACTACTAGGACTAGTCTTTGAAGGGTTAGGGTAAGTCTCTCAGCAGGTGGCCACCTCTGAGGGGTGAGTCCTTCCCGGATAAGATATCAGTCCAGTGAGTCGTGCCGGTCCGAGCTAGCAGTTTGTTTTCAGTCAAGTGACTGTGTTTTGCCGGAATGGACACCCGGTTGTTGTTTAGGTATAGAGAATGAGGAATATCTTGCCCAGTAGGCCGATCACCTACTTTTGTCAGTTTGCACAAAGTGTCGGCATTTTGACCGGTTATGGGGCCCAACGTGTGGTAACCCATGTCTCTTTCTTTCGAGTGGTTGATTTCATTACTTGTGTACGGCTAGATAAGCCAAAACGCCACTCTTACTTTTGACTAATGCTTGATGCTTGCCAATGTTTCTCTTATAAAAGTTTCACACTTTGCATCCACGAACTAATTTCACTAAACACCCAAAGCACACACGGACTTACTGAGATTTCTGTCTCATCACCTTTCTATCAAGATTTCAGGATGATCCTGCTGTGGAGTTGAGTGGCTAGTAATATTTTCTTTGGAAGAGAATGTGTCTTTTGATTTTATGTATTGCTTTAGGGAGGCGAGAGTGGATAATTTTTTTTATGGTTTTTGTTTTGGAATTCATGGATTTATTCTTGAAGTTTTTCTCTGGGTTGTAATAACTTTTTAAGTTAAATATTATTTTTATTCCGCAATTTGTTTGTGTGACCTAGTTATAAAGACCCCTTGTCCTTTGGACGGGGCGACATCCCCGGCCCTGGCGGGCCTAAGCTTCGGGGTGTTACAATTATGGTTTGAGTAGAAGTGTGTTTGAAATTAAACAAACCTCATCTTTTCCTCCTATCAACCGGTGCATCCTCAACTGCCCCTAGCTTCACGAATTTCCTTTCTTTACCTAAGGAAAATCTCAGCTTACCTTCACTCCTAGGAACTCTTGAACCTCTCAAGAACTTCAGCCATCATCGTGCACTACTTCTTCTCTCCAATGGTGCACGATTTCCTCTTCAACTTGAACAACAAAATTCTGCCATAGTGAGCAAAACAGCCGACACCCACACACATATTTTATTAACCAACTTCACAGCAAACTCTCTTTGGTTTCATTATTCTGGTCGACACTCATAGCAGCTATCATCCTAGGTTGCTCTTCTCTTTTCCTAAAAGGATTTCAAGAGGTAACAAGCTTGATCTTTCTTTTATTTTCTCTTGGAAAAAAGGCAGCTTGTATATGTGTTTCGAATGGATTTGGCCGGCATGCTGGCTGCTTTAATTGTTTCATTGTGCATGAATTTTAAATGGAAATTGCAAGGCATGCTGGTTGCTTCTATTTATCTCCTTGTGCACGAAATTGAAATGGAAATTGCAAGGCCTACTGATTGCTTTTACTTGTCTCTTTGTGCACGAATTGTACATGGAGAATGCTTGTTGCAATTTTGTCTCTTCCACTTGTTTTTATCATGAACCGAATGCTTGTTTCTATTTGTCCCTTCTATTTGTTCTCTTCTACTTGTTTTTTTTCTTGGATTGGATGCATATGGAAGCTATGAGTAGTTTGGCAATATATATGTGTTTCTTGTGGATTTCAATGCATGAAATATGATTATGTTTCGAGGGTGCTATTTTGGTTAGTTCTTGCAGATGATAGGAATTGTTTTTAGAAACCAGAATTTTGCTGCTATATGTGGAGCATGTTATTAGATCCTAAGAAATTTTGAAATCTGGTTGATTTGTAAAGGAAGTGTTTGAAACTTATTTTAATATATAAATATCATGTTTTTCATGTGGAGTATTATTCTGGAAGTTGCTCTGGTCTATTGCAGAAATTTTTCAAAGGAAGAAAAAACTAAGAGCAGGTGATTTTCGGAACTTATTGTTCACTGTTTTGCAAACTGTTTTACACTCTGTTTTGAGCATGGTTTGTCCAGGTAAAAAGGGTGAAAATGCTGGCTTTTGTGTGCTTAAACAATCTGGAAAAGTTGGGGTTAAAACGGGGCTAAGGTTGGCAGTTATTAATTTTCTTTTCAGCATGGCCAAAATTGAGTCAAATTTGAGCAGTGTGGGTTCAGAATTTTTTACGATTTATATGAGCCTGATTTTCTGAATGTGCTTAATGTATTTCATTCATAACCTATTAAGATATGTGCCAGCAAAATTTGAGGTCAATCGGAGTGGTTCATATAGGGGTTTTACTCTTAAGAGTTTAGACTATGGTTGCTGGAAATTGAACGCAGCTAAGGGGTTTTGAGCTAAATTGCTAAGTTTAATATCATTTCGTGAGAAATGTTAAAGGGTCGATTTTATGCTTTCTAAGTGATTGATGGAAGGTCTTAGGTGTTGAGTATATGTAGAGTTCATGCTTGCTGCTCGTTGGTATTATTTGGCGAACAAAGGATAATATAGGCATGACATATTCTTGGTGTGTAATATGGACTTGAATTTTGTTTGGGATGATCTAGGATGTGAAACCCCACCTAAAACCAACCCTAAAGTAAGGGGGTCAGGATGCATATCATATTTTCTTTCATGAATACTTATTTTTGAATGATTTTATGTGCTTTAGAATTGTGATTTATAGTCTAGAAGGTTTAGTTGTAGTTATTGAGGAGGAAGGGTAAAATGGTAATTTTGCTTGGAGTGAAAATAGGGAGATAGCTTGAAGATTAAATAGGAAGAATATTTCGGAGAGAAAATAAGAAAAAGAGTTGTTGTGGTTAGAGCTTTGATATTAACCTCTAAGATCTTGAGTTCAAATCCCACCAATTAAGTTTTATCATGATTAAATTTTATTTTATAAAGTAGAGTATTTCGTCCCTTGCATGCCTAGGGATTCACGAAGGGAATGTCCTAATCCTATTCTTATGCCCTACAAGAATTCTTAAGGGATTTTTGTCCTTTTTTATTCCATAGCTTACCTTAATTCTTTACAAATTTTGCTTATTCAATTTATCCAAATCCATATTTTAATTCCAGAAAATTCAGCAAGGTTTATTGACCTTGGGATTTCAAAAATGACTCTTAGAGGATAGAATTTTGGCTAAAAATAGGGAAGGTTTAAGGAAGGTTCTCAAGAGAATTGGTCTCCATGGTTAAACCTTCAAAACTCCACTCCATAAGTGTCCATCTTCTTCATGAAAGCAATATGAAAATTTTCTAGATTCTTGGGCAGCCTAGCTTTTGGAAACTTCAACCATTTTTCTTACTCAATTGCTACCAGAAAAATGGCCAACTTGTTCAGCTTGAAGACTGAAATCCTTTGCCAAAAATCGGACTGCACAAAGCTGTGCAAACCAGAAAAAAAATATGGGCAAGTTTTGCAGCTTGGTAGGCCAAAAACCAAGTTGTTTCTTCCACCTTTCAAACTAGCAATCTAATTCTGTCTTTCCTCCATAAAGAAGGCTGGAAACTAACCTTAAATGACCCTCCAATACCCCTTCAAACTCTCTACAAGTCAGCTGGAACATTGCAGAAAAAAACTGCACAAAAATTCCAGCAAGACATGCGAAAATCAAACCAGAAATTCCAGCCTTGCTCTCTTTTCAAGCCTTGTCCGAAAATCACTTCAACTTTATGTGAAATTAACCTTAGTCAGCCATCAACTGAATTTCATCCCCCTCTTTCACTGACCTACACGATTGAACACCATAGCTACACCTTAAATTTCTCCTTCAATTACTCTAATCAAGCTTCCAATTAAAATTCAAAATTCCAACAAATTGCTCCATGAAAAACTTCCTTGGATTAAGCTTCAACAACCAGAAATCCTCCCACCATTGCACTCAACATTTTGGCCAACCTATAGCTCCTTCAACCCTCATCCATTTCAACAAAACCACAGTAAACTAGCTGGCCATTACAGCTCCAAAGAACCTCCATCAATCAAACCACTCTACCATACCTTCTACCTTAATTCACTCCAAAAATTACTCCATTCGAAATTCAAATGACCAAATTTCCCTCTCCTCCCTAATCTAAAAATCAAATCACAAGAATTCCTCAACCATTCAGCCAACATCTTTTGGCAATTTCGTCCAGCTTCTCTCCAATTTTCTCCATTTCTCCAAGAACACTAAGAACACACACCACCATTCTTCAAGCCTAAGACCACTCTAAACACCTCCAATCCCTTCCAAAAACTCCAGATCACATCTACTTACTCCCTAGAGTCCATTTCTAGATTTTATAACACCAAACATTGAAAACAAAAATCTGCTATTGTATCAAAAACCAGAATTTTTCTTGAAGTCTCAAGAACTCTATCAAGGTAACGAAGAACGATTTTACTCATCTTCTTTCCCTTCAACCTTTAACATGATGTACTAATACTCTCTCTCTCTCTCTCTCTCTCTCTCTCTCTCGGTCGAAATGGTTGTTCCAACCATGGCCGTTTTTCTTCTTCCTTCTTGGACGAATCAAGCCTCCTAAGCGTGTGGATCTCCTTGAATCTTCATCAAGATTGTCATCAATCCAGTATTTTTTTTTAAACTTCTCTTTAATTCTAAAATAATGTCTCTTAGATGTTGTTAGGAAAGGATAGAATATGATTGGGGATTGAGTATGTACTTATGTATGAAGGAGTTGAGAATGGAGCATGAGGATGTTTTGCCATGGTTAAGTTTTATGATAGTTCTTGTGGATCGATGCATGTTTTCATGATTTGAGTGAGTTTGGATGTTTAAGCATGCTAGATATTATGTCACTTTTGGTGAATAGGGTATTATGCTCTTGTTTTCATTGAAGCCATAAATATGATTATGCTTAGTAGAGTCTTGACCATGTGATAGTAGATATGGATTTAAGTCTTTACGCATGAATGAAATAGTTTGTTGATTGATGTTGGAGTATATGTTCATGACTCTTGTTAGCAATAGGAAAATTATAATCATGACCTTGTTGATCCTAAGCTATTTTTAATTAGACATTTTTATTACGTTAATTACAATTAACATTATGATTTTCTCCAAAGATTTCGAAAATCCTAGGAAGTTGGATTTGGAATACTAAATAGAATAGTGATATTTTTGCCAAATAAATGATACCTTTTACTAAAAATAATATATATAAATATTTATATATAATAACAATAATAAATAAGGCCTTTTATATAAATAATAATAATAATAGGTAAAATATTAATCTTGTAAGCCATATATTCATAAATACTATTGAAATTTATTTATTATCTATTGATCAAAATCAAATAAAATTTATTTAATATTAATTTTTTATTATTTGTTTTCTATCTATTAATCATTAATTAAGATATTAGTAATAATTTATTTTAATAATATCATCCAGGACTTAAGACTCTTCATCAATTAAACCTTAGTTTATTTATTAATAACAACACTCAAGATTTATATTTGGACCTATGACTTATTAGTAATTATTTTACAACCCCTAGTTATTTTCACTTATCAAGCTAGACTTATTTTCTAGTCTTAAATCTTGGGACATTAAGGTCATGATTGTAATAAGTTGAACTAGGATTATTTATGGAAACGAATATAACTTGAGTATAACCATATGACTTGTGTTTACCCCAGGTGGGGTTAGGTCAGCTTTGGAAGATTTGTGAATTTGCAAGCAAAGGATCAGGTAAGCTCCTGCATAAAACTTTCTTGATGACAAAAGGTTACTGTGGCAAGCCAAACACGAAGGGTATGGACACTTATTTTGTAAAGGCAATTAAGGACTGTTTCCTTTCTAGTTTCAGTCAAACAAATTATTTGAAAATCAACAAGTAGTTTTGCTTAAATACTAAACTCTTTCTAAAACTCAACTTTGACACGAATTTTAGAAACCCTTAATTGTTATTTCCAAATAAAGCAATGTTTTATCAGTTTTCTCCCAAGTAGGACGATCAATGTTGAGTACTCAATACGGGTAGTAGTACTAGTTTTGAAGAGCAAGAGTGAGTCTTCTGGCAGGAGGCCACCTCCAGAAGATAAACTCATCTTGCCAGAAGACTCACTCAACTTAGAGAAACGACAGTACTAATTAGTCATGCCGGCCCAAGCTAACAAGTTCAATCAGGTGGACTGTGTATTTTCAGAATGAATAACCGGTTTGTTTGGGTGTAGAAAAGGAGGAGTATCTTACCCGGTAGGCTGATCACCTACCTTTTGTCAGTCTGCACAAAGTATGGCATTCTGACCGTTATATAGTCATGGAGCCGAACGTGTGGTAACCCATGTCTGCCTATTTGAGTGGTTGTATTTATTGTGCACATGTATGGTTTGAAAAGCAAAACACCACTCTTTATTTTAATCCTTATTTTTTTCTTGCCAGCACTTTCTCTTATGAAATTTTTACAACCTGCATTCATGAACTGTTTTACTTGAAACACTCAAAGCACACACGGGCTTACTGAGATTTTTATCTCATCACCTTTTATGCCATGTTGTCAGGTCAATCCTGCTGTGGAGTTGAGTAGCTAGATTTGTTGCCTGCTTGGAATACTATATGTTGTTATTTTATTTGTTGCCTTGAGAGACGATAGTGAACAATTTGTTTTGGATTTGTTATTGAATTTTTGGGTTGTAATAAGTTCAATTTTAAAGTATTGCTTTATATTCATTTGTGTGACTTAGTTATAAATACCTCTTACCTTTTGGACGGGGTAACATCCCCAGCCCTGTTGGGCCTAGGTAGTGCGGTGTTACATAGGAAGTGCTGTGATTAATTTATATAAACTCTTTACTAGATTCGAAAAATTATCAAGGGTAAGGACCAACTTACTAGAGTTCATACCCAAAGCTTAAGGATAAGGTAAGTTCCCTTACATTCATGAAATCGATTTTACCTTATTATTTTGGTTTGAAAGAAAGGTTGGTTAGTATCTCTTCCAAGCATGAAATAATGGCATGATAGCTAATTTTTGAAAACTTCTATATTGAGAAACTTTTTATTTTGGAAACTTTTTAGATTTGGAAAACTTCTAATTCTAGAAACTTCTAGATTTAGAAAATTTTAAAATATGTCAAGCATGACTTAGGAACCAAGCATCAAATATTTTGATTTATTTTGAATATGCAAGAGATGAATTCTTGATCATGCATATACTTTTCGAAAATCATAGCATGACTTAATTGAGCATATGGCTCATTCACTATGAACACTTGGAATGAAATATTATCTTAAAACCATGCCTTCTAAAATCTTTGTGCGAGTTGAAAAATGTTATTTGGAATTATATTGAGCCAATTTTGTAGGATCCACTTTGGAGCCTTATGAATTGTGAAGATTGAATAACGTTGAGTACTCAATAGGGGTTAGGCCTTTATACTAGCCTTTGGTTGGTCTAGGGATATCTCTCAGCGGGTGGCCACCTCCGAGAGGTTGACACTTTTCGATCAGGGTGCCAGTATAGAAGGTTGAGCCGTCCCTAGCTAGCGACGGGGTTCTAGTAGAACTGACGGCAAGGAGTGGGACAGCCGAATTGGGTTGAGTCAAAGAGGGAGGATGTACACCTGCCAGGTATTGGGGGTCAAGTGCTGCACAGAAGTGAGAGCCATCTCTGTGCCCTTTCACCACTTGACGGGGGTCATGTGCTTCACCTGGTGTGAGAGCCACCTGTGTGCCCTATCATATTAAATTGGTTGCTTTTAATTGATGAACTATTTTTGTGGAACTGTTCTAAAGTGTCCTTGGAATTTTCTTCGAAGCTGAATATCTTTTAATTATTCATATCTTTCCAAATCAAAATATTCTAAGAGCATTTGCTTCTTGACTTCTCACTAGTATCTTTCAAGAAGTGAGAAGTAAATTTGTAAAGAATGCATGATAAAGCTTTTGATATATTGATAGTGCATGCATCATGAAATATGTTTTATTTTCTTAGCTTAACTCACACACGGGGGCTTACTGAGATAACCAATCTCACACTATTTTGAACACATGTTTTCAGGGTGCCTCAAGTTTTGATCAGGTTAGGAGATCAGAAGCTTGAAGTTTTGTTATGGAATTTCTTTGTCCATTTGATGGATATTTGCTTTGAATTTTATGTTTATGTGGGAACTTTTGCATAAGTATTGAAGTTTTTTTTTTTAAAAAAAAAAATCAATTTTCCCTTAGACTTTCTTTAAATTTTGAATTTCTTTTACTCTTTCGTTATAAAGACCCTTAGTCCAAAGGATGGGGTAGCATGCCCGACCCATTTTTGGTTACGTAAGTAGGTGGGGTGTTATAAGTGGTATCAGAGTCTAGGTTTGGCATTTTCTTTTGACTATATGGATATAGTACATTAAGTATTTCAATTTGTTACTAATTCTAGTGTGTTTTGTGTGCAAGATGGTTAGAACACTTGCCTCCACTCGTAAGTCTTCAATGCCTTGAATTAGGCAGCCATTGCCTTTTAGTAAGTTTTTCTCCTCCAAGCCATTGGAAGAAGTAAAGAAACTTCTTAGGTTTGTAGACCTAGTTGGAAAAAAAAAGTAGCGTTTTGCATCCAACCCTGATGATTTTAGTGATGAATAGTTGTGCAGAGGAGAGAGTTGGGATGGTGATAGTAATATTATTTTGGGAGTTGAATTGATTTAGTGCTTATGTTGGTTTACTTTGGGACTCAAATTTCGTTGCAAGCTATGCTTTATGAATGATGATATCTGGTGTGGAACCTATTTCTTTTAAGAACTATATATTTCAATATGCAACATATGTTATTCTATGGCAGGATTACTTTTGGGAAACCTTTTTATCTGATATTTTATGCTCATGTGTAAACACTTTGTGTGACAAATGTTCATTCTACCTATGCCCTATTACGTGATTCGCGTGTAACATTATGTGCATGAACATTTCTTACATGCATTCATAATAAAGGTGTGACCTTTGTGACAAGAAGATGCCTCCGAGATGCCAAACAGCTACCCTGAGAAGTAGGATTCCTAGAATGGAACCCGTAACCCTAGAGTATGAGCCTGTGCAAAACCCTTCATAGAATGAGGAAGTAGTAGGCGAAGAAGGTCAAGAAGTGGAGTCAGAAGGACCGATTGATATCTCAATAGGATAAGCTTTCAATAAGATGACTGAAATCCTCCAAGCGATAGTGGAGAAGAGAGCACCCCATGGTGAGGATGAAGCCTTGGAGCGATTTTTGAAGTTCTAACCACCCACATACTTTGGTGAGGTAGAATAGGAACAAAAAGCGAAATTATGGACAAAATAGATAAATGACATATTTCGCACCTTGCAATACTCATAGGAGTAGATGGTGAAATTTGCTACTTTTAGATTAAGAGGACCAACGAGAGATTGGTGGCAGCGGATATAGGGAAAATGGGAAAGGGCAGGACAGGAATGGAACTGGAATAGTTTTGTTGAATCATTCAGATGAATACATCCCTCAGTGGATAGTCGAGAAGCGAGAAGACGAGTTCTAGAGCTTAAAATAGGGGAATATGACAGTAGCTCAATATGTTGCTCAATTCAATTGCTTATCCAAGTACTGTCAATGGCTGATAGATACAGAGCAAAATCGTAGCCGACAGTTCATGAAGGGATTAAGATAGGAACTTTGAAGGGCATTGGCACCCTTCCCTCCAACGACTTATGCTGCAGCGGTGGAAGCTTCAACCCGCACTGAGAATGAAGATAAAAGTAGAGTAGATACTAAAGCATCGAACTTACCTGAGCATGTTACTCATAAGAGGCCTGCAGAGCAACAACACGTAAAAAAAGAAAAACAAGCACGGGCTACTCTAACTAGGGCCACTGCAAATGTAATAACCTGCCATCACTGTAGCAAGAGGGGACACGCAGTGAAAAACTGTTGGTCTAAGAAGGAGAACTGGAAATGCTTTACTTATGAAGACCCTTCGCATATGAGGAATAACTATCTAAAAATTGGAAGTGCCAACCAAGGAAATCCAGAATTGCTTGCTCACTCGGCCAGTCGAGCCGACACTGCTGGAGCCGTAGGAAGTGGAGGACAGAAATCTCAGGTGAATGCCAGAGATTGAATTGAGAGGTGCTAGAAGTGGACACAATAATGAGGAAAGGTAAGCCTACTATTATGTAGATGTTTTGATTTATCGTAATCCTTTGCATCACTATGTCAAAATGGTTTGGGCATATTAATTAGGATGTGATGGGTCGAAATTGCCCATACCCGACTGCTAAGTTCACCTTTGGGGAAAAACAGTGAAGGTTTATAGGAATTTATTAGGATGTGGAATCGATGAAAAAAAAAATGGAGAGAGAGAAAGAGATGGAAAATTGCACTCTAGGTAGTTTGCAAAAGTGAAGTGGAGTGACCTATTTGTCTTGATCAAATACACATTAGATTTTGGAGATAAAGGCCTAGATAGCATTTCATGTGCTGGCAGATGGAAATAGCAGCAGATATTCTTTAAAGTGCCATACAGGACACTGCTAAGAGTCTAACGAGTAGGTAAGGAAGGATGGTTTTAAGGTGCAAGCTCGCAGGAATTTCGGAGCGAAATTCTTTTAAGAGAGGGACGATGTAATACCCTACTCTAGTCACACCTAGTTTATGACAATTAACATGTATTGAATATGAACATATGTATTCGAACATGATATATGCTTTCTTCATGCATCTGCAAGATTGTGTCTTGGTGATATGTGCATATTTTAAATTTATTTGAATATGTGATGCATTGAATTTTTAATAGTGATTTACGAATAGTGGAAAGCATTATTTGATTATTATGCCATGAAATGCTTTACATGAAAATTATTATTATTATTATTATTATTATTATTATTATTATTATCATCATCATCATTCCTAAAAAGCTATTATATCCTCCATTTTTTGTTGGTCACCTATTAATTATTTATAATAGTAATAATAATAAGTATTATACTAATTAGAACTATATTGTTATTATTTATTATCTATTGAAAACTTATTTATTGTTATAGTTATTTTTCGTTGATGAATTATAATAATATTATATATATTAACTTGATAATGTTATAACCAGATGATTTCTTTCCATTCCATATATATATTCCTTGTATGTTATTAAATCATGCATTCATGTGGTTGATCTCGTTTAGCCATTGCATTTTGACTCGAAGACTCCTATATTTTCCTACATCTCTCTATGACCGACATCCACCACCTATCTATCAAGGATTTTATCATCTTTGAAAAGTTAAAATTTCAGCATTTCCACGTGTCTTTGAAGGCCTTATTTCCTCTTAAAAAACTCTAGCTACATACCACTTTTAATTTCCAAATATTATACCTAACAAACATAGTTCAGCAATTTTGATCACAAGACTTCCTATTTGGCCGACAGCTTTGCACGAGTTCATGTGCAGAGATTTTTTAATTTTATGCTTTGCCCTTGTACTTCTCGGAACTGGTCAAAAGCTGTTAGAATTTATAGGATTATGGTTTGAGTAGAAGTGTGTTTGAAATTAAACAAACCTCATCTTTTCCTCCTATCAACCGGTGCATCCTCAACTGCCCCTAACTTCACGATTTTCCTTTCTTTGCCTAAGGAAAATCTAAGCTTACCTTCACTCCTAGGAACTCTTGAAATTCTCAGGAACTTCAGCCATCATCTTGCACTACTTCTTCTCTCCAATGGAGCACGATTTCCTCTTCAACTTGAACAACAAAACACTGCCATAGTGAGCAAAACAGCCGACACCCACACACATATTTCTTTACCCAACTTCAGAGTAAACTCTCTTCAATTTCATTATTCTAGTCGACACTCACAATAGCTATCATCCTAGGTTGCTCTTCTCTTTTCCTAAAAGGATTCAAGAGGTGACAAGCTTGATACTTATTTTATTTTCTCTTGGAAAAAAGGCAGCATGTATATGTGTTTTGAATGGATTTGGCCGGCATGCTAGCTACTTTAATTGTCTCCTTGTGCACGATTTTTAAATGGAAATTGCAAGGCATGCTGGTTGCTTCTATTTGTCTACTTGTGCACAAAACTAAAATGGAAATTGCAAGGCCTACCGATTGCTTTTACTTATTTCATTGTGCAAGAATTGTACATGGAGAATCTTGTTGTAATTTATCTCTTCCACTTGTTTTTATCATGAACCGAATGCTTATTTCTATTTGTCCCTTCTATTTGTTCTCTTCTACTTGTTTCTTTTCATGGACTGGATGCATATGAAAGCTGTAGGTAGTTTGGAAATATATATGTGTTTCTTATGGATTTTAATGCTTGAAATATGATTATGTTTCGAGGGTGCTATTTTGGTTGGTTCTTGTGGATGATAGGAATTGGTTTTAGAAACCAGATTTTTGCTGCTATATGTGGAGCGTGTTATTAGATCCTAAGAAATTTTGGAATCTGGTTGATTTGTGAAGGAAGTGTTTGAAACTTGTTTTAATACATAAATATCATGTTTTTCATGTGGAGTATTATTCTGGAAGTTGCTCTGGTCTATTGCAGAAAATTTTCAAAGGAAAAAAAACTAAGAACAGGGGATTTTCGGAACTTACTGTTCACTATTTTGAAAACTGTTTTGCACTCTATTTTGAGCATGGTTTGTTTGGGTCAAAAAGGTGAAAATGAAGGATTTTGTGTTCTTAAACAATCTGGAAAAATTGGGGGTTAAAACGGGGTCAAGGTTGGAAGCTATTAATTTTCTTTCCAGTATGGCCAAAATTAAGTCAGATTTGAGCAGTTTAGGTTCAGAATTTTTTGCGATTTGTATGAGCCTCATTTTCTGAATGTGCTTAGTGTATTTCATTCATATCCTGTTAAGCTATGTGCCAGCAAAATTTGAGGTCAATCGGAGTGGTTCATATAGGGTTTTTACCCTTAGGAGTTTAGACTATGGTTGCTAGAAATTGAATGCAGCTAAGGGGTTTTTTGTTAAATTGCTAAGTTTAATGTAATTTCGTGAGAAATGTTAATGTGTGGATTTTATGCTTTTTAAGGGATTGATGGAAGGTCTTAGGTGCTGAGTATATGTAGAGTTCAAGCTTGTTGCTCCTTGGTATTATTTGGCGAACAAAGGATAATATAGACATGTTATATGCTTGGTGTGTAATATGGACTTGAATTTTGTTTGGGATGATCTATGAAGCGCTGTGATTAATTTATATGAACTCTTTGCTAGATTTGAAAAATTATCAAGGGTAAGGACCAACTTACTAGAGTTCATACCCTAAGCTTAAGTATAAGATAAGTTCCCCTACATTCTTGAAATCAATTTTACCTTATTATCTTGGTTTGAAAGAAAGGTTGGTGAGTATCTCTTGCAAGCATGAAATAATGGCATGATAGCTAATTTTTGAAAACTTCTATATTTAGAAACTTCTTATTTTGGAAACTTTCTAGATTTGGAAAACTTCTAATTTTAGAAACTTCTAGATTTAGAAATTTTTAAAATATGTCAAGCATGACTTGGGAGCCAAACATCAAACATTTTGATTTGTTTTGAATATGCAAGAGATGAATTCTTGATCATGCATATACTTTTCAAAAAACATAGCATGACTTAATTGAGCATATGGCTCCTTCATTATGAATACTAGGAATGAAATGTTGTCTTAAAACCATGCCTTCTAAAATCTTTGTGCGAGTTGAAAAATGTTATTTGGAATTGTATTGAGCCAATTTTGTAGGATCCGCTTTGGAGCCTTATGAATTGTGAAGATTGAATAACGTTGAGTACTCAATAAGGGCTAGGCCTTTATACTAGCCTTTGGTTGGTCTGGGGATATCTCTCGGCAAGTGGCCACCTCCGAGAGGTTAACTCTTTTTGATCAGGGCGTCAGTATAGAAGGTTGAGCTGCCCTCAGCTAGCGACGGGGTTCTAGTTGAACCGACGACAGGAAGTGGGACAGCCGGATTGGATTGAATGAGAGAGGGAGGAGAATCTCACTCAGTAGGATGTATACCTACCAGGTATTAGGGGTCAAGTGCTACACAGAAGTGAGAGCCATCTCTGTGCCCTTTCACCACTTGACGGGGGTCATGTGCTTCACCTAGTGTGAGAGCCACCTGTGTGCCCTATCATATTAAATTGGTTGCTTTTAATTGATGAACTATTTTTGTGAAACTGTTCTAAAGTGTCCTTGGAATTTTATTTGGAGCTGAATATCTTTTAATTATTCATATCTTTCAAAAACAAAATATTCTAAGAGCATTTGCTTCTTGACTTCTCACTAGTATCTTTCAAGAAGTGAGAAGTAAATTTGTAAAGAATGCATGATAAAGCTTTTGATATACTGATAGTGCATGCATCATGAAATATGTTTTATTTTCTTAGCCTAACTCACACACGGGGGCTTACTGAGATAACCAATCTCACACTATTTTGAACACATGTTTTTAGGGTGCCTCAAGTTTTGATCAGGTTGGGAGATCAGAAGCTTGAAGTTTTGTTATGGAATTTCTTTGTCCATTTGATGGATATTTGCTTTGAATTTTAAGTTTATGTGGTAACTTTTGTATAAGTATTGAAGTTTTTTTTTGAAAAAATATCAATTTTCCCTTAGACTTTCTTTAAAATTTGAATTTCTTTTACTCTTTCGTTATAAAGACCCGTAGTGTAAAGGATGGGGCGGCATCCCCGACCCATTTTGAGTTATGTAAGTAGGTGGGGTTTTACGCTATATGCTTTTGGCCTTTTGCAATAAAGCCTTTAGGCTGAGTCATGAAGATGGCAGCATTAAGATGGCCATTTTGAAAGGCTGTCTTGATATTCATTTGCCATATCACATAGTTATAACGACATGCGGTGGCCAAGAGAATGCGAATGGACTTAAGCATGGCTACAGGTGAAAAGATCTCCTCATAATTAATCCCTTCTTTCTCAGTATAAAATTTTATAACTAACCTTGCTTTAAAGGTTTCCACATTTCCATCTGTACCTCTCTTTCTCTTTTATATCTACTTACACCCAATGAGTTTAATCCTTTTAGGTGCAGTGACAAGATCTCAGACTTGATTGAAATACATAAATTGTAACACCCCACATTTTTACTTTTGGTTGGCTACTATCTATAATGGGATGAGAATTTATACCAATGGCCAGAACAAAAGTTCATCGGTGTATTGAGGCAAAGAGAAAAGAAAAAGAAAATAGAGAAGAGAGAGAGAGAGCGGAAATTTGGGAAATAGAGAGGAGAAAGAGAGAGAAGGAAAAACAAGAACATGCTTGGGTTGTTTAGCCTCCAAACGCAGCAAAGAAAAGGTAAGGATCTACCTTGCTTAAAGGAAAGTTATTATATAAAGCATGGAGATCATTTTCGTATACATATTATGAAAGGTTATGTATGAAGTATGGAAACTAGCTAGGTGAAGTTGTGTGAAAATATGTTATGATTGAGGCTGCCAGTTTTCTTGTTGTACTATGGTGAAATTTTCTGTTTTATGTATGACTAGAAATCAATTTCTTTGAGGGTGATAAAAGGGAGATTGGATTGAATAAATTCATATAATAAACAAGGAATGAAGATATAATGTGTTTTGTTGGACGATGGGTTTAATTCCAGAAAGTTATGGAAGGTTTTATGTCCAGTAAATCTGTAATGTTTCAGATTTGAACAAAGCAGGCATATATCCTTGTAGCTAAGGATCATAGAGGCATTTTGAAGTAAGTTTGAGGTTAAACGGATTTACGGATCAAAAGTTATACTGAAAATAGTAAAAGGAGCCAAATCAGTGACGGGATTTTACTATTGGATCTTTGTGTTCCAAACTGAACAAAATGAACAACAAAATCAGAATTCCATGAATTGGAACTTGTAAAGGAATGTCCTATGGACATTTTACAATTTTTTTGACATCATTTGGATTTGTGGATCGAATGTTATGTGCAAAACAAAATGGTATGTTAAACCAGTGAAATTCTAGAAAGTAGTTCGAAAATGGATGGACTTAAGGGTGATAAATTATGTGATTTTGGATAAAATAATTAGGGAAACATCAAGTAAATCCCTTGTTTATAAAGGGAGGAAGGATGGGGAAAAAGGAAAATGAAAGAATTCATCAAATGATGGAAAAACGATGCGAACGAAAGTTAAACGTTTTCCTTGACTGACGGCTAACCATCGGCCTCGTTGGTTAACTGTCGGCCCCATCGGCTAAACAATGGTTGAACATCGGCTAACCATCGGGCATGTCGGCTAACCATCAGGCACGTCGACCAGACAACTGCTACCCGTCAGCTATTTTTTCAGCTAAACACGAATTGACTCGAAAAAGATGTTTGGTGTAGGTTTGGTGATAAACGGCCAACGAAATGTCGAAAACGATAGGAATTGAGGTTAAACGACCGTGAACGGAAAGAGTTGCTTAGGACACGAGGCGAGTCCCTTAGATTTCTAAAACTCTTTCTAAAGTTAGTGTGCATTGTTTTTCCATGAAATGCTATATTATATGCCGTTTGGAACATTTTATGGAAATATGTTTAGAAACATTAAATTTAATCCTCTTTTAAGATTAGAATTCTAGATTTCCTTAAATGAGTTCCTTTTTGGAATCGGGTATTTGGAAATGTTCCAAATGTCCATATTGGAATATTTTATGAAAACCTTTGGAACTTGGGTTTTCGGTAAATGACCGAAATATCCTTATTGGAACTCTTGTGAATATTTTTCAAATCGGGTAAGGGTAAAATGACCTGAATACCCTCGAAAAGCCTTTTGGAATCGGGTATCGGTAAAATGGCTGAAATACCCTTGGAAATGACTTTTGTGATCGAGTACGGGGAAAATGACCTGGTTACTCTTGCAAACACGTTTTGATGTGTGAATAGAATCCTTATCTGGTTTCAACATGATTTTGGAAAAATGTTGTTTTGCCCCAAATACTGTTTTGATATGAAACTTCTGTGAGATCAGATAACCCTCTGGCCTGATCATTCAAACAGGGTTGGTATTGTTGACGTTGAGTACTTAGCAAGGACTTTGATCTTTGTATTAGCCCATGTTAGAGATAGACAACCTTAAGTAACCTAATCAGTTCGGGGGATTGTCTTACTCCAAACAAGGCCACAGGACATTGAGATGAGTCATCCTGGCTAGCCATTTTGAGCTCGGAAATTGCCTATTGATTATGATGGTGGATTTTTCACATGATACCGAGTGGATACACTCGGTATGTTTAATCCCTTGCCAATTCGATGGTGACTGATGTCAAGATTGGGACCCCTGGCTTATGGTGGCAAGTAAAAGATCCCTAAGTACAAGGTGAGGTACATTTTTATGCTCACCGTTTCGGCATAACATGGGTGATGTGCTGTAAGGCGCAGTCCCTGGCACAAGAAACCATGTAGCCGAAGGTAAGGACTGCGGGACTTACATACAAGCCGACCTTCTGTTAGAGAAGTGCCTGTGTTTCGAAAACTGGGGCCATGATTTGAAAATTGAAATGCAGTTTTCCAAAAATGATTGTGTTCTGAAAACACTCTTCATTAAAGAGTTTTGAATTCATCTCTAATGAACAAATGATATGTTACTTCACAAAATTTTTATGTACTCTACTTCCTTGATAAAACATTTGCACACACGGGACTCACTGGGTGATTTTTCAATCACACGTGTCGTTTATCTTACTTTTTGTAGGATCTGGAGTTGAAAGGACCTATAGATAGAGGACAATACCACAGTGATAGCAGAATAGGTCTATACGTTTCCCTTTTAGGTAATACTCTGTTGGATTTTTTGTTATAAAGACCCCTCTAGGAAACTAGACGGGGAGACACCCGGTGTTGATATGCTTCCACTATTAATTTTAGTAGGGGTGTTACAATTGGTATCAGAGCCTAGTTTTATAGAACTGTGGTATCGTTATAGGGTTTGATAGAACTCTTTCATTGTGGATGTGTGAGGGATAAGAGTGATAAGAGCAAGTGTCCAATAGATAAGTATAGCGATGATGGGGAGAAAGAGATAGATTAGCACTTGGGTGTGAAAAGATCTGGAAGGATTAGGATTTTCAACCGAGTTGGTGTGCCATGATGCTTCACTTGGACAAGATCTGACCCTTACCGCCATCATACACCTTATCTTACTGGAAGCGTATTTGACCCTGTAGTATCTGTCATTACCTTAATTGCGTGAGACCTAAGTCTGGAAAGGACACCTAATCCCGAGGGGATATCATCACCACACAAGGAGATGGGTGGTGATTTTGATAAAATTGATGAATCACGCCATCAGGATAGTGATGAGGAGGATAGTGTCCCCGATGGTGTAGTATTGTCTAAAGATAATAAGAAGGAATTTGGCAGGGATACTCCAAGAATATTAGAAGATGAGATGTTATGTTTCGAGGATGTTGAGATAGGAAGAGATCAGGAGGTACCTATGGTCGAAGGGTCCGAGGGAGAATTGGAAATAGACTTAGATATACTGGCTTGGTCGCACCCTGATGCGGAGAAAGGTGAAGGAATCAATACAACTGAATCCTATGCAATTCTTACTAATTCAAAACCAAAGAGAATGTTGGCATAACTGAGAATATGAGTAGGAGAAATCGAAGTGAATTTTAGGGTGCAAGTCAGAAAAGATTTAGAAGACTTCGATGACAGAAGAAAGAAATAATGCAGAGGAGGGGAGGCTCGATTAGGGGACAACCCTCTTTTAGATGCTTTAACTGTAGGAAGGAAGGGCATAAGAATTTCAATTGCCTTCACCTCCAAATGACAAAAGGATAAAATCGACTAGGAAGAAACAATCAGGAGTAGAGGTTAGGACTAGAAAGAGAGAACCTAGACAGGCTTCTACTCCTATAGCCAAATATGCTAAACCAAGTAAATGCTTAAGTGATTGTATCAAATAAGGTGGATGATTATATCATAGTAGTGAAAGGTACACTCTTTAGCTTAAATCATGATGCTAATGTATTAGTAAATCCTACTCATTCTTTTATTACTAAAGTATTTCTTGATGCTATGGGGATAAAAAAGGAGGAAGAAATTTCATAAGAAATGCTTGTTAATGGCCCATTGGCAAAGTAAATGAATAGTGAGAAAGTACATAAGGAATGTAAGATTTTGGTAAGAAATGAAATTTTGGAAAAGACTTGATATGTCTGCCCATAGAGGACTAAGATGCTATCTTGGGCATGGACTAGCTATCCCAGCATCATAATTAAGTTGACTGAAGATATAAAATAGTACAATTCTGTCAGCCTGGGAACCTATATCGGAATTTGTAGACGAGACTGGGAGGAAAAGTAATGCTTGTATATTGGGACTCAAAGCGCAGAAGATAATTAAAAATGGTGTACTGGGTACTTGGCCTATGTAATTAATAAGCCAGGAAGGGTTAAGAAACTCGAAGAAGCTCCTGTTATGAATGAGTATTTGGATGTTTTTCTAGTGAAATTGAAGGAAATACTACTAAAGAGAGAAATAGAATTTTCTATTGAGTTCGTGACATTAGCAAAGCTAATTTCAAGAATTCCTTATTGAATAGTACCTACATAATTGTAGGAGTTTAAGAAATAAGTAAAGGAATTAATGGAGTCAGAATTCAATTGGCCTAGTACTCCACTTTGGGGAGTACCTATCTTGTTTGTTAGAAAGAAAGTTGAGTCACCACAGATGTATATAGATTTGTGAGAATAAATGCAGTAATGATAAAGAATAAATATCCATTACCCATAATTGATGAATTGTTCGAACAGTTACGAATAGTAGGATAATTCTCAGAGTTAGGCTTGAGGCAAGGATATTATTAAGTTTAGATTCGGGAAAAAAAGACATTGAAAACTGCATTTAACAATATGGGCTTTTTGAGCTTGCTTGCAGTGATGCCCCTTTGGTGCCACTAATGCCTCATGTTTCATAAATCCAATGCACCAGACATTTGGCCCAATTTTGTAGCTTTATTCATAAGATGATATTCTGTTGTACTTCAAGAACCCCTAAGATCATGAAGAATAATCTTCAGAAAATATTAGGAAAGTTAAGATAGTTCAAACTATATACAAAATTCAGTAAGTGTGAGTCTTGGCTACAAGAAGTAGCATACTTGGGACATGTGATATCCAAAGTCGCAAGTACAGTAGATCCTACAAAAGTTAAAGCAGTGATGAACTAAAGACGTCCTGAGATCTGGACTGAATACGATGTTTTCTGTAATTTGCAGGATATTATCAGAGATTTACTGAGAAATTTTCTAAGATAACTTTACTTTGAGTCGACTCACCCAAAAGAAAGTTCCTTATGTTTGGACTGGAAAATATGAGGGAAAAATTCTTGGAGTTGAGAAAATGATTAAGCTCTACTCCTGTTTTAACATTGCCAATGATGGACAAGCCTTATAAGGAGTACACAGATATGTTAAAGGAATGATTGAGAGGAATATTGATGCAGGAGAGAAAAGTGATAGCTTATATCTTTAGAAATTGGAAACCTCATGAGGAGAATTACCTTATACATCATTTGGAGTTAGTTGTTAATGTGTTTGCCCTTTTGGAAGTGGAGACATTATGTGGGGTTGAGTTAGAAATCTTCACCGACCACAAGAGTTTGAATATGCTCTTACTAAAAAAGGATTTGAGCATAAGGCGAAGTTGATGAATGGAAATTTTCAAAGGATTTTAATGTCCAACTAAATATCATCCTGGAAAAGCAAATACAGTAGTAAATGGCCTTAGTAGGAAGGCGAATTTATTAGCTATTCGGATGTTACAAAGAAGTGATTGCAGTATGGAGAAATAAGGATAAGTAATACCTCCATTCAACCTACCTTCCTACAACAGTCGGAGAGAGCAAGATAAAGATGAAGAGTGCAAAAGTTGGTGTGGAAGGAGGTGAATACAAAGGAGATGAGTTCTGAAAGGACAATGATGGGATTAATTGCTACTGGGGCCATCATTGTATTTTGAAATAATATGCGATGAGATGAGATGTTTTAATGGAGGCACCTTGGAGTAAGTATACCGCCCATCAAGGAGCTGCAAAGATGTATTAGAACCTAAAACGGCATTATTGGTGGATTGGTAAGGAAAAGGACAATTCGAACTTTGTAACACAAAGTTTAATCTATCATCAAAGAAAAGCCAATCAACAACGGCCTCGAGGGTTACAACTATTATCTACTTTGTCGTGGAAATGGGATGAAATTACTATAAACCTTATTATAGGATTACCTATGAAAGTGGAGCGGTAAGATACTATTAGGTGATAGTGGATCGACTGAGTCTGCTAATTTCATTCCTAATAATTAAAGGAACTCCTTAGAGCAGTTAAGTGAAATCTATATGGAGGAAGTAATCAAACTGCATGAATATCCTCTAGTACTGTGTCAGATAGAGATCCTATATTTACCTCAAAAGTTTTGAACTAAGCTGCAGTAGAGGTATGGGACCACAATAAAGTTCAGCATAGCAGCGTACCTACATGCGTATGGACAGACAGAACAAGTGAATGGAATTTTGGAAGACATGTTTTAAGCATGCGCTTTGAATTTTGGAGTCAAGTAGATTGATAATCTAGCGCATGACGAATTCATATACAATAATAGTTATCAATTAACATTTGGAAGGGTCCTATTTGAAGCTCTTTGTGCAAGGAAATAAAGTCCAAAAAGAAGAATGGGTGAACAAGATGCTTTGGGTCTTGAAAAAAAAATTCGACATTCTGTGAAGATAATTAACATCAAGTTAGAGACAGATCAAGGTAGACAAAAAAGGTCGTACGAATTGACATAAGAGAGATTTGGAATTTGTAGAATAAGTCCATGTATTCTTGAAGTTAGCTCCATAATGACAATAGGGAATCAAAGAACAAGAAAAGATGCTGGACCATATCCTATTGTCAAGAGGATTGGGAAAGTAGTCTATCAATTTGGAGTTACCAATAGAACTTCAAGTTATTCACAGCATGTTTTATATACCCCAACTTCGCAAGTATGTGGCTAATCTTGCCCACATTTTGAATGAAGAACCCATTAAGTTGACTCTAAGCTTGAAGAATAAGGAAGAGCCAGTTAAGGTCATAAAGTATGCTGAAAAGAAATTGTGGAATTAGAAAATTCCACTGGTACAAGTATTGTGGAAGCCTCATGTTGTGTAAGAGGCAACTTGGGAAAACGAAAGCAAGGATGTTGAAAAAGTAATCCAGATCTGTTCCAAGCGTAGGCTAAATTTCGAGGACGAAATTTTTTTAAGGAGGGGAGAATGTAACACCCCACCTTTTTACTTTCGGTTGGCTACTATCGGTAATGGGATGAGAATTTATACTAATGGCCAGAACAAAAGTTCATCGGTGTATTGAGGCGAATACTTGGGTGAAATAAAATTTTGTCAGGACCTGAATGTAATTATTGAATTTGTTCTACCCGTACCATAAATTTTTGGAAGGATATTAAGATTAACAAAATAAGAATTTTATGGTACTCTAGAAAGAGAAATTGATCAATGCAATAAGACACATGTTTTGGTGCAAATTGTGCCACCCAGGGTATTGGGGGCATTTTCATCATTTTGACCGCGCTCGTGACTTTGACCATGAATTTAACCAAGTGGAGAGGGAATTGAGGAATTTAAGTGTTACCAATGGATTCAGTGGAATTTTTGGAGTTGAATAGTGAAATAAAATATTTTTCCATTACGGACCCGATCTTGGTCATTTTTGAAGAAAATTGAAAATTGTGGTTGGAAATGGGACGTGTGGCTTCTTATGATTGGTGGATGAAAATAAATGTCGTTTAGTGATTGGTTAATGAGGTCAAGTGTTTCTATTTGATTGGTTGTGATAAGTTAAGATAATTTAGAGGGCCCACAAGAAATAAATAAGAATGGCCCACAAGCATGAAAAGCTTGACCAAGTTGGACCACCTTTTTTACTTCATATGGCCAAGCTTAATTAAGCTAATCTTGATTTGAGCAAGTTTACCATGGTTGATTATGCATGGCCATGCAAGATTAGAAAATATCTATTAGTTCTTGAGAATTCTAGGAATTTCTACAAGATTCACCAATGCTCTTCTAGGTTCTAAATAATTCTAAGACTTTCTAGGATATTCTATAATTTTCTCTTAGATTCTATAAAGATCTAAAGTCTCCTAGAGTTGCAAAATCACCATAAGATTCTTGAATACTCTAAATGACACCTAAGTAGCTAGGTGAACCAATCAAGGGCTTCCAAATGTTTGAGACCATTTAATGCATCTATGACTTGAAGACCATATTTCTCTATATATAGGCCATGAAGGCCGGCTTAAATGGCTTTAGACAGCCAGAATTTCGCAGCAAACAAGGATGGAAAAGAGAAGAGAAAGGAAAAAGAAAATAGAGAAGAGAGAAAGAGAGGAAATTCGAGAAATAGAGAGGAGAAAGAGAGAGAAGGAAAAACAAGAAGATGCTTAGGTTGTTTAGCTTCCAAATGCAGCAAAGAAAAGGTAAGGATCTACCTTGCTTAAAGTAAAGTTATTATATAAAGCATGGAGACCATTTTGGTATACATACTATGAAAGGTTATGTATGAAGTATGGAAACTAGCTGGGTGAAGTTGTTTGAAAATATGTTATGATTGAGGCTGCCGGTTTTCTTGTTGTACTATAGTGAAATTTTCTGTTTTATGTTTGACTGGAAATCAGTAGCTTTAAGGGTGATAAATGGGAGATTGGATTGAATAAATTCATATAATAAACAAGGAAGGAAGAGTTAATGTGTTTTGCTGGACAATGGGTTTAATTCCAAAAAGTTATGGAAGGTTTTATGTCTAGTAAATCTGTAACGTTTTCAGATTTGAAAAAATTAGGCATATATCCTTGTAGCTAAGGATCATAGAGGCATTTTGAAGCAAGTTTGAGGTTAAATGGATTTATGGATCAAAAGTTATACTGAAAATAGTAAAAGGAGCCAAATCAGTGATGAGATTTTACTATTGGAACTTTGTGTTCAAAACTGAACAAGATGATCAACAGAATCGGAATTCCATGAATTGGAACTTGTAGAAGAATGTCCTAAGGACATTTTACAATTGGTTTGACATCATTTGGACTTTTGGATTGAATGTTATGTGCAAAACGAAATGGTGTGTCAAACCAGTGAAATTCAAGAAAGTAGTCCGAAAATGGATGGACTTAAAGGTGATAAATTATGTGATTTTGGATAAAATAATTAGGGAAACAAGAAGTGAATCCCTTGTTTATAAAGAGAGGAAGGATGGGGAAAAATGAAAACAAACGAATTGATCAAACGATGGAAAAACGACGCGAACAAAAATTAAACGTTTTCCTTCACTAACGGCTAACCATCGGCCTTGTCGGCCCCATTGGCTAAACACTGGTTGAACGTCGGCTAATCATCAGGCACGTCGGCCGGACATCCATTACCCATCGGCTATTTTTTAGGCTAAACACGAATTGACCCGAAAACGATATTTGGTGTAGGATTAGTGACAAACGACCAACGAAATGTCGAAAACGATAGGAACGGAGGTTAAACGACCGTGAACGGAAAGAGTTGCTTAGGATATGAGGTAAGTCCCTTAGATTTCTAAAACTCTTTCTAAAGTTAGTGTGCATTGTTTTTCCATGAAATGCTATATTATATACCATTTGGAACATTTTATGGAAATATGTTTGGAAACATTGAATTTAATCCTCTTTTGAGATTAGAATTCTGGATTTCCTTAAATGAGTTCCTTTTTGGAATCGAGTATTTGGAAATGTTCCAAATGTCCATATTGGAATATTTTATGAAAACCTTTGGAACTTAGGTATTCGGTACCGAAATATCCTTATTGAAACTCTTGTGAATATTTTTCAAATAGGGTAAGGGTAAAATGACCAGAATACCCTTGGAAATGACTTTTATGATCGAGTACGAGGAAAATGACTCGGTTACTCTTGGAAACACGTTTTGATGTGTGAATAGAATCCTTTATCTGGTTTCAACATGCTTTTGGAAAAAATGTTGTTTTGCCCCAAAAACTATTTTGATATGAAAATTCTATGAGATCAAATAACTCTTTGGTCTGATCAGTCAGATGGGATTGGTATTGTTGACGTTGAGTACTTAGCAAGGACTTTGATCTTTGTACTAGCCCATGTTAGAGATAGACGACCCAAAGTAACCTGATTAGTTCTGGGGATTGTCTTACTGCAAACAGGGCGACAGGATATTGAGATGAGTTGTCCTGGCTAGCCGTTTTGAGTCTGGCAATTGCCTATTGATTATGATGGTGGATTGTTCACATGATACCGAATGGGTACATTCGGTGTGTTCAATCCCTTGCTACCTTGATGGTGATTGACGTCAGGTTTGGGACCCTTGGCTTATTATGGCAAGTAAAAGATCCCTAAGTAAGTTGAGGTACATTTTTACGCTCACTGTTCCAGCATGACACTGGTGTCATGCTGTAAGGCGCTATCCCTGGCACAAAAAACTCTGTAGCCGAAGGCAAGGACTGCGGGACTTGCATACAGGCCGACCTTCTGTTGGAGAAGTGACTGTATTTCAAAAACTGGGGCAATGATTTGAAAATTGAAATACAGTTTTCCAAAAATGATTGAGTTCTGAAAACACTCTTCATTAAAGAGTTTTGAATTCATCTCTAATGAACAAATGATATGTTACTTCGCAAAAGTTTTATGTACTCTGCTTCCTTGATAAAACATTAGCACACACGGGACTCACTGGGTGATTTTTCACTCACACGTGTCTTTTATCTTACTTTTTGTAGGATCCGGAGTTGAAAGGACCTACAGATAGAGGACGATACCACAGTGACAACAGAATAGGTCTGTACGTTTCCCTTTTGGATAATACTTTGTTGGATTTTTCGTTATAAAGACCCCTTGTCTGGGTAACTGGATGGGGCGACACCCGGTGTTGATATGCTTCCGCTATTAATTTTAGTAGGGGTGTTACATAAATTCAATCTTGGCAGCTATTGCCACTGACCATTTATCTACATTAACATTAATAATAGCCTCATTGTATCTATTGGTCTTATTTCTTATAGTCAGAGACTACCTCAAAGGCTTCTTGATAATTGCTCATTACATGCATATTTTACATATCATTTATATTTTAAAGTCTTTAAAAATCATTCAAGATTGATATTTAATCACCCATTTTCTTTTTGCTTAATGTAGGTTGAAAAGGTTAACATTAGATAATGATTTTACGAGGAAAAGACTGTAAAAGAGCTAAACTGAAACAACATAGCATCTTCAAGGGCATACTGCACGTCGTTATGCAGCATTTGAGTTTTTGAAATTAATATTCTGGGAGTGCATAGCACTAGGCCCATCATTTTCCATATCATTGTATACTACCAGGGTTTAGAAATATGAAGACTTATGAGAGTCGACGGTACCATACATATCTAAATTGACAACCGTGCATGATTACAACACATAATGAATTCAAGTGCCAAGATGTCTTTATAAGGCTGATATAGGTACATCAAAGCATACACGATGACGTACATAAATATTTTGAACGTCGCCATGCAATATCATAGATATCCCCCTATTCTACAACATTTTAGGGATTTAGGAGAACAACCTATAAATAATTCTTGTCTAGTTAATTAAAGGGACACGCAAGAGAGGTCACACGAAATATATCAGAGAAAACCCTTTGGAAACTCTAAGGAGGCCAAGAATAGAAAATCAAAAGAGGATTAATGAGGATTAGAAGTATCCCACGTAGAGTTCAAAGTAGAAGAAAAAGCATTTGTCTATAGATTTCTTTTCTTATCTATTTTGTAATTTGGATTTGGAGATGATTACTTTTATCTAGATCTATTTTTAATTAAAGAATTGTATCCTAATTTTGTTGTGTATTAAATTATTACTTAATTTTATTGAGTTTTGTTTGAGTATTCTATCACTTGGGTTTGTTTGATTGAGTTGATTATTTAGTTTTTTCACTTATGATTCATTTTGAGAAAAGGGATTATGGGATGGATATCCATTTATATTGATTCAATAGGTATATTTTCCTTGAAGAATTTGATAATGAATTTGGGGGGAAAGAACTTTGTGATAGAAAGGGTTGTTGCCTCAACTAGAGATAGGGGCTTTACATCTTTTTGGCCCTATAATTGTAGGTTTTTTTTTATTGTAATGCTTCTTAGATTTGATTTGTAAGGTACAGATATCTATGGATTGTGCTTAAGGATATGGAGCTCATTACTTAAGAAAGAGTGAGTATTGTAAGTAGGGATACCCACTTGCCAATACTTGAATTTAATGCAATTGATTGGGTGATGTTTGATGCTTGATATTTTTGGGGAAATTCACTTTGATTGCATGATTAATCTAAATTTCTCATTTTTATTCTACTAATGTGATCTTTTTGAACCTATTTTATAATTGAGTTGATGTATTCTTATGTGTGTTCCTTGGTAATTAGTTAGAATTAATAGTTGTTTATATAATTATATTTCTCTATTTTAGTTAATTGAACAATGAAATAAAAGTGGTAGTAGGGGTAATTGACTCAATTCCTATGGATTCTTTAATACTTACTAATGCCACACTTTACTATACGATAGGAATACTTGCCTATTTGTGTATTTTTGTAATTAAATTAGTATTTTAAATTAAAACTTAGGCGAGTTTTGGATTTATTCCAAACTACTGTAACAAAGGCACACAATGCATAAAACATAACATTGCAAACACACCAACAAGTTTTTGGCGCAGTTGATGGGGAAATTGATAGTTTTTTTTATATTTTTTACTTTTCTTAGGAAATTGATAGTTTTGTTCTTTGTGTTAAATACTTTGATTTTATAGATTTTCATTTTATTTGTTTTTAGTAGTATAGTTTGTGAATATTTGTTATACTTATTTTTGTTTTATTTTCTATATAATTGGTTAGTTCATAACTACTGATAGTTTCTACCAATATTTGAGTTTTATTGGGATATTGACATGATTTTAGTTTGATTATGACATCTATTCTTTAAGGAATTCCATTTTGAGGACAAGTGAATCAAATATCTTTACGCTCTCATCAAGAGGATCAAGTATATCATTTTAAAGAACTTAGGGAGTATTCAATGAATCCATCTATTGAAGAGTTATTTGTAGACTTTACAACTACAACAAATGAGCATTTCCAAACAATATATAAGTTGCACAAGACACAAGAGGCTTTACTCGCTAAAGTAGATCAACAACTTAGGTAATTGGAGAAGACGTACAATTCAAGATAGACAATTGAAGTATAAGTAAGGAGAATATGCCAAGGAAATTACATTGTGAAGTGGGAAGCAGTTAGAAGAAGTAAATAGGCCTGCACAAATAGAAGATGAACAGTCTACTATAGAAGAAAGTGAGGAGAACAGAAAGTCTATGGTGCCTTGTAATGTGACTAAGTTGGCGTCGTCCCTTCAATCAAAAGTGTAGGGAGATAACAAAAAGTTGCCAAGTACCATTTCTCTTATCCTATATCCATGTAGGCTTAAAAAAGAGAAGGATGATGAGTAGTTTTGCAAATTTTTGGAGTTGTTTAAGCAAGTGCATATTAACATTCCATTGGTTGAAGCTTTAGCTCAAATACTGATAGAGCCTAAATGTATCAATATTTTTCTAGTTATTTGAGGTTATTTTGTGATAATTTTAATTCAATAACTAGCCAATTCCCTTCCTATTTGATATTTTACATGTGGAAAGTGTTTTTGGTGATTTTATATGAAAATTGATTAAATTAGAGTAAAAATGACGGATTTCTAGTTATAAACTGACGCTAGCCCAGAGTAGAACAATCAGCGCTAGCCCTGTTCTAGAAAAATAGGGGAAGAATAGAGAAAATTGTAGAAAATTGTGGTGTAACAGAATGGACCCAGCGCCAACCTAGATTAGGTGAGTATGTGAAACCCCAGTCGAGACCAACCTTAGAGTAAGGGGGTTGGGATGCATATCATGCTTTATTTCATGATTAAATATATTTCATATGATCTCTATATGCTTTGAATTTGATTTTTATTATCTTGAAGTCTTGTTAGTGAGTGAGGTGTGAGAGGGGCAAAATGGTAATTTTTGCCCGAGGTGAAAATAAGGAGATAGCTTGTGGATTGAATAGGAAATAATTTTTCTAGTAGAAATAGCAACAAGAGTTGTTGTGGTTTAGTTGTTAGAGCCTTGGAATTAATTCTTGAGGTCTAAGGTTCAAAGTCCATCATAGAAGCTTTAGCTTGAGTGAATTTTATTTTGCTTGGAAAAGGATGATTTCGGCCATGAGGGCCTAGATCAATGTGGTGATGATGTCCTAGGAGAGACATGTTAGGAGAATTCTCACTTCACTCTTTTGTTCTTCGCGAAATGCCAAAAGGGAATTCATTCTCCCTTGATCTTTAGCTTTTCTTAAATTCCAACTCCTTAGCTTGAGCAAGGTGTTCTACCCTTTTCCTTTCCAGAAAATTCAGTAGAGGACTAAGGTCTTTTAGGATCAAAATGTCCTAGTAAAAGGCTTCTCATGGTTTGGAAAATGTAAATGATTTGTGGGAAAAATTCAAGAGGAAAATCACTCTTGAAAGCTTGTTGAAATTTTTCCTCAAACTTAGTTCATTTATCTTCATGCTTGTTGTACCTTCAAAAGGTCGAAAATTCTAGCTCACATTCACTCCCAAATGCTACTAGAAAAATGGTCTTTAGGATTAGTTGAAACCTGAAAGTTTCTTGCCCAAATTCGGATTGCACAAGCTAGAGTAAAACAGGAAAAATTCCTGTACGAAAATCAGCCTTGTGAGCTCCAAATCAAGCTGTTTTCTCCCAGATTTTGTGCAGAACCATAGCCATGTTTTTCCTCCGTAAATAAGGCTGGAAACCGGCCTTGAATACCCCTGAAATCCCCTTCAAACCTCGCTGCAAACCTGCTGGAAATGGCAGACGAAAATTCTGCCAGGAAAATTCTGTTCATCGAAATTCCTGAGCAGAATTTTTGTCCAGCTTGTTTCCTATTTTGTTTCAACTGAAAACCCCAACCTACTTCTGTGAAAACCTCTCTTAAACCTCCATTAACAGAGCTCCATTTTTCCCTGAAGTTTCTGCACGAAATTCCCTCCATGGCTGACCGAAAATCTCTCAACCAAATCCCTGCAATTTAGCTTGATTACTTTCCAAAAATTTCAGCCATCTTGCTTAACAACTTTCCATAAAATTTTGCTCAATAAATCAGCCATCTTCTCCACCATTGTGCACCTTAATTTCGGCCACCACAAGTCTCCTCTAACCAGCTTTAATTCCACAGAAATCTGCACAATCCAGTCGGCCATAGGAGAACTCAAAGCTATCCAAAAAAATCAAGATATTCTTAGAATATCTAGTTTCCAAATTCTCTTCCTAAAGATATTCTTCAAGGATTGTAACAACTAACCTTTCCTTTTCCCTTCCAAATCAGAGAATCAACTCCCTAAACCCTACTATAATTCGGCCAGACCTATTCCCTCAGAAAAATCGGCAGCTGCACAAACTCTTCCTCTCTCTCTCGATTTTCTTCAAGTAACAAGAACACACACACACACTACACCAAGAACACCTACTTCTTCTCTACACCTAATAACCCTCCAAACCACCTCAAACCCTCATGAAAATCTCTAGATTTAGTCTACTTATTGCTGTGAATCCATCAATATTGATATTAACATCAAACTCCTCCAAACATCTTGCTACTTCGGATCAAAGCAAAAATTTCTGGACAAGAACATCTTCAAGGTAAACTTATTCTAACAACTTCATCCTCTTCAAACTTAATCTCTAATGAAAACCTATATGAATAATCACACTAATGACTTCTCTCTCTCTCTCTCTCTCTCATGGACCGAAATTCCTCCCTTGGCCGAATGGACTCTTTTCCCATGATCATGCTTTTGCCACCCTTCTTGAACAAGATTAGCCATCTAGGAGTTGAGATCTTCTCTAAACTCCTTCAAGTCATTCATCAATCAAGTAAGTACCTTCAATCCTCTTTTTAAAATTTAGAAGCATGTTTCTAAGTTGATGAATGGCGATGGGGTTGTGTATGTGATGTTATTGATTGAAGCATGAGTATATATATGATTGAGATAGAGATGAGATTTATGCATGGAAGGATTATATTGGTGGATTTAATGATGAGTTGAGATTTGATGCATGTCATAGGTAGTATTTGTGATGAAGCATGCTAGAGATTATGTCACCATGGGTGAATAGGATTTATATGCATGATTAGATTTTGAAGCCATGATCATGTTTATGCTAGTAGAGGTTAAAGCATGTAATAATAAATTTAGATCTATGCATGTGCAAGACTTGGATGATTTGATGAATTGAAGGATTGAGTATGTTATTGATTATGGTTGACCATGGAATCTTGATCATGATCTAGTCGTCCCTAAGCAAATTTTATTTCATGAATAAAATATTTACTAATAATTTTTGCTAAAGAATTTCAAAAACCCTAGGAAGGGTAGATTTGGAATTATAATATTTTGAAGGGATATTTTAGTTTAAAAAAATGATTTTTCTAGAAAATAAAGTAAATAAATATTATCTAAAATAAAGCAAATTAATTGAAGCCTTATGAAAAAGATTCATACTTAATAAAATATTTACTAGACCAAAACCCTTAAGGATTTACTTATTATTATTTTCCAGGAAAGACTTATTAAATTTAATCTTAACTAGTTTTAGCTATCAATTATTTTCTAACAACTAAGCTATCATTAAATCACTATTTTACCTAGTACCACCTATGGCTCTTGATCAAATAAACTCTAAATTTTCCTTAACAAGATTTAAACTTTCAACTTAATAGAATTTATTTCCTAATCCATTAATTATTTTAAATAACAAATTAAACTGAGCTTATAAACCTATTCAATTATTGTTTTGCCTTAAAGCTTGGGACACTAGGATCATGGTAGTGGTGAATTGAGTTGATTTAAAATTGAGGAAGTGGATTGTGGCTTGAATCTGATTAAGATTTGTATTTGCCATGTGGGGTTAGGTCATCTATCCGAGACCTCGTTATTGTGAGCAAGAATCAGGTAAGCTCCTGCATAAAACCTGACGATGTGAAATGTTTTCTTATGGCAAGCTAAATATGGAGTGTATGGACACTCGTTTATTTAAAGGCAATTGAGGGTTGAATTCATCTTTATTTCCAACGCTGGAATTATTCCAAAGTTAATGAGTAGATTTTTCCAAACTCGGAACTCTTTCTAAAACTAATTTCTCGCAAAGCTTTGGAAACCCTCACATTGTTATTTTCATGAAGCACAATGCTTTGTTCATTTTATCCCAAGTGGGAAATGTCGTTGAGTACTCAATAAGGGTGAACTACTAGGACTAGTCTTTGAAGGGTTAGGGTGAGTCTCTCAGTAGGTGGCCACCTCTGAGGGGTAAGTCCTTCCCGGATGAGATGCCAGTTCTAGTGAGTCGTGCCGGTCCGAGCTAGCAGTTTATTTTGTTTCAGTCAAGTGACTGTATTTTTGCCGGAATGGACACCCGGTGGTTGTTTGGGTATAGAGAAGGAGGAATATCTTACCCAGTAGGCCGATCACCTACTTTTGTCAGTCTGCGTAACGTGTTAGGCATTCTGACCGGTTATGAGGCCCAAAGTGTGGTAACCCATATCCCTTTCTTTCGAGTGGTTGATTTCATTACTTATGTATGGCTAGAAGAGCCAAAACGCCACTCTTGCTTTTGACAGATGTTTATTGCTTGCCAATGTTTTTCTTATAAAGATTTCACACTTTGCATCCATGAACTGTTTCTGCTAAACACTCAAAGCACACACGGACTTACTGAGATTTCTGTCTCACCACCTTTTATCATGTTTTCAGGTTGATCCTGTTGTGGGTGAGTAGCTACTTTGGAAGAGAGTGTGTTTTTGATTTTATGTACTGCTTTGGGAGACGAGTGTGGATGATTTTAATTATGGTTTTTCTTTTGGAATATCATGGATGTACTGTTGAAGTATTTTTGGGTTGTAATAAATTCTTTTAGCTTGAGTATTATTTATTCCAGTAATTTTTATTTGTGACCTAGTTATAAAGACCCCTTGTCCTTTGGACGGGGCAACATCCCCGGCCCTAGCGGGCCTAGGTTTTCAGGGGTGTTACAGAGTAGGTGCTGGTTCAAGTCGTGTTCAAAGGCGGTTTAACTCTGTTTGATTGGAAATTGGAAAGTACCAAGGAGATCTTTTGGTATTCAACTTGTACTTAGCTTGGGACTTCTTTAGAGCATTTTTTAACAATCAAGAGGCCTATATAAACAAGAGAAGTTGATGGAAAATATATGAATTCAATGATCAAAATTGAAATCATTCTTCAAAAGAAGAATTCATCATTCAAGAAGCATTATTTCAAGAAAGTGTTCAAGGGAGGAAGAAGATGGCTTGTCTATGAGTTCTTTCTAAAAACATTATCTTTTTTTTTTTTTCCTTTTGAACAATGATAAGATCGATGTTTTTATTGTATTTAGATATTATTCTTGGATTTGTGATGTTGAATTAATTTAGTCTTTTGTTCGATTAATTACTATTCTTGGTATTTAATTACTCGTTTTTAGTGATGAATTGATGATATTGGACTATTCTTCTAATTAACTTTAGAAAGAGGTTGGGAGATAGTTTTAGTTACTCAATTCTAATTTGATTTTCTTAACTAACTTGGGAGAGAGGAGAAGTCAAGAATTTAGTAATCAAAGGTTGTTAATTTACCTAGAGATAGGGGAATTGTTGAATTTCATGTCTTTATCACCTAGAAATAGGGATAATTTTCAAAGATTTATGTTCTATACATTTTTTTAGTTGTGTTAGTGAGACAGAGATGTCCATTAAATTAACTAAGAGATAGTGAAACTATAACTCAAGAAAGAGTGGATTCTACATTATTCATTCATGATGCGAAGATAATAATTAATTGTGATAATTACAAAATGATTCATTGTCATATCTTTAAGAGTATCTATCTACTTACATGTTTTACTCTCCTAGAGTTGTGTATATATTTATCTTTATTTTTACTCTTATTCTTTATCACTTTACTTGGTTAGTTATGTTGGGATTTCATCATGCTTATCAAATAAGAATGCAGCAGAAATAACTATGAAATCCATGTGCAAGGACCACATGTTTGCAATTAAAACAGGAATAGAGGAATGAAACGGAGATTACATTCTATAGAAGAAAAAGAAAGTTTTCTTATGCCAACCCAGGAACTAATTCCCTCTTGATGATCGTTCAATCGCCCCACTACAATCCAAGAGTAGGATTATCTCTAGCAGTAATCCACACAATGTTGAATTACTCAAAAAGCCTACTCAAAACTATGCTAGCAGAAGAGGAGCGGCTAGGTTTTAATTGGAGAAGAAAGAGGATGAAGAGGAACGTCTGACTCTCTCTCTATAGAAGGGAATGATTCCTATATTTATTGTTTTAGGATTTTTGTTAATTGCAATTAAGTCCCCTAAGATCCAATGTCTACAATTAGGCCCTTGAAGTTTATATAATTGCAACTAAGTCTTGTGAATTAACAAACTTATAATTCACCTATAAATATATTTTCTTCTTTTAATTAACCCCAAAATATTATCAAATAATATATATTGAGCATTCAATCCTTTGTTGTGTGTGACCCATTAGGTTTCCTGGTCTTATTGGTAGCATAATATGAATTAATTCTAATAACTTTAGAATTAATAATCTTAAATAAAATATAGAATTAATTTATTAATACTCTAATTAATAAATTCATATTTAGTAGATCAAGAATGATATCTAGCAATGACTCTTGATCATCTAAAAGTTCAGAAAGTTAAGTGGCTTGACATGAACCTTTCAATAGCAAATAATTAGTGCAATAAACTCCTTTCACCATACTATATCTCATTCTATCTAGAGCATGGAATTAGTGCTAATTTCATCTAGAATATTATTAATTCTGGCCCGAATATTTTAGTACTTGTTCAAGAAATTCATTATTCGATATGTGTCTCAAATTTAGAACTATTTCCAATATATAGTCGTCTTGGCCAAGGATTTCATGAGTAATGATTTCTACAAGTGGCTTTGAGATATTCTCTCCTACTATTAGGAGTGGTGAATCTTTTATTGGCCCTCTCAGTTACTTTCATTTACTTTACATTGTACCCAATATACATCCCATAGGCAGTTCTTGTAAGACTCTACAAATTAGAATCAAAGTATAACGCTCGATAAACAAAATACCTTAGAGATCTCAAGTCTAAGGATACTTGCACATTTGCTATAATGAGATTCTATTACTAACACTCAATAGCTTATCCAAGTGATTATATCACAGTTAGGTCATCTAATGAACTTGTTCATATAACAATAATCCACATATTAATCCTGAGTATCACAATACTAACGGTTATAAGGACCACCGCTTGATCCAATCACGGGATATAACATGGGCTAGTCTAGGTATATTAATAATATCCCATCTTATTAATACTATTACTAGGGATTATTCAAGCACAAACACTACATACTGTAGTAAGAATCTCACATTATGATCTTTATTATGATTTTCTTAACACTGTATTGTACTAGGAACATTATCAAACAGTTTATATGCATATTAATATATAATAATCAAATTGAAAGATAAAGAATGCCTCTTTTTTTTTTTTTAATTATTATGCAATATACATAGTACAAGTGATTGCCTCTAGGCCACAATACTTACAATCTCCTACTTGCACTCGAGCCAATATTCATATATCGAATACCAAATGACTCAACATGTTTATCATGTTTCTTCTGGGAAAGTACTTTAGTGAGTGGATCAGCTATGTTCTTATCCATGGAAATTCTCTCTATCTTAACATCTCGCTTACCTATATCTCTCTAATCAGATGATAGCGTCTATGTACATGCTTAGATCGTTGATGAGACCGTGGTTCCTTTGCTTATGTAATGGCTCCATTGTTGTCACAATACAGAAGTATCGAATCTACAATGCTAGGCAACACTCCAAATTCAGTGATGAACTTCTTCATCTACATTACTTCTTTTGCTGCTTCGCAAGCCGCTATGTACTCTGCTTCAATTGTTGAATCGGCAATAGTCATTTGTTTGGAACTTTTCTAACTTACTACCCCACCACCTAAGTGAACACGTAGCCAGATTGTGATTTGTAGTCGTCTTTATCGGACTGAACGCTAGCATTAGCATACCCTCTTACTTGCAAATTATCATTTCTATATATCAAGAATACATCCTTAGTCCTTCGTAAGTACTTGAGGATATTCTTTACAACCGTCCAATGACTCTCTCTAGGGTCAGATTAGAATCTACTCATCAAGCTAAGAGCACATGATACATCAGGCCTAGTACATATCATAGCATACATGATAGACTCAATTGCCAAAGTATACAGAATTCTAGTCATATGATCCCTTTCAACTTTTGTCTTTGGAAACATCAACTTTGAAAGGCTTACTCTATGTGCTATAGGTAAGAATTCTCTTTTGGATTGATCCATGCTAAACCTCTTCAGCACTTTATTTATGTATGTAGACTGTGAAAGACCTAGCAACCTTCTTGATCTATCTCTATAGATCCTTATTCCCAGAATATAGGTTGCTTCTCCAATGTTTTTCATGTAAAACATCTTAGATAACCAAATCTTTAAAGAGTGAAGGACAGAAACATCATTTCCTATTAGCAATATGTCATCAACATAAAGTAATAAGAAAACAACTGCATTCCCGCTAACTTTTTTATACACACAAGGTTTATCCATGTTTTGAATGAAACCAAATTCTTTAATTATCTTATCAAAATGGATGTTCCAACTCTTAGATGCTTGTTTAAGCCCGTAGATGGACCTTTGCAACTTGCATACTTTTTGTGCCATCTTTGGATGTGAAACCTTCAGGTTGTGTCATATATACTTCCTTGATCAAGTTTCCATTAAGGAAAGCTGTTTTCACATCCATTCGCCAAACCTCGTAGTCGTAATGAGAGGTAAGTGCTAGGAGTATTATTATGGATTTAAGCATAATGACTGGTGAAAAAGTTTTATCATAGTTAATACCTTGCTATTGTTGTCGATAACCTTTTGCAACTAGATGTGTCTTATAGGTAACCACATTACCATCCATGTCAGTTTTCTTGTTGAAAATCCATTTTCACCCTATAGGCTTGATTCTTTTGGGTGGATCAACCAAAGTCTATATTTGGTTGGCAAATATGGAATCTATTTTTGACTTCATAGCTTCAAGCCATTTGTTAGATTCTGAACTATTCAGAACGTCCTTGTAAGTTATAGGTTCTTTTTCTTCTATGAGCCATACGTCATTGTGGTCACTTATGAGAAATCCATATCTTTTAGGTGCCACTCATATCCTACTCGACCTACGAGGTTCTTGTGTGTTAAAGGCTCATCAATAGGTGTAGGTTTAGATGGTTGATCAATATTTATTTGTTCTTCTTGAATTTCATTAAGTTCAAGCTTTCTCCCACTATCTCCTTTAAACAAGTGCTCCTACTCTAATAAGATAGCATGTTTCGAAACGAAAACTTTATTTTTAGAAAGAAGATAGAAGTAATATTCGAATGATTCTTTTGGATATCCAACAAACAAATATTTGTCAGACTTACTTTCAAGTTTGTCTGACATTACTTTTTAACAAAAACAAGGCAATCCTAAATCCTTAAATGAGATAACTTTGGTTTCTTACCAAAGAACATCTCATAAGGATTGGTATCAACTATTTTTTACCAAACTCTATTTAATATATAAACAACAGTCTCCAGTACATATCCCTAAAACGATTTTGGTAACTCTGCAAAAGCCATCATGGTCCTTACCATATCTAGAAGGGTTCGATTCCTTCTCTCAGATACACCATTATGTTGAGGTATATGTGGTGGAGTCTATTGAGATAATATCTCATTGTCTCTAAGATAACTTAGAAACTCTTGGCTTATGTATTCACCTCCTCAATTGGATCTAAAAGTTTTAATACTTTTACCAAGTTGTTTTTGTACTTCATTTTTTAAGCCCTTGAACTTGTCAAATATTTCAGACTTGTATTTCCTTAAATACAACTACCCATATTGCGAATAGTCATCGATGAAGATTATAAAGTAGTGATAATCTCCTCTTACTTGTATAGACATTGGGCCACATACATCTGTATGTGTTAGTTCTAATAACTCTTTAGCCTTCTCTCCTTTTCTAGAAAATGGAGTTTTAGCCATTTTACCAAGTAAACAAGATTCGCATGTGTCATATGATTTATAATCAAATGACCCCAAGTCTCCTATCTTGTATAACTTAAACACGTGATTTTCATTTACATGGCCTAAATGACAATGCCATAAGTAAGATGAGATTGAGTTATCTTTTCTTTGTTTCTTTTCATTTATATTGAAAATTGGATTATCCATGTCTAGAACATATAAACCATTAACTAAAGTTGCTGAACTATAATGGATATCATTTAATGAAAAAGAACAACGTTTATTCTTAAAATTTAAGTGAAATCTAAATAAGTCTAAATAAGCAATTGAGATAATGTTTTTCAATAAAACTGGTACAAAATAGCAGTTTTGAAGTTCTAAAATTAATCCAGAAGGTAGATTAAGATGATAGGTTCCCATAGCTAGTGCAGCAACCTTTGCTCCATTTGCAGCTAGCAGGTCCACATCACCTTTTTCTAGCTATCTACTGCCCATTAGTCCCTACAAATTATTGTATAAATGAGAAGCAATATTAATCTCAATCATAAACATATCAGGAGTAGAAGTAGAAGTGCTTGCAAGCTTCTCCTTCTCCTTCTTTTCCTTCACGGTCTCTAAGTAGACTTTGTAGTTGCACCTCCAACGACCTATCTTACCACAATGATAACATGGGCCTTTAGTGGCTGTTTTCTTCTTCTTCACGTCTCCTTTGGACTTGGTAAGATTTTTCTTCTTCTTCTTAGGAACTTTCTTCTTAGAAGACGAAGAACCTACTAGCAAGATCTCCTTATCATCTTTCTTCATGGATGATTCAACAGTCTTAAGCAAATTGATAAGCTCAAGTACGATGGTCTCAATATTGTTCATGTGGTAGTTAATTACAAATTGTGAAAAATTACTTGGTAATGATTGTAGAACTAAGTCAACACTTAAATTATGATCCATTATGAAACTAAGAGACCCAAGCTTTTCAATATAGCCTAACATCTGTAGCCAATGAGTGGCCACTAGAGCACCATCAACCATCTTAGAACGAAATAGTTGCTTAGTGTAACACCCTACTCCCTAGGCCCTACAGGGCCGGGGATGTCGCCCCGTCCAAAGGATAAAGGGTCTTTATAACTAGGACACATAACAAAGATAAAACAATACTTTAAAATTTGAAACTTATTACAACCCAAAATTCATGAATAAATCCAAAATAAAAATTGTTCATTCTCAACTCCCAAAGCATTACACAAAATAAATTTCAGAATATCATCCAAGGTAAGCAACAACTAGCTACTCATCCCCACAGCAGGATCGACCTGAAATAATGGTAAAAAGGGTGATGAGATAAAAATCTCAATAAGTCCGTGTGTGCTTTGAGTGTTCAGTGAAAATAGTTCGTGGATGCAAAGTGTAAGAACTTCATAAGAGAAATACTGGCAAGCAATAAACAATAGTCAAAACCAAGAGTGGCATTTTGGCTCTTCCAAGCATACACGTACAATAAAATCAACCACTCAAAAAGGTGGTCATGGGTTACCACACGTTGGGCCCCATAACCATACAACGGTCAGAATGCCACACTTTGTACAGACTGACAAAAAGTAGGTGATCGGCCTACCAGGTAAGATATTCCTCCTTCTCTACACCCAAACAAAACCAGTTGTCCATTCCGGCAACACACAGTCCACCTGATTGAAACTTGCTAGCTTGGACCGGCATGACCTACTGAACTGACATTTTATCTGGGAAGAACTTACCCCTCAAAGGTTGCCACCTACTGAGATACTTACCCTAACCCTTCAAAGACTAGTCCTAGCAGTCCACCCTTATTGAGTAGTCAACGTAATTTATTCCACTTAGGAGAAAATTGAATAAAACAAAGCTCCACTTGAATATGGCAATTAAGGATTTCCAAAGTTTGGAACAAAGCTGGTTTTAGAAAGAGTTTTAGGGTTTGAGTGAAATTACTCATTGATTTTCAAATAATTTGTTTGACTGAAATGAGAAAAGAGACAATCCTCAATTGCCTTTACAGAAGTGAGTATCCATGCACTCCACATTTAGCTTGCCATAGTAACCATTTTGCATTAAACAAGTTTTATGCAGGAGCTTACCTGATCCTTTACTCGAGATAAAATAAAGATCTCCAAAAGCTTACCTAACCCCGCCTGGGGTAAACATAAGCCATAATTAAACTCAAGCTAAAATTTACTTTCACAAATAATCTTAGCTCAACTTACTATAATCATGACCCTAATGTCCCAAGTTTTAAAGCTAGATAATAAATAAAAGGGTTTATAAAATAAATCTAGCTTGATATTAAAATAACTAGGGTTTGGGAAATAGGTACTAATAAGTTGAAGGTTTAAATCTTACTATAAATAATTAAGATTTATTTGATGAAGGGTCCTAGGACCTAGATGGAATTATTTAAAATAATAATCTATTAATAATTAATTGTTAGAAAATAATTGGTAACTAAAATTAGTTGTAAATAAATTTTAATGGATTTTGATTTAAAGATAATAAATGACTTTTAATTGTATTTATGAATATAAGACTTACAAAATTAATATTTTACCTATTATGAATATTTATATAAAAGGCTTTGTTCGATATTATTATTTTCTATATATATTTTATTTTATATAATATCTATATATTTTATTTCTTTAATAAAAGTCATTATTTATTTGACTAAAATATCATTATTTTATACAAGTCCAAATCCATATTTCCCAAGGGTTTTCGAAATCACTAGAAGAAATTATAGTAATAATCATCTTATTAATGGAATAAAATTAGTTTAGGGACAATAAGGTCATGATCATATTTCCTATCGCTAACCATAATCATGAACATATACTCTACACCAATCAACAAAACATCCAAATCATGAATAAAAGCATAGATCCAATCCACCATCACATGATCCAAACTCTACTAACATAATCATATTCATGGCTTTAACAAGCATACATAATCATAAAACCCTATTCACCAAAGGTGACATAATTTCTAACATGTTTATTCAATCATACTACTCACGACATGAAGAGCATGCAACAAAACCTTAAAAGCCATAAAATTCAACCAAAACCAATCATCCACATTCATCAATCCCAACTCCATTGCAAAACACATCCATTCTCATACTTCAATCCCAACTCCATCACAAAACACATGCTCAAACTTTATTCATAAACCATCCTTTTCCAAAACAGCCTAGAGATATGAATCTAAGATTTAAAGAGAATGTTGAATAGGCTTACTTGAATGATAACTACCTTGATGTCGATCTAAGAGAATCCCCTCGCTAGGAAGGCTTGATCCATCCAAGGAGAAGAAGAAAAATGGCCATGGTGGAAGTAACCATTCGACTGAGAGAGAGAGAGAGAGAGAGAGAGAGAGAGATAGAGGGAGTTTATTAGTATATACTCATCAAGGTCGAAGATGGAGATGATTGTACCTTGAAGGTGTTCTTGAGCCTTCAAGAAAATTCTGGTTTTTTATCCAAAAGTGAGACTTTGATTTACGAGTTTGATGTTAAAAATTGCAGGAATGGATTCACGAGAATGAATAGGTATAATCTGGAGTTTTTGGAGAAGATTGGAGTGGTTTTGGGTGGCCTTAGGTGTGAGAATGGTAGTAGGTGTTCTTAGAGGTTTGGAGAGAATGGAGAGATTAGATAAAGGCTGGCCAAAATTCTGTGGGGAAAGGGGGGCTGAATTGTTTGGAGGGTTTTGGTAATTGGATTTTTAGATTTGGGAGGGAAAGGAAAGCTAGATGTTTGAAATTCAAAAAGAACAATTTAGGGAATATTTTGTGGTAGCAAATATAGTAAGTAAATCTTTGATAATAGAGGTTCTTTGGAAACTTCAATGGCGGCTGCTTGGTTGGGATTTTTGCTGAGATGAAATCTGTTCGAAGGAGCTTAAAGATGGCCGAAATATGGTGTGCAATGGTGAAGGAATTTTCTGGTTGTTTGAGGGGTAATCTATGGTAGTTTGCTGAATATTTTGCTGGAATTTTGGACTTCAATTAATGGCTTGATTGGAGTGATTGATGGAGAGATTTTAGGAGCAGCCATGACTATTTTTTGAACAGAATACTGGAGAAGATGATGAAGCTCAGTTCATGGCTGTTCAAAGTGAGTTTGCATAGAAAAATGGAGGAAGTTTTGGACATGGGTGAAGAAAGAACAAAGCTGGAAATCTGAACAGTTTTTTTGCAAGTTTGCTGGAAATTTCTGGGCAGAATTTTCTGCCATGATTCATCCAGTTTGTTGCAGGTTTGAAGGGATGTTGAGAGGTCCTTTAAGACTGGTTTCCAGCCTTCTTTATGGAGGAAAAATAAGGTTGAGTTGCTGGTTGAAAAGCTGAAAGAAACAGCTTGGTTTTCGGCTCACCAAGCTGCGAAACTGTCCAGGAAATTTTCCCGATTTGCACAGTTTTTGTGCAGCTCGATTTTGGCTGGAATGTTCAATCCTTAAGCTAAGTGAAATGGTCATTTTTCTGGCAGCATTTGAGAGGGAAAGATGGCTGAAATATTCGACAACTGGACTGATCAAGCTGGAAAAACTTTCAGTCTACTACATCAAGAAGATGAACACAACTAGGTTGGAGTTTTGAAGGTTCAATCATGGAGATTAATTTTCTTGGGAACCTTCCAAAACTCCTCCACATTTTCAGCCAACAAGATACTTCACACGGACATTTTCGAAACCTCCATATCACAGAACTTTGCTGGAATTTTTCTGGAATAAAATTGGCTTGGATAAATCAAACAACCTAATTGATTAAGAATTAAGGAAAGCTAGAGATCAAGAAGGGTATGAATCCCTTAGAAATTTTTGTAGGGCTAGGACATTCCTACCATGTCTCCCCTAGGACAACACTCCTATTCTTCCCTAAAGCATGCAAGGGCCGAAATATAGCCTTCCTAAACAAAAATAAAATTTAATCATGCTAAAACTCAATTGATGGAATATGAACTCAAGACCTCAAGGATTTATTCCAAAGCTCTAACCACTAAACCACAATAACTCTTGTTCTTATTTTCTCTCTCAAATATTTTTCCTATTTAATCCTCAATCTATCTCCCTATTTTCACCTCAAGCAAAAATTACCATTTTGCCCTTCTTACTCAATAACCACAATTAAGCGATCGAGACTACAAATCACATATCCAAAGCACATAAAATCATACAAAAATATATTTATGCATGCAAAAAAATATGATATGCATCCCGACCCCCTTACTCTAAGGTTGGTTTTAGCTGGGGTTTCACATTTAGAGATATCATATCTCTCAGTTCTATCTTGTTTATCAAACAACTTTTTAAGATGGAAGATAATGGTTTGAGCATCCCTATGCTCATGCTTTTTTTGTAACTTAGAAGTCATTGACGCCAGCATAATATATGATACAGTGCACTGTCCTTCTTGTGCTTCTTATGGACAACATGCTCGTCAACAGGAGCATCTTGGGCTGGAGATTTATCAGAATAGGAGCATCTAGCACGTAGAGCAACTTTTCCAACTTGAGAATGATTCTCAAGTTTTTATACCAGTCCAAATAGTTTGATTCGGTGAGCTTATTTGTTTTCAAGATGCTATGTAGGTTTAGGTTGGTTAACATGATACAAGTGACCTAGATTTATAGATAGAGTAATTAGAACATGTATATACTCATGATGTGCAAGTAATTAGGTCTTTAATTAAATGCATTTTTATTCCACTATTTTACTCCAATCAATAGCCCCCACTATTGAATTGGGAAAGCCCGTTGGAAGCTTTCTTAGTAGACCAGTATCTAAATTCCTTAAGAATGACCTTGGGTTAACCCAACAAGCCACTCTTAAGTTCAGTGGTAGGTATCCAATACCAATTACATCAAATGTAACTACTGTATCATTGGTTGATTAACATCTTTTAATCATTAAAGTATTTAATACTATCCCAACCTTGCCTCTAATATTCTTTATGCTTCTGTTAGCCCAACTGGGATAAAGAAATTGGTTAAATCCAACCCATTAATCAGGAATTAAATTCCATAGCTTGAACATACTCAATGTCAAGTAGGCTTGGGTATGCCTAACAATCTGGTCTTGAAAAAGAGCTCTCGTTCTTACTATATTAATGGAAGGCATTAGATTTAATATTATTTGAGGGATTTATTCCTTTTAGTTGTCTCATCGTTTGGCATGCATACAATTTATCAATAAGCAGTATAAATTGATAAACATGGTAATACTTAATTACATAGCATGGTTATAGACTCTCTAAATTAATTTTCTTGAGCCATCAAAGAAGTTAATATAGTCAACCATATGTGTTCATGCATGATTTAAGTAGAATATCTTACCATCTCGCTTCATTTTGATTGCCGTCTTCAAAATCTTGTAAATAAAATTCTACCTCAATCTAACCTATATAAACTAATTACATAATTTCTTAAAGGAAGAAAAACCTCAAGTTACATTCAAGGGGAGTTAGATAAGAAGAGAATTACACAAGAATTTGAGATAAGGCAAGATGCGTAGGCCCTATTTAATTAAAACAAGGCAATAAAGATGCATGAACAGATAAATTTGGTCTTAGGCCATAATCGTCCACCATGCTAATAAAACGTGCTTAAGGTACAGTATATAACATCCAATGCACAATCATCTAAAATTAGTATTTTGGAGAAATCTGGGTAAAAATCAAATTTTGGAAAGTTTTGCACCGAAATCAAATTTTAAAAATTGTGGGTCCTACAGTGCAAGAACAAAATGCACCTAGTGCCAAGTGGGTTAAACGTACCTAGTGCCAGGTATGCTCTGGAGGTGGGAAAATGCCACTGTTCATCTACTTCCTCGGATTCTGCAGATTTTTTTCATAGATCACAGGGTATTTCTTAAACCATTCAAAATAATTTTGATATAAAGCATTGTTAATGAATGTTAACAACCAAATGTAATCTACATCATAATTTAAACAACAATCCAAATTGCTAAATCAAAAGCTTGATTGCAAGAAGAATCTAACAAAAAAAAAAAAAAAAAAAGACCCACTTGGAAATAACTTCCCAACCGTTTTTCAATAACCCAGAGACTCTTCAAACCAGAAAACCCACACACGCCACATAAAGCAGTAGACATACAATAGCCATGATCATATAGTTATATGCTCATAAATGATTTTAAAGTAATTAAAGACATATTAAAACACAAACACGAAGTCTGTGATAGCACTGTTGGAATTTTATCATGCTTATCAAATAAGAACACAGTGGAAATAACTATGAAATCCATGCCCAAGGATCACATATTTGCAATTAAAATGGGAATAGAGGAAGGAAACAGAGATTGCCTTCTATAGCAAAAAAAAAAAAAAAAAAGTTTTCTTGTGCCAACCCAGGAACTAATTCCCTCTTGATGATCATCAAATTAACCTACTACAATCCAAGCGTAGGATTGTCTCTAGCATAATCCACACAAGGTTAAATTACTCACAAAGCCCGTTCAAAACTATGCTAGTAGAAGAAGAGCGGCCAGGTTTTAATTGGAGAAGAAAGAGGATGAAGAGGAATGTCCGACTATCTCTCTATAGAAGGGCATGAGTCCCATATTTATTGTTTTAGAATTTTTGTTAATTGCAATTAAGTCCTCAAGATCTAATATCTACAATTGGGCCCTTGAAGTTTATATAATTGTAACCAAGTCCCATGAATTATAACAAACTTATAATTCACCTATAAATATATTTTCTTCTCTTAATTAACTTCACAATATTATCAAATAATATATATATTGGTCATTCAAACCTTTATTGTATGTGACCTATAAGGTTTTCTGATCTTATTGGTAGTATAATAAGAATTAATTCTAACAGCTTTAGAATTAATAATCCTAAATAAAATATAAGATTAATCTATTAATTCTCTAATCAATAAATTCATATTTAGCAGATCGAGAGCGACATCTAGCAATAACTCTTGATCACCCAAAAGTCCAGAAAAGTCAAGTTGCTTGACATAAACCTTTCAATAGCAAATAACTAGTACAAGAAACTCATTTCACCATACTATATCCCATTCGGTCTAGAGTATGGAATTGGTGCCAATTCCATCTAGAATATTATTAATTCTGGCCCGAATATTTTAGTATTTATTCAAGAAATCCATTACTCAATATGTGTCTCAAATTTGGAACTATTTCCAACACATAGTCGCTTTGGTCAATGACTTCGTGAGTAATGATTTCTACAAGTGGCCTTGAGATATACTCTCCTACTATTAGGAGTGGTGAATATTTTATTGACCCTCTCAATTACTTTCGTTTACTTTACATTGTACCTAATTTCCATCCCTTAGGTAGTCATTGTAAGACTCCACATATTAAAATTAAAGTACAATGCTTGATAAACAAAATACCTTGAAGATCTCAAGTTTAAGGATACTTGCACACTTGCTATAATGGAATTCTATCACTGAAACTCAATAGCTTATCGAAGTGAATATCTCATAGCTAGGTCATCCAATGAACTTGTTCATATAACAAGCATCCACATATTAATCCTGAGTATCACAATACTCACGGCTATGAGAACCACCGCTTGATCCAATCACGGGATATAACATGTGCTAGTCTTAGAGTATTAATAATGTCACATCTCATTAATCCTATAACTAGGGATTATTCATGCACAAACAGTACATAGTATAGCAGGAATCTCACATCATGATCTCTATCAAGATTTCCTTAACACTGTCTTGTATTAGTGACTTTATCAAATAGTTTATACGCATATTATGATATAACAATCAAATTAAAAGATAAATAATGCCTCTTTTATTAATTATTATGTAATATACATGGTACAAGTGATTGCCTCTATGGTACAACACTAACAAGTTAAACAATGAATGAAAAGCAACTAACAGTAGTTATTCTTTGTGGATCAATACTCGTTAATTCCCTAAACTATGCTCAAAAATGGGTATACTTGCTCATATATGTGATTTGGAGACTAATGTTTTAATTAAAACTTAATTAAAGATAGACTTAAAATTGCATGATTTTTATAACACAAATCTGATGCGTTAAGTTTTTAGTGTCGTAACCGGGGAATATGATAGGAATCGCTCCAGGCACGAAGGCCACTCCAAAGAAGATAAAGAGAAATCCATACCACAACTCATGGCACCTTAGGTAAGATCTATTTTCAAGAGGTTTCCACAGGAGTTTAAGCCTAATCAAGCCAACAAACCAAGGGCCAAAGAATGATGAAGGAGTGGATAAAAAAAGGATTGTTGCCTTCAAAACTATTTGGAAGATCAAGGGAACGCATGGAAAAGGAATGGAAGGAATGGAGGTCAAATGAGTACGAATTAGAGTGCCCAGAGTTGATCCAGAACTAGTCTAGATCGACCGATCAGGCACCGGTTGTGATCTACAAAATCCTTCGATTTTTTGGCGCAGGCATTGCTCCAGGAGATTGGACCCAACGCCGGCCCTAACATCCCGACCTAGCGTCGGCTGTGGACTGGATGAGTCACAATTTTTGTTCCGTCTTTTTGTGAATGGGTACTGTTTCTCCATATTGGACCCGACGCTACCCCCAAGAGACCTACCCAGCATGGCCTTGTTTTGGAATCCGAACCCCTGATGTTTTTTAGCTATTTTAGGGTTATTTTGTAATATTTAAAAGTGTTTAGTTTAGGCACAGAACATTCTTCTATAATGCTTTGTATTAAGTTATGTTGGGGGACTATAAATTCTCTATTATAACCATTCTATGAAGAACCTTTGGAAGCATATGAAATATTGAGAGTTCAAGAACTCTTTAAGAGTTTTGGAAAGGGTGATCCTCTTGGGTGATTTCTATAAACATCAAGACTAAATCAAAGGATTTTGTCCCATCTTTAATCTTGTCGTTAAATCTTAAGGGATAATCTAAACTTCATCTCTATCCTTATGTGCTAGGTTGCCTAGTGTATTTGATAGGATTAAGTTAGGTGCCTTTATATTCATATCCTTGGTGTTCTAATCTCTAGTTAGATTAGGGTGTTAGGAGTGTGAAACCCCGCCTAAAGCCAACTTTAGAATAAGGGATTTGGAATACATATCATATTATTCTGCTTAAAAATATATTTTTTTGAATGATTTTATGTGCTTTAGAATGGTGGTTTAAAGGTTAAAAGGCGTAGCTATGCTTATTGAGTAGGAAGGGTAAAACGGTAATTTTGCTTGAGGACAAAATAGGAAGATGGCTTGAGGTTTAGATAAGAAGAATATTTGGATGATAAAATAAGAACAAGAGTTGTTGTGGTTTAGTAGTTAGAGCTTTCGAATTAATCTCTAAGGTCATGAGTTCAAATCCCATCACTTAAGTTTTATTCATGATTATCTTAATTATGTTTAAATCTTTGTTTTTCTTACATTCTTTAAAGATATGAATGTTGTCTTAGGAGATACATGAAGAGAATGTCTTAATCATATAATCATGTCCTAAAAAGAATTCTAGGGGAATTCTTGTCCTTTTTATTACCTCTAGTTTTGTCCTAATATCTTCACAATTTAAATAAAACAAAATCCATTAAATCTCTTCTTTTAATTCCAAAAATTTTGTGATAATTCATCAGACTTGAATTTTGAAAATCAATCTTGAAATTTAGAGGATTGGCTGAAAATAGGAGAGAAGTTAGGAAGGGTTCCCAGAAGAAATCAATCACCATAGTAAAACCTTTAAACTTACCTTCATGTTGTTCATGTTTTTAATGAAATATGGAAATTTTGTAGAATTTTGGACAGTCTTGCTTTCAAAAAATTTAGCCAGTACTCTTGCTCATTTGCTGCCAGAAAAATGGTCATTTTATGTAGCTCGATGACTGAAAATTCTGTGCAAAATTCGAACTACACAAACTGCACAAAACCAAAAAATTTCCTGTACAAATTTGCTGCACTCCAAGTTGAGATTGAGGCTGTTTTTTTTTTTTTTTTTGTCATCAATCTAGCAAAACCTCCTCTTTTTTTTCTCTAGAAACGACCCTTAAAAGACCCTTAAACACCCCTCAAAATTAGCTGCAAATCGGGCTGAAGAGATGCAGAAAATTCTGCACGGAAAAATCATCAACCTGCGGAACCTTTGAACAACTTGAAACCAGAAAATTCCTAGCTTGTTTCCCAATGCCTAGGCCAAAAAAACACCTTCAAACCTCTACAAATTGGAACTTGTTCACCCATGGACTGAACACTATTAACCTCCACACTTACCTTGAGTACTTGGACTCCATAATCACACCTCAAAAACCTCCTAAGATCACTCTATCCAAAATTCATTTGAACTTCAAAAAAATTCCAGAATTTGGCTCCATGAAAACACTCTTGTATCAAGCAACCAAACCATAAATTTCTCTGCCATTGTACACTGAATTTCAGCCAGCCATAAAGCCTAAAAAGTCTTCATCCTTTGCCATAAATCTGATTAGTCCAACCGGCTCCATTGAAGAGCAAAGAAACCTCTCTCAATCAAACACCATTAGCTAATCTCCTACCTCAAACAACTTCACAAATTTCTCCATTTGAATTTCAAACAAAATTAGATTATTCTCTATCCTCCTAGCTGAAAATTGAAACTCCTAATCACCCTAGACCATTCGGCCAACATCATTCCAGATTTCGTACAGCTTTTCTCTCAAATTCTCTTCATTCTCACCAAGCACTACACTTCTTCAAGCCAAAACCTACCCTAGACACCTCCAATCACTTTCAAATACTCCAGATTACTCATACTTAATCCCTAGTGCTCATTTCTGGTATTTATAACATAAAAACATGCAAACAAGAAATTTCAGTCGGATCAAAATTAGCTTTTTCTTGAAGGTCTCAAGAACATCATCAAGGTAAATCAAGAACAACCTTTTTGTTCACCCTCTTTAATTTCATTCAATCTACAATGGACCGTACTGATGCTTTCTTTCTTTCTTTCTCTCTCTCTCTCTCTCTCTCTCTCTCTCTCTCTCTCTCTCTCTCTCTCTCTCTCTCTCTCTTAGCTGAAATGGTTGATCAACTATCAACCGTGGCTATTTCTCTTTGGACTACTCAAGACTCCCAATCGCGCGTGGACCTTCTTTAGTCTTCATCAAGTGATCGACTGTCAAGTATTTTTCCCTTATCCTCTTTTTTTTTTTTTTTTAATTTTGAATTTATGTCTCTTAGATGTTGATAGGAAGAATAGAATATGAATGGGGGATTGAGTGTATGCATGTGGATGAAGGGGTTGGGGTTAGGACATGAGGATTTGTGTATATGACTAAGTTATATAGATTTTTCTTTTGAATCTATGTATGTTCATCATGCTTAATGAAATTTATGGATGTTTGAAGCATGTTAGATATTATGTCACCAAAGGTGATTAGGCTCTTATATTCTTATTTTCCAATGAAGCCATGATTGATGATTATGCCTGGTAGGAATTTGGCCATGTGATAGTATGTGTTGATTTAAGCAGATGTTCATGAATGAATTAGTTTATTGTTTGATAATGGAGAATGTGTTCATGAATCTTTTCTAGCAATAGGAAAATCATGATTATTTTCTTGTTAATCCTAGGTTGTTTTTATTATCAAATTTTATTATTTTAATTAGAATTATTATTATATTTTCCTTAAGAGTTTCGAAATTCCTAGGAAGATTTGGAAATGGAATATTAAATGAAATATTAATATCTTATTAGTCAAATAAATAATATCTTTTATTAAATATATATATATATATATATATATATATATAATGAAATCTTTTATATAAATGATAACAAAAAAACCTGTATTCATAAATATTATTTATATTAAAATTTATTTATTATTTATTAATTACAAATTAAATATAATTCATTTATTATTAATTTTATTATTTATTGCTAATTATTTATTATCTATTAATTATTAATTTAAAATTAAGTGTAATTTATTATTTACCTATTTATAATAATACCATTTACTAATACTATTTAGGACTTGGTATTATTCAATATTTAACACTAATTTATTTATTAGCAATAATACTCAAAATTTATTATTTGAACCTATAACTTATTAGTAATTATTTTAGAACCCCTAGTTATTTTAACTTATCAAGCTGGATTTATTTTATAAAATACTTTACAATCTAGCCTTAAAGCTTAGGACATTACAGTCATGGTTAGTCATGGTTGTAACTAGATGAGCTAAGAATTATTTATGTAAGGCGGATATAGTTCGAATGTAACCTTATGCCTTCTGTTTACCCCAGGCGGGGTTAGGTTGACCATGGAGGATTTTTTGAATTTAAGCAAGCAAAGGATCAGGTAAGCTCCTGTATGGAGTTATTTGAAGATAAAAATTTATTGTGACAAGCCAAAATTCGATGTGTATGATCATTCATTTTGTAAAGACAATTAAGGACTGTTTTTTCTTTTTATTTTAGTCAAGCAAATCATTTGAAAACTAAACAAGCAGTTTTACTCAAAATGCTAAACTCTTTCTAAAACCCAACTTTGACAAGAATTTTAGAGATTTTAATTGTTGTTTCCAAGTAAAACATTGTATGATTAATTTTCTCCCAAGTGAGACAAACAACATTGAGTACTCAATAAGGGTAGACTACTAGGACTAGTCTTTGAAGAGTTAGGGCAAGTCTCTTAGTAGGTGGCCACCTCTGAGGAGTGAGTCCTTCCCGGATAGCATGCCAATCTGGTAGGTCATACCGGTCTGAGCTAGCAAGTTTTAGTCAAGTGGACTGTGTGTTTCCAAAGTGGACAACTGGTAAGTTTAGGTGTAGAAATAGAGAAGTATCTCACCCGGTAAGCCGTACACCTACCTTATGTCAGCATGCTCAACGTATGGCAGTCTGACCGGTAGCATGCTCAACATGTGGCATACTGACCATTATATTGTCATTGGGCCCAACGTGTGGTGCCATGGCTACCTTTTTGGGTGGTTGTATTTATTGTGCACATATATGTTTGGAAAGCAAAACCCCATTCTTCATTTTTAACATTTATTTAATGCTTGCTAGCACTTTCTCTTATGGAATTTTACAACTTGCATACATGAATTGTTTTACCTGAAACACTCAAAGCACACACGGGCTTACTGAGATTTTATCTCACCACCTTTTATACCATGGTTTCAGGTCGATCCTGTTGTGAAGGTCATTAGCTAGATTGTTGCTTACGATTTTGGAAGACTCTCTTTTATTTTTCTTATGTATTACTTTAGAGAGATTGTAGCAGACAATTTATTTTGGATTTGTTCATGTATTGCTGTGTTGTAATAATTTTAACTTTAATGTATTTATTTTATTTTATTTTATGTGACCTAGTTATAAAGACCCCTTGTCCTATGGATGGGACGATATCCCTAGCCCTGATGGGCCTAGGTAGTGGGGTGTTACAAGGAGTCTTTGAAGTAGGATAGATTCATATTATCACAAGAGTGTTAATTGCTTTGCATTTTAGTGTTCTTATGTGTGAGTTTGTTAGATTCTTGTTCTTGAATTTAATCCACATTTTTGGAGCTTCCCAAAATCATATCAGAACAATATCATGAAAGCTTGAAATTCATTGATTTAGCCATGTTTATATATCTATATGTAAATATGTATATATGTTCTTTGTGTAAATAGCTGCCATATCCTATTATCTATATATTAATATAATATGTGACTTTATGTGTTAAATGTTGTAACATGTGTATTAAGTGTACTTAATTGACTAGTTGTAAACATTCAAATCTTATTTTCATATTTTTTGTGCAGGATTAGTCTTGGTTTATGACCCAACGAATCATAAAGAGTATAATGGATTTTGATCTCGAGATCGAGAGAACTTTAAAATGAATTCGAAAGGCATATAGAAACTAGGCTGACTGATTCAGTTCAACAGGAAATATAGAAGTTAACAAAAGTAATAATGGGGGTAATGTTGAAAATGATAGATGGACTATGGGCGATTTTGCTAAACTTGCAATCTCGAGTACATTTTCGAGTATTACTAGATCAAGGGTAAAAGCTAATAATTCTGAAAAAAAAAAAAACTAACATTATCTAAATGATCCAAAATATGGTCCAACTTGATAGGTTACTAGATGAAGACCCTAATGCCCATCTTGCTAATTTCTTGGAGATTTGTGACACTTTTAAAATGAATAATGTGTCGAAAGATGCTATTAAATTGAGACTCTTTCCTTTTTATCTTAGGGATAGAGCCAAATCTTGGTTGAAATCAATGCCCGTAGGATCAATCACTACTTAGAATGGACTAGCTGAGAAATTCTTAGCAAAATATTTTCCTCCAGCTATAACAATCAAGATTAGAATCGATATTTTTGCCTTTCAACAATTAGAGTCTGAGAGCTTATATGACTGTTGGGAAAGGTGGAAAGGGATACTGAGAAAATATCCTCACCATGGATTTCAATCGGGCATAAAGACGCAAATTTTTCACAGTGGGTTGAACTGTCCTTTGAAACAATTGAATGAAGCATCCACTGGAGGTATAACAAATTCTAAGACCCCCGAAAGAGTTATATGAATTCGTTGAAAATATTGCAGTGAACAATTACTCGTGGAGCAACCCAAGGCCTAATGCTCATGTTCAAGGAATTCACAAAATTGATGTTATAGCTGCATTGGAAGCTATAGTTGAGGCATTGGTACAAAAGATGGAACACATGGTGGCCCTTTCTTAAGGTTAGGTAATGAACGTTAAATTGTGATTTTTGTGGAAAAGGTCACCCAATCATAAGTGCCAAAATATGGGTTCCTCTCAAGAGTTTATAGAGCAAGCTACTTTTATGGAGAATGAAAGATAAGGTAATAATCCTTATAGCGCCACCTATAATCCTGGCTAGAAAAATCATCCTAATTTTTTTTTTTTGGACCAATCAAAACCAACGTCGGCAAAACCCTTCACATTTTAGAGGAAACTGAAGGACTCAACCGTCTTTGCCTTACAATAAACCACCACCAAAGCTATGATTAGAGGAATTGGTTAACAAAATGGTAAGTTCTACAAAAACACATTTTCAAGGAGTTGATGCAGAGACTAGAAATTTGGAAACTTCAATACATAACTTGGAGAATCAAATTGGTCAATTGGCTAAACTTCTTGGAGATCGTTAAGCTAGATCTCTACTTGGAAATACAGAGAACAATCCACAAGACCAAGATCATGGAAAGAGATGAAGTTTACTTGCTTTCATAATTTGATTTGGATAATTTTTAATTTAAGCTGTTTAAGTTTATTCTTGCTTATTAATTTTTTTTGGGTATTCTTGCATTCATATTTTTTCATAGATATTTGTCTTTCTGTTCATTTATTTATTAATAAAAAAAGAGAAGAAAAAGCAAAAATTTTGAAAACAGCACTAACCAGGTGCCGGTCTAATTAGTTGGACTCGAGCTAGTCTTTATCAAAATTATTTTTCTAGTCTGCACCCGGTGCCGGTCCGTAACTCTGGTTCAATTTTTTTTCTCTCAATCCATTGCTAGCTTTTCACCCCCAACTACCACCGGATCAATTTTAACCTTCAAACTCATAATCAAATCATCGAATCCTTGATTTTTCATTGTTTCTTTGGGTTAAAATCATAAAAATCCCATCTTTTTCTTCACAAACCAACTTTCTGATCTTCTTAATTTGTGCATAATTTCTTTAATTGCTTTGCATTAGATGATTGCCCATACACTGGAGAACAAAGTGGTATGATTTTTTTTTTTATTTTTACGGTTCAATTTTGCGTATGGAATTCTTGCTAATGTTGCTTTATTTTTTTGCAAAGATTTTATAATTTTACTTGTGTGATTTAGATTAATTAAGTTTGTGAATTCATGGTGCATGGAATAGTATGGGTTAATGTTTAGTGACACTATTTCTTTGATCTTAATTCATGATTGGATATCTATATGGCTAGTTGGCATAATTCTCTTGATATGGTTTTTGTTCTTGAAAAAAAAAAAAAGAAAATCTTTATGCTTGGATTGAATTTGTTGTGGTAGTATATTGCTCATGACATTACTACATTACTCTAGGGTTAATGATTAGATGGTTTTTATGTTGATCATAATCCTCATTGTTAATTATGCATTGAGAACTCTTATTAATATTATGTTGGGATTGTGGAATTGTGTTTTCATTGCAGGCATGTTGAGGAGAGTGGGATTATTGGATTGAATTGGTGTTGATATTTGAGGAGGAGTTAGGTGTTTATTTGTGAGTTGGTTGAGAGTTGTGTTTATTGGAGGGTTGTGGTTGTATTGTGAATTATGGTGTATTCTATTCTTCTTGTCTTGTCTTTTCTTTACATGATCACATTTTGTCTAGACCAAGGATGGGTCCATATTCCAAGAGGTTTAGAGCCTCATTTTCTTCTACTCCTTCTTTTGAGTGATTTCTTACATATCCTACCCAGTTTGTTGAGCCTACTTGTCAAATTTGGTGCCAAAGCCATTTAACAATACGGTTATAGTAGAGAAGACATTCAAGCCATCCCTTGACAATTCCCTTTAGTTATCTACAATGTTTAGGAGACTTGGATGGGAGGCTAATTTTAGACTTCAAGGAGCTTATTGTCCTGTGCTCATCAAGGAATTCTATTCCAATATGTAGGTCAAGAAAAAGAACAACTTGGATACTATCTCTACTATGGTTGAGGAGATTCCCATTGAAAGGGCTAGATTAGCGATTCTGAGTGTTAATAATGAGGGATCCTGGGTAGCTGTAGACCATCACAGCCAAAAGGATTATCTTTGATCCTCAGTGGAGCTTTAATGACAACCATCAGGTACTGGGTATGCATAGGAGTGGACCTATTACTTCTTCAGGCTATTTCTATAACAATGATCTGTAGGCCCAGTTGAAAGCCCTAGTCCATATCTTTGCTTTAATATTATGCTTAAGGCTAGTGGTTTCAATGAGGCTAGGGTCATTGATGTGTACATCCTCTCTAAGATGATAGGTAGTCAGCTTATTCCCCTAACTCTCTTGATTATCCAGTCCATGAGAGATGTAGTTTATTCTCAATTTTCCTCCAAGGCCTTTATTTCTCCTTTGGTGATCATGCGTATCCTTTAGGTTTTTAGAATGAGTTGTGATGCAAAATTGATTGAGGCTACTACTGAGAGGGATGTAGTGACTGAGCATGCTTTGGTGTAGTGCGGATATAAGTATGATGAAAGGGAGAGATGTTTGATGAGTCCATTTGAGGTCCAACACCCCGGGATGGAGGAGCTACCTTTAGCTAATAAGGAGAAGCAACCTCTATAGCCTTGACCACGTGTCAGTAGTTCGAGATCACAGCCTATTGCTGGGTTTGAGGTTGAGATGTGCACTCAAATGGAGCAGTTGAGACTCGGGATGAAGACTTAAACAACTATTCTTCTCCAGCTTCGAGATTCTCTAGCTGATATGCATCGATGACAAGATGCTTAGGAGTAGTGTTTAACTTCATTCTTATCGCAGTTTCCTGGCCAGGCAGGAGGAGCTTCGGCTAGTTAGGCCAGGGGTATTGGTATAGTTGAGGATGATAATGATGACAAGGAGGCTGATGATTGAGGATTGAGATCATTCTTTGATCACTTTTATTTTTCTCTTTATATTTTCATAACTTTTCTTAGGTTTTCTATTTTACTTTTATGATTGAGGATTGTTTTTCTTTTTATGTTTTCATGACTTTTCTTAGATTTTATGTAACTCAACTCTTATTATGAAACATGCTTATGCATAGACATAAATTATTTTGTGGAATTTCATAACTATGGAAAGTACCTCATCCTTTATTATTAAAAATGAATCTTTTGTGATTTTATGTGATCGCTCATACATTGGTTTCTAGAGTTCATGTACGCCTTGCGGTTAGAGGCTTATGACCATGTATTCTAATGGTTTTCCTATCATTTTTCTGGTTTTTAGTAAATTCGTTGTACACCTCGTGGTTAGAGGCATAGGTGCTTATAAATGTATGTTTTTATGCTTGGTTTTGTGTTTCATTTAACCTATACAATTTGGGGACTGGAGAACATGATTGCTGTAATTGTTGAGGGGATAAAAATGGCTGAAAAGTAGGATTTTTTCAGAAATCGGCAAACACTAGAACAGACCTGATGGCAGGTGGCCCGATCAAACTAGACGCCAGGTCCACTCAGTCTAGCCAGAGGTTTTGGAAAAACAGAGTAGACCCGGCACCAGGAGGGCCCAATGGACTAGGTCCTAGGTCCACTCTGCCCAGAGGCATATGCACACAATTTTGTCCAAGGAAAAGGAGAGTATTGCAGAAGTTTTGTACCTCAAATTTTCCTTGATGTAATCATGTTTTGAAACCATTGTATGAGGTTAATTTTCTGCAATATTTTTGTTGATCTATGGATGAATAATTTGCATAATAATGAGTAGTAAATGATGGAACCACCTTTGGATTAAATAAGATCATTAATTTTTAATTCATGATGTTTAATCCAATTATTTGGCCACTTATCTATAAATGAATAGTTTGAGCATGAAAATGTTTACTTTTGTTATCATGCTTATTTCATTTTTGTGATCAAATGTGCAAGTTCTTGTGAGACCAAATTCTCACTAGATAGAATGATTTTTGATAAAATGTTTTAATCTAAGAAACTTTAAAAATAAAAGAGTTCATGGTTTATTCTCTTAGAGGGTTTTATCCTTGATATAGAGAATAATGTAAAACTTACAGTTATTTAATAAAGTTTTACCTGGTTATTAACTTAAAATAGTAAAATAAATTCATAGTTTATTCTCTAAAAGGATTTAATCCTTGACAAAGAAAATAAAATTGAATTTTAGTTTTTTTTATTTTTTTACTAAAGTTAATGAAACCATAAGATTATAGAAAACGTTTTTGGTTCTAAAACTTTATTTTGAATAAACGATTAAGTGGGAGAGGGGTTCCAACGATCCCATGGCTTTCATCACAACTCCAATTAAAGATAATGGATTTCCTCATATCATTCTAAGAATGACCCCCTATAAGATGGATTTCCATAAGTATCTAGAACTAATAAAAGAGTAAATTAAAAGCCTAGGATATTTTCTAGGATCGGACAACCTACGTTGGAGGTTTTTAGAACTAGATTGCCCGTAGGTGGTCTGAATCAGTGGCCATCTTATCGGTGGAACATTTTCTAGGCCATTACCTATTTAGAAAGTTTTGATTCGTGATGGATATGCACTTAACTTAGAATTCTATTAATCTTCCTATGAAGCTCTATTAGTTTTTTTAAGAACTAAACTATTTATATTTTTTATAATGGTTTTAAAAGTTATCTATCATCAAAGAAATAATATAAAGAATATGCATTTTTATTTCTTGAAAACTAAATGAATGTTTTTTCTCAATAATTCAAAAATGTCTGATTTCAGTCAATTGTCAATCATTCTCAAGGAGAATAAGTTAACAGGCACAAATTATATGGATTGGAATAGGAACCTAAACATAGTACTCACTGTTGAGGAGTACAAGTATGTTCTTACGGATCCCTGTCCTGAGATTGGGGAAGAATCCACTGATCAGGAGTGAGAGGCTGAGAAAGAATGCAAGAAAACTGATGAGATGGCTAAGTGCTATATGTTGGCTCTTATGTCTAGTGTGCTCCAATCTAAGCATGAGCACATGGCCACTGCATACAACATGGATATGTCATTGCATACCATATTTGCTGACAAGAGTCGGCCCATAAGGTAGGAAGCTCCTAGGGCAATCATGAACACAAGGATGGCTAAGGGGATCTCGGTTCAAGAGCATCTGCTTAAGATGATTGCTTTCTTCGAGAAGGCTGAGGTCCTAGGCACAATGATAGATCCTGAAAGCCAAATTGACATGGTTCTTAAAGGTCTACCTGATTCATATTCTCAATTCAATTTGAACTATAATATGAACAAGTTGGATATGAATCTCATGGAGCTTATGAAAGAGCTCCAGGCGGCAGAGAAGATCATGAAGCCCATGTTGAAGGTTTTGGTCTCTCGTTCTATTTCATTTTTTAGAATTAATGTAAAACCTAAGAAATTCAATAAAAGGAAGGTCCAGAACAACGCAGGGGCCCAACCCAAAGCATCTGGTCAGGCCAAGCCCAATGGGAAGCCCAAAGGCAAATGTTTCAAGTGTGGCAATAAGGGGCATTGGAAGAAAGATTGTCTAGACTTTTTAGCCAAGTTTACTTCAGATATTGTTCTATACCTAGACCCTATTTTGACGGTTGGATCAACATCTTCCTGGATAGTTGATTCTGGAGCCACTGATCATGTCTGTAACTCTTTGCAGGGGTTCGAAGGACAAGGAGACTCAACAAGGGTGAGCATGGACTTCAAGTAGGCAATGGAGTAATAATATAGGCTGAAGCAGTGGGAGATCTGAAGCTTATTTTTTATTGTAATAGGAAGTTAATTTTGAAAGATATTTTATATGTTTCTTATTTTAAACAGAATTTGATTTCAGTTTCCAAATTGATGAATCAAGAATATTCTTTTTCTTTCCATTCTGGTGTTTCCATGAGTAGACTTGGTAATTTAGTTTTTATAGGAAACATGTATGAAAATTTCTTTTATATACATCCTATTAGAAATCAAATGAACAACATTTGAACTGAACTTGATAATAAAAAGAGAAAGGTCATATCAAATGACTCATATTTATGGCACTAAGATTGGGATATATAAATTCCAATTGGATTTAGAAGCTAATCCATAATAAGCCTTTAGGTTCATTGAGATTGGAAGAATGGTCTCAGTGTAAATCTTATCTTAAAAGTAAAATAACCAAAAAGTCCTTTACCATAAAAATGGATAGAGCTATAGAAATACTAGCAGTATTTCATACAAATATCTATGGTCCGATGACTACACTAGCTAGGGGAAGCTATGAGTACTTCATCACTTTCACAGATGATCACATTATTTTGGTTATGTTTATCTGATGAGGTACAATTCTAACTCTTTTGATAAATTCAAGGAGTTTAATGCTGAAGTGGGGCGTCAAACAAGTATTTTACTTAAAATTTTGAGATCGGATCATAATGAAGAGTACCTCCTCAGTGAGTTTAAGGATTACTTGGTACATCACAGTATACTATTTCAGTTAATTGTGCCTGGGACTCCCTAATAGAATGGAGTAGCTGAGTGATAGGGGCTAAATTAGTCATATTTTTTCTAGTTATTTGAGGCTCTTTTGTGATACATTTTGTTCAAAAACTAGTCATATTCCTTCATATTTGAGATTTTACCCTTGAAAAGGTATTTTCTTCATTATTATAGATTTTTTGGGTAAAACGAAGCAAAAACATCGCAAAACAGAAGAGAGGCGGCGCCGGACAAGGAACCGGCACCAGCCATGCACTGTGACACATACTTCGAGACAACAAAAATTGTCAAAATAGAGTGGAACTGAATGGAACCGGCGCGGGCTACATTCTAGAATACATTGTGTGGAATTCGGAAAAAAAATTAGCGAACGAGTGGAGAACCAGAACACAACCGGTGCCGGCTCCGAGAGCCAAGGCGACGCCGACTGTGCTCTAAGGAAAAGGCAGGATTGTGATTTTTCTACGTGATTTTTGGTAATCTGTAGAGTTTTAGTATCTTCCAACTTCTACTCGGCCAAGAACATTACACCAACAAGTTTAGGCACTTCCCAAGCCTATAAATACATAAAAACACAAGGGAAAAGGGGAGGATTTATTGATTATCACAAAAAATCACTCAATCAAATGAAGAATTCTTCAATTCAAGGAAGGTTGTGCAAGAAGGTCTTCAAAGGAAGAAGAAGGAGGCTTGTCTATGAGTGCTTTCTTTTCGTTTGTTTTCTTTTTCTTGAACAATGATATGTTAATTATTTTATTGTAATTTGACATTGTTTTAGATATTCATTATGTTTAGAGTTATTTGATCTTTAGGTTAATTGATTATTATTTTTGGTATTTAATTACTTGCGCATATTACGAGATTATTTGATTATTTCTTTCCATTAACTTGCTTGGAAAAGGGGTTACTTGCTAAGAACAAGGTAATTAAAGGTTAATTGATGTCTGTCAAAAATGGATTCATTGGTTAATTTCATGTTTTATGTTTGCCAGGAATGGAAACTTAATCAAAAGATTGTGTTTAATGCATCTTTTGGGTAAGACTGGTTGAGATAGGAATGTGATGCTAAGTTATCTAGAAGATAGGGATTCAGGAATTGGAAAAGAAGTGAGTCTACTTTAATCCTTCATGATGCCAAGAGAATAATTGGTTGTGATAAAGATTGGGTACTTTAAGATTATGTTTGTCTAAACAAGGGCTTGAGTTACATAATTATCCATCATTGACATGCATATATTTTATTTTATTTTTCTTTTTATTTTTTCACTTTATTGAGTCGGTTAAACAATGAAAGAAAAGGGATTAATGTATACTTGTTCCTTGTGGATCGACACTCGTTTGAATCCTATGCTATGTTAATGATGAGTACTTGCTCATATGTGTAATTTGGGGTTAATGTTTTAATGTAAACTTGATTGGGAATGTGCTTAGTTTTTATATGATTTTTCAAACCCAAATCCAAACATATAACTGAGAGAAGAAATAGAACTTTGATAAAAATGGTCAGAAGCATGATGAGTCATGCGTCTTTTCTTATTTCCTTTTGGGGGTATACCTTAAAAATAACAGTATATATTTTGAACTTGGTGCCTTCCAAATCATTACCTAAGACACCCTATAAGCGATGTTAGGAAGGAAACAATAAGCGATGTTAATTTTTTCCTTTTCTCTCTGGTGTGCCGTCTCTCCATCTCTCTCTCTCTCTGTTCCATGTTCTTCTCTTTCTTCTCTCTTAGAGAGTATCTTAGTTATCCAAAGAAGGAGCTTTCACCAATCTAATCTAAGAGCAAGGTAAAGGCATACTCTAGAAGACGAAGAGAGAAGGCTTGAAGATGCTTGATGCGTAGGAGTAGAAGATTGGTGGGAATACTGGTCGAACTGCAAGTGCCTTTTTTTTCCCTTCCAACAGAAGTTCTAGTGCAACCCGGCCCCTCGTTGGTTAATCTGCGACCAATCAAGAAAAGTAAGTACTCTCTTCTGGTTGTAGCTCGAAAAATTGAAAAATTTTCCACTGTGCTTTCTTTGATGTTTTTCATTTTTATCCTCCATTTAATTCTTATTTACTTGAGGACAAGCAAAAGCTTAAATGTGGAGGAGTGATAATTATTCATTACATGTATATTGTGCATATCATTTGAACTTCAAAGTTTTAAAATTCATTCTAGATTGCTGCTTAATCCCCCATTATCTCTTTTTTTAATATAAGTTGAAAATGTTTAAGATTAGATAAGGATTCAAGGAAAAAAAGATTGAAAAAGAGCTAAACTGAAGTAACATGATGCCATCAGTGCATACGACACTTTACCATACAATATCTGAGTTTCAAAAATCAATATTTTAGGAATCCACAGTGCCATGCCCATCATTTTCCACGTCACTGTGCACTATTATGGTTCAGAAATATGAAAACTTCTAGGATCAATAATGTCGTGCACATCACTATTGACACAATCGTGAATAATTACAGTACAGAATGAATTCAAGTACCACGACATCATTTTAAGGCTGGTATAGGTACATCAAAGCATGCACAGTGACATGTAGAACACTTTTTAGGGTACGTGCAACATCATAGATAATCTCATGTTTTGCAGAATTTTAGGGATTTAGGGGAACAACCTATAAATAACTCATATCTAGTTAGTTAAAGGGACACACAAGAGAAGCCACATGAAATATATTAGAGAAAACCCTTTGAAAACTCCAAGGAGGCCAAGAGCTAAAGATCGAGAGAATATTAAATAGGATTAGGAGCATCTGAAGAAGTGTTTAAAGTAGAAAAGAAAGCACTTGTCTATGGGTTTGTTTTCTTATCTATTTTGTAATTTGGATTTGGAGATGATTTCTTTTTTCTAGATCTATTTGTAATTAAAGGGTTGTGCCTTAATTTTCTTGTATATTGAATTATTTCTTGATTTTATTGAGTTTTGTTTAAGTATTCTATCACTTGGACTTGTTTGATTGAGTTAATTATTTGGATTTTTTATTTATGATTCACTTTGAGAAAAGGGATTATGAGATGGGTATCCATTTAGATTGATTTAATAGATATGTTTTTAATTGATGAACTTGATAAAGGATTTGGGGAAAAGGAACTTTGTGATAGAATGAGTTGTTGGCTTAACAAGAGATAGGGGCTTTACATCTTTTTGGCTCTATAATTGTGGGGTTTTTTTTTTTTTAATTGTAATGCTTCTTAGATTTGATTTGTATGGTAGAGATACTTATAGGTTAGGCTTAAGGATAGAGAACTCATTGCTTAAGAAAGAGTGGGTTTTGAAATTAGGGATAGACACTTGCCAATGCTTGAATTTAATTTAATTGATTGAATGATATTTGATGCTTGATATTTTTGGGAGAATTTACTTTGGTTGCACAACTAATCTTCTTTTCTTATTTTTATTCTACTCATGTGATCTTCTTGAACCTACCTTGTGATTGGGTTGATGTATTCTTCTGTGTGTTCCTTGGTAGTAAGTTAGAATTAATAGTTGTTCATAATTATATTTCTCTATTTTGGTTAATTGAACAATGAAATAAAAGTGATAGTTGGGGTAATTGAGCTAGTTCATAGGGATTCTTCGATACTTACCTGCCATGTTGAGGTACACGGTAGGTATACTTACCTATTTGTATGTGTTTTGTGATAAAATTGGTATTTTAAACTAAAACTTAGGTGAGGTTTAGATTTATTCTGATAAACCTTAGGGGGGGGAGTGAATAAGGTTTATGGCAAACAAATACAAACTTTTAAAGTCTTTTGATGACTTGTAAGAAGGAGCCGAAAAGTACGAGTTAAAAAAAATTTACTATGTAGCTTTGAGTATGCAATCAAAGATCTTTCGAAATTGCACTAAATGAAGAATAGATAGTCTAAATTTAAGATGGCCAGTTTAGATATCAATAACCAATTCACAATGGAATATAAAAGTCTTAAATTATATCATTGATTGAAAGGAAAAGTGTAAAGTTTTCAAATCTGATGAACAACAAAAAATGTAATCATAACATTCAGATTAAATGCAAGAGAATAGACCCAAAGAATTCTAGTAGTACTATTATTAGTGTTGTGCCCTAGAAGCAATCACTTGTACAGTGCATATGACACATTTTATTTTAATAAAAGGCATTATTTATCTTACAGTTTCTTTTGTTTACTTTTGTGCAAAATTACTATTAGATAAAGACCCTAGTACAACACTGTGTTAAGGAAATCATGATAGAGATCATGATATGAGATTCCTACTACACTGTATAGTGTTAGTACTTAAATAGTCCTTAGTCGTAGTATTAATGAGATAGGACATCATTAATGCGTTAAGACTAGCATGTGTTAGACTTCTTGATTTGATCAAGTGGTAGTTCTTATATCCGTGAGTATTGAGATGCTTAAAGTTAACACATGGATGCTTGTTAATGGAACAAATTCATTGGATGATCTAGCTATGAGATAATCACATGGAGAACATTTAGAGCCAGTGATATAATCTCGATATAGTAAACATACAAATATCCTTAGACTTGAGATCTTCAAGGTACTTTGTTTGCTGAGCTTTGTGCTTTAATTCCAATCTCTAGAGCCATATCGAGGGCCATATATGGGATGGATATTGGGTACATTGTAAGGTAAACAAAAGTAGTTGAGAGGATCAATAAAGAATTCACCACTCCTAATAGTAGGGGCGAATATCTCATGGCCACTTGTAGGAATTACTACTCGAGAAGTCCTTGGCTAAGGCGTATGTGTATTGAAAACAGTTCCAATTGATACACAACTAGAGTAGTGGGTTCCTGGTACAAGTACTATTGTATTCGGTCCAAAATTAATATATATTCTGGAGGGAGTTGGCACTAATTTCATACTCCAAACCAAATGGGATATTGTATGGTGAAAGGGGTTAATTGAACTGTAGTTTGTTATTGAATGGTTCATGTCAAGCCACTTGACTTCCTAGACTCTTGGGTGGTCATGATGTGTTGATAGATACCACTCATGATCTGGGAATATGGTTTTATTAATTGATGAATTGATAAACCAATCTTGATTAGAATTAATAGGATTAATTCTAATTAATTATTTATTATTAATCTCAAAGACGTTTGGATTAATTCATGTTCGCTACCAATTGACTCGGAAACCTAATAGGTCACACACAATTTTTATACTCAAGATGTTATTTGATTACATAGTGGGGTTAATTGCGAGAAAGAGAAGTTATTGTGGATAAATTATAATTAGTTATAATTTATGGTCCAAATTATAATTGTGAGAACTTGATGTTTCCAATTACAATTAGGGAATTCTAATTGTTTTAGAATTCTCAGATTTTCAGTGATTTTTTGTGTGATATATTAGATACACACGAAACCCTAGCTGGTAGGGATTCACGAAATACAACTCTCCAAAACAAATTTTCTCTCTCTCTCTCTCTCTCTCTCTCTCTCTCTCTCTCTCTCTCTCTCTCATTTTTCCTAAAACAAGAAGAACCCTAGCCGCCATCTTGTTTTTGCTAGCACAGAAAATCTTGGTGCTTGAGTATATCCTCCATGTGGAATTCTATTAGAGATAATCACACACTATGATTATAGTGGTTAGACGTTCAACTCTCATGGTGTTTGATCAAGAGAATTGCTGGATTGCACCTCAACTTGGTGAATGAAGCTTTTGTTTTCCACACGATCAAAGAAAGGTAAAAGGTTATTACCTTTTTTATCTTTATGTCTTGTTTTCCACACATATGAGGATCCTAGGTTGGTATCTCGTTTTAATTTTCCGCTGTGCTATATATGATATATGTGGGATACCCAACACGATCCTCAACTAATCCACATCCATTACCTTGAGCACACACTAAAGAATTTTAACACAATTACTAAAATTTTATTTCCCAAATCAATGGTCGTAGGCAACATTAATCATACATAAGAGGATCACCATACTTGGTTTTATACCCAACATCTTTAAACTCAAACAATCAAGGATTATCCCAACTAGATTTTACTTTCTTAACCTTGACATAGCTCAGATTAAAAGGAAATTACAGAACTAGCTCACAGATTGAGCAGATATACAACAAATAAATCAGTTTTACCTTTTTACATTTGGAATAATAAATCTCACTTTGAAGCACAATGTAGATGAGGGATTCTTCATTTTCGAAAGTCTTAGAGTGTTTTTGAAAGTGTTAGCACAAATCTTTTGCTAAAATCATGTTTAAAAGGCTTTTATATGGGAAAAAACAAAATGCCAATAGCTAGTAAAGGTTATTTTTTTACTGTTAGATTTTTTAGAATTTTGGATTCACAAGATAGAAAATTATTCGTCTAAAAGGTGAGTCCAAAACACTACTTTATGCAGAAGTATATTTTGAACACCTACAGAATCTTGAATGGGTATTTTGGATTCAGAGCTCCATCCAAAATCAGTCAACTAAGTTTTTATAAAAAATCCGAATTGAAAATACTATCTTTTTGAAATTACTTTAAGTGCTTCAATGTGAAATAAATTAAACTAAGGTAAAAAGACATATGAAATACAAGTAATACCTTATCTACAATTTCATAGTCTTCGATTCTTCAAAATTCTTCATGGTATGTGATAGGGGCTAAAATCACCATTATATTCCTAGTTATTTAATGTTGTTTTGTGATACATTTGTTGTAATAACTAGACATATTCCTTCCTATTTGACATTTTACTTGTAAAAAGTATTTTTGGCAAATTTGTGCAGATTTGAGTTAAATTCGAGTAAAAAGTGAACAATTCCAGAATGCACCTGGTGCTAGGCCCAGCCAAGGGACCAGGCACCGGGTCTATTCTGGTCAAGTGGAGGAAAACTGAGCAGCTTTTAGGGAAAAAACTGAATAGACCTGGCAGCAGGTTTGGCAAGTGGACCAGGCACTGAGTCCATTCTGTTCGGCAAGTGAAAACAAAGCAAAAATCCAGAGGAAGAACGGATTGTACCTGGCACCAGGTGGGTCGAAGGGATTGACACCAGGCCTGTTTTGGAAATTTGAAAATTTTCCAAAGATTTTAGTATTTTCTAATTCCTACTCGGCCAAGATTCCTTCAACAACGAATTTATCATTAAAGGGGCCTATAAAAGTAAGAAAAAAACCCACACAAGAAAAAGGAGAGATAGCGAGGTGAACCTAAGAGCAAAAATTCCAACCACTCATTAAAGAAGGAATTCACCAAGTCAAGGAGGGTTGTCCAAGAGAGTCTTCAAGGGTGAAGAAAAGGGCTTGTCTATGAGTATTTTCTTTTATCTTTGTTTTTTTTCCCCTTTAAACAATGATATATTCAATATTTTTATTGTAATTTAACATTATTTTGGGATAAATAATTTTCTGTTAATTTGGTTATTTGATCAATTCTTTATCATCTTTGGTGTTTGATTACTTATTATCATTGGTTATTGATGCGAGTTCTTCTAATTGACTCGACGAAATGATGTTAGGAGTTTCATTGCATTGATTTCGTATTTCTTAAATCTTAATGTACTTGAATGACAAAGTTAGGATTATAGAACTAAGTGATCAAAGATTAGTTGATTTCATATCGAGCAAATGGTTATTAGCTAGTTTCATATTTATAAGGAATTAAACTTAATGCATGTTTTGGTTCTGTTAGCTTGCTTGACAAATCTACTAATATTAATCAAAAGATAGTAATTTCATTGATTGGAAAAAGAAGTAGAATTTATCTAAATAGATTCATAACTTAGAAAATGATTGAATTTTACTTTATTTTCTTTCATGATGCCAAGATGATAATTAATTGAGAGAATTGCTCGTTAGTTTATTATCATGTTTTCTAGGATAATTGTCTAAATTGTATATTCATACATCCTTGAGTTGTATAAATTTATTATTTTTTTCTTATTTTCTCACTTTATTTGGGTTAGTTAAACAATGAATGAAAATTGATTAGTGCGTACTTGTTCCATTGATGATCAATACTCGTTAATTCCCTATGTTATGTTTGCAATGAATATACTTGCTCGTATATGTATTTTGAGATTGATATTTTAATTAAAACTTGACTAAGGAATGAATTTAAATTTGATGATTTTTATACACCCAAAATTTACACATCAATTTTGGGATCATCCATTAAAAAATTCCATATGTAAATTTTGGATGTATAAATTTGTCAAAATACACATACGAGCAATTGGGATCATCCATTGCTCATATAAATTTTTGGTGTATACATATAAATTTAGCATGGTTGAGACAAACCATGGATAAATTTTAGGTATATAAAAATTATCAAATTTAAATCTATCCCTTCGTAAAGTTTTAATTAAAAAATTAATCCCAAAATACATATACGAGCAAGTATACTCATCGCAAATATAGTATAGAAAATTAACGAGTATCGATCCTCAAAAGTACACACTAATCACTTTTTCATTCATTGTTTAACTGACCGAAATAAAGTGAGAAAATAATAAAAAGAAATACACACACACACACACACACACACACACAACTCAAGGATATATAAATATGCAATTTAGACAATTATCCTAGAAAATATGATAATTGACCAACTAGCAATTCTCTCAATTAATTATCATCTTGGCATAATGAAGGATTATAAAATAAAATTCAATTATTTTTCAAGTCATGAATCTACTTAGATAAATTCCACTTCTTTTTCCAATCCATGGAATTACTATATTTTGATTAATATTTGTATATTTGTCAATCAAGCTAACATAGCTAAAACATGCATTAAGCTCAATTCCTTATAAACATGAAATTAGCTAATAACCATTTACTCAATGTAAAATCAACTAATATTTGATCATTTAGTCCTATAATCCTAACTTCGTCACTCAAGTCCATTAAGATTTAACACATACATAGTCTTTGAGGGTATACTTTCCAACAATCTTCCACTTGTACTACAAAGACTAAGAAAGTCCATAAGTGCCTACTCATATGATATCTAAGTGTCTGCGAAACACCTTTTCTGTCAAAGGCTTAGTAAAGGGATCTACCAAATTGTTGACAGAGGAAATCTAATCGACCACAATCTCCCGTTTCTAGATAAACTCCCGAATGAGGTGATACTTCCTCTTTATGTGCTTGCCCTTTCTATGGTTTCAAGGTTCCTTGCATTGTGACACCGTTTCAGTGTTGTTACAATAAATCATGACAGACCTGTCCATGTGCGGTACTACTCCAAGTTCTGTGAGGAGCTTTTGGAGCCACATAGCTTCTTTAGAAGCTTCTAAAGAAGTAACGTACTCAACTTCCATAGTAGAATCAGCAATGCAAGATTACTTGATACTTCTCCATGAAATAGCTCCTCCAGACAAAGTGAAGACATATCCACTTGTAGATTTTCTTTCATCATTATCCGCTTGGAAGTCTGAGTCTGTGTAACTGGTAGGAACCAAATTATCAACATGATATGCATGCATATTATCTCTTATTTCCTTAAGTTATTTAAGTATATACTTTACGGCTTACCAGTGAGCTTTCTCTAGATTTAACTGATATCCACTAACCATGCCTACTGCAAAGTAGATATCTGGCCTAGTACAAAGCATAGCATACATGAGACTTCCCACAGCCAAAGCATAAGAGATCCTACTAATTTTCTACTTGCCTTCTAGTGTTTGAGGACACTGCTTGGAAGATAAAGATAATCCATGTCTAAAAGGTATAATAGCCCCTTTATAATGATCCATATTGTACTTGACTATTATCTTGTCAATAGAAGCAGCCTGGGATAAGCCTAACATTCTCTATTTCCTATCTCTAAGAAGCTTAATACCAAGAATGTAGCTAGCGCCTCCCATGTCTTTCATACTAAATTAACTGGATAGCTAAACCTTAACGGATAACAATGTCCCACACCATTTCCAATGAGTAGAATGTCATCTACATAAAGTACCAAGAAAATCACTCTGCCACTATCTAATTTCCTATACACACATGGTTCATTCACGTTTTGAATAAAACCATAAGGTTTAACAGTTTTATCAAAATGTATGTTCCATACTTGTGATGCTTGCTTAAATCCATAAATGGACTTCTTAAGCTTACAAACCATTTGTTCTTGACCTCTAGCAACAAAACCTTCTGGCTGCAACATATAGATGTCTTTGCTAAGATAGCTATTTAAAAAGGTCGTCTTGACATCTATCTGTTGTATCTCGTAGTCATAATGACATGTGATGGCTAAGAGAATAGGGATAGACTTAAGCATGACTACTGGTGAAAATGTTTCCTCATAATTGATTCATTCTTTCTGAGTATAACCTTTAGCAACAAACCTTACTTTATTGGTTTCAACCTTTCCATCCACAAATCTCTTCCTCTAGTATACCCACTTACACCCAATGGGTTTTATCCCATCAGGCGCAGTGACAAGATCCTAGACTTGATTGAGGTACATGGAATTAATCTCGGCATTCATGGCTGGTTGCTATTTGTCTACATCAGTATCAACAATGGCCTCCTACTATCTAGTGGGATCTTGTTCCTGATGATCAGAGACTAGATTATAGATCTCTTTGGTCCAGTTTTTTGGAACTTTTATGATCCTCCTACTATGACGAGGCTCAGATTGTATAGGAATATCCGGTAGTATTTCTTTTAGTTCCTTGATCGGAGTGTTAGAAGTACCTAAAGTTGAATCAGTGAGTAACTTCTCTTCTAACTCTATTCTACTTGAATGCATAGTGGAAGTAACTTATTCATCTTCTAAGTATATAGCATTAGTACTTACAAGTACTTTATGCTATTGAGAATGATAGAAATATCCACCTCTTGTTCCTTTTGGGTACCCAACGAAGTAGCATAACATTGATTTTGGCTCCAGCTTACTTCCTTTTGTCAGCACATAAGCTAGACAATCTTATATCATAATATGGTTCAAACTGGGCTTTCATCTAGTCCACATTTCGTAGGGTGTCCTAGGTACTAATTTGAAAGGTACTTAGTTCAAAATTTATGTCACTATTTCTAAGGCATACCGCCAAAAAGAAATAGGAAGAAACGCATGACTCATCATGCTTCTGACCATTTCCATCAAACAAATAGAAAGACATGAATCACCCTTAGGGTTTTTCAGTTATATCATTATAAAATCGAAAAAATCACTGAAAATCTGGAATTCTAAAACAATTAGAGTTCCCTAATTGTAATTGGAAACATCAAGTTCTCACAATTACAACTTGTACCACAAATTATAACTAATCATAATTTATCCACAACAACTCCTTTTTCTCTCAATTAACCCCACAATGTTATCAAATAACATCTTGAGTATATAATCCTCTATTGTGTGTGGCCTATTAGGTTTCCCAGTCAATTGGTAGAGAATATGAATTAATCCAAACGTCGTTGAGATTAATAATCCATAATTAATTAGAATTAATCCTATTAATTCTAATTAGGATTGGTTTATTAATTCATCAATTAATAAACCCATATTCCTAAATCATGAACATTATCTAGCAACACATCATGACCACCCAAGAGTCCAGGAAGTCAAGTGGCTTGACATGAACCCTTCAATAACAAACTTCAGTGCAATTAACTCATTTCACTACACAATATCTCATTCGATTTGGAGTACAGAATTAGTGTCAACTCCCTCCAGAAATAATTCTGGCCTGAATACAATAGTACTTGTACCAGAAATCTACTACTCTAGATGTGTATCAATTGGAACTATTTCCAATACACAATCGCCTTGGCCAAGGACTTTCGAGTAGTAATTCCTATAAGTGGCCGTGAGATATTCGCCCCTACTATTAGGAGTGGTGAATCATTTATTAACCCTCTCAACTACTTTCATTTACCTCACAATGTACCCAATATCCATCCCATAGGCGGCCCTCAATCGAGCTCCGGAGATTAGAATCAAAGTACAAAGCTCAGCAAACAAAGTACCTTAGAGATCTCAAGTTTAAGGATACTTGCACGTTTGCTATATTGAGATTATATCACTGGTACTAAATAGTTATCCATATGATTATCTCAAAGCTTGGTCATCTAATGAACTTGTTCCACTAACAAGCATCCATGTGTTAACTTTGAGTATCTCAATACTCACGGTTATGAGAACCACTGCCTGATCAAATTAGGAAGTCTAACACATGCTAGTCATAATGCATTAATGATGTCCTGTCTCATTAATACTATGACTAGGGACTATTTAAGTACTAACACTATACAGTATAGTAGGAATCTCATATCATAATTTCCTTAACACAGTGTTGTACTAGGGACTTTATCGAACAATTATATTACTTAAAGTAAACAAAAAGAAACTGTAAGATAAATAATGCTTTTTATTAAAATAAAATGTGTTATACAGTGTACAAGTGATTGCTTCTAGGGCACAACACTAACAGCCATGGGGTCATTGGAACCCCTCTCTCACTTAATCTTTTATTGAAAATAGAGTTTTAGGCCCATAAACATTTTCTATAATCTTTTGGTGTCATTAACTTTAGTAAGAAAAACTAAAATTCAATACTATCCTATATGTCAAGGATTAAACCCGTTAAGAGAATAAACTATGAATTTATTTTACTATTCTAAGTTAATAACCAAGTAAAACTTTATTAAATAACCTTAAGTTCAACATTATTCTCTATATCAATGATTAAAACCTTTAAGAGAATAAACCATGAACTCTTTTATATTAAAGTTTCTTAGATTAAAAAGTTTTATAAAAAACTGTTCTATCTAGTGAGACTTTGGTCTCAAAAGAACTTATGCATTTGATCACAAAAAAGTAATCAACATGATAACAAAAGTAAACTTTTTCATGCTCAAATTATTCATTTATACCTAAGTGACCAAACAATGGATTAAACATCATGAATTAAAAAATTAATGATCTTATTTAATCCTAAGGTGGTTCAATACATTGCTACTCATTTTTATGCAAATTATTCATCCATAGATAAATAATACTATTGTAGAAAATTAACCGCATATAATAGATTCAAAATATGATTACATCAAGGAAAAATTAAGGTACATAACTTCAGCAGTGCCTCCATTTTCTTGGAAAAATTGCACGCATTTGCCTCTGGGCAGAGTGTAGTTGGCCCTTGGTCTATTGGGCCCTCCTGGTTCTGGGTCTGCTCTATTTCTCTAAAACCTCCGGCTGGGTAGAATGGACCTGACGCCTGGTCCGATTGGGCCACCTGGTGCCGGGTCCATTCTGGAGTTCATTGATTTTTGAAAAAACCCTGCTTTTCAACCATTTTTCGCCCCTTAACAATTTCGATAATTATATTCTTCTGTCCCCAAAATTTATAGGTTAAAAGAAACACAAAATCAGGTATAAAAAACATGTCTTTAGAAGCACCTATGCCTCTAACCACGAGGCGTACAACGAATCTACATAAAACTAGAAAAAATAATAGGAAAACCATTAAAATACATGATCTTATGCCTCTAACCATGAGGTATACATGAACTCTAAAAATCAATGTATGAGAGATCACATAAAATCACAAAAGATTCATTTTTAATAGTAAAGGAACCACCATTTTTTGTTTTTAACCCAAATACATGCTCCTAGATGAAAACCGTAGCTCGGATACCACTTGAAGGATCAAAACGGAAAACATCAAAGAAAACGTAGTGGAAAATTTTTCAATTTTTCAAGCCACTTTTAAGATAGAGTACTTACTTTTCTTGATTGGTCATAGGTTAACCAACGAGGAGCCGAGTTGCATTGGAACTTGCATTGGAAGGGGAGGAAAAGGTGCCTGCGGTTCGACTAGTATTCCCGCCAATCTTCTACTCCTACGCATCAAGCGTTTCCAAGCTTTCTCTCTTTGTCTTCCAGAGTATGACACTACCTTACTCCTTCTTTGAATAATCAAGATACTCTCCAAATGAGAAAGAAGAAAAGAACATGGAACAGAGAAAGAGGAAAAGACAGCACACCAGAGAGAAAAAAACCCCAAAATCATGTTAGTAGTTTTTTTCCATCTTTTCCCTCTTATTTTCGTCCAGCCTTAGGGCTTCCTCAAGCCCTAATGGCCGAAAATCATCAAGCCCTAATGGCCTTGGTGCTGTGCTCATAAATTGGTCAAAGACTAGCCCAATCCTTTTAATTAATCAGTTATCTTTTCTGGGCTTCATTAAATACCTAAGACTAATTAATTAATTCTAATTAGATTCTTAATATATGTCAACATATATTAGCCGAATTAATTAATTTATTCCAACCCAATTCTCTTAATTAATTAATTATCTATTCTAGGCCTTATAAAAACTCAAAGACTAATTAATGAAATATAATTGGACTCTTAGAATAAATTTTATTCTCTTCCATATAATTATCCATTAAGTCTAGATTGTGTCAAAACAACACTATGGTTGTTAGTGTTGCGCCCTAAAGGCAATCACTTGTACATTGTATATGACACATTTTATTTTAATAAAAGGCATTATTTATCTTACAGTTTCTTTTGTTTACTTTTTGTGTAAAATAACTATTAGATAAAGTCCCTAGTGCAACATTGTGTTAAGGAAATCATGATAGAGATCATAATATGAGATTCTTACTACACTGGATGGTGTTAGTACTTAAATAGTCCCTAGTCATAGTATTAATGAGATAGGACATCATTAATATGTTAGGATTAGCGTGTGTTAGACTTCCTAATTTGATCAGGTGGTGTTTCTCATAACCATGAGTATTGAGATACTCAAAGTTAATACATGGATGCTTGTTAATGGAACAAGTTCATTGGATGACCTAGCTTTGAGATAATCACATGGATAACTATTTAGTGCCAGTGATATAATCTCAATATAGTAAACGTTCAAGTATCCTTAGACTTGAGGTCTACAAAGTACTTTGTTTGCTGAGTTTTGTACTTTTATTCCAATCTCCAGAGCTCGATTGAGGGCCACCTATGGGATGGATATTGGGTACATTGTGAGGTAAACGAAAGTAGTTGAGAGGGTCAATAAAGGATTCATCATTCCTAGTATTAGGGGCGAATATCTCACGGCCACTTGTAGGAATTACTACCCGGAAAGTCCTTGGCCAAGGCGATTGTGTATTGAAAATAGTTTCAATTGATACACATCTTGAGTAGTAGGTTCCTGGTACATGTACTATTGTATTCGGGCCAGAATTAATTCTGGAGAGTGTTGGCACTAATTCCGTACTCCAAATCGAATGAGATATTGTATGGTGAAAGGAGTTAATTGCACCGAAGTTTGTTATTGAAGGGTTCATATCAAGCCACTTGACTTCATGGACTCTTGGGTGGTCATGATGTGTTGCTAGATAATGTTCATGATCTAGGAATATGGGTTTATTAATTGATAAATTAATAAACCAATCCTAATTAGAATTAATAGGATTAATTCTAATTAATTATGGATTATTAATCTCAAAGACGTTTGGATTAATTCATATTCTCTACCAATTGACTGGGAAACCTAATAGGTCACACACAATAGAGGATTATATACTCAAGATGTTATTTGATAACATTGTGGGTTTAATTGAGAGAAATAGGAGTTGTTGTGGATAAATTATAATTAGTTATAATTTGTGGTACAAGTTGTAATTGTGAGAACTTGATGTTTCCAATTACAATTAGGAAATTATAATAGGATTAGAAATCTCAGTTTTGGGAAGGAAAATTTCGTGTGACATATTAACAAGACAGACGAAACCCTAGTTGGAAAAGTGACACACGAAAAACTAGCAACACTCGACCTTCTGTTCTCTCTATCTCTCTTGATTGTCTTAAGAAACAACCCTAGCCGCCATCTTGTTTCTGCTAGCACAGGAAAGTTTGGTGCTTGAGTATTCCTCTGTGTGGATTATTGTTAGAGATAATCACACACTATGATTATAATGGTTAGACGTTCAACTCACGTGGAGGTTGATCACAACGATTGTAGGATCGCGCCTTGACTTGAAGAAGAAATTTTGTTCTTCGGACGATCAAACAAAGGTAAAAAGTTGCTACCTTTATTATATTTATGTCATGTTTTTCACACATAGGCAGGTCCTGAGAGGGTATCTTGTTTTATTTTTTACTGCACCGTATACGATACGAGTCTGAGATACCTAACAATGGTAAATTGAGCTATTTCGGGGGCCAAGAGACATATTATTCATGGCTACTAAAATGACCAAAATACCCTTACTATTAAATAACTGCATTTTACCATTTTAAATATTTTTATTTATCACAATATGAAAATATTGACCCCAAGAATAATACTGATAAAGCAATGTCTCCAATCTATAGGTGAAATAATAAAAATACCCATCTATGTAACACCCATCAATGAGACATGATAAATGTACTAACCCCCATCTCAAAGACATCTACCATCCTTAGATCTCTAGTCAGATAATCCATAACTCACTTGAATGTACTTGCTTATCATTTGAAGCTATCCAAAAGCACACATTTTAGAGTAACGTTCCCAGGGCCCTAGATTATTAGATTACTCTGGACAATCACAAGGGGGTGATTTAACTTCACTAAGTGAAGCATAGAAACTCTGTTGCATGAGTCTGTCTTAACTAACACAAGAATATTAATCTCACAAAAGAAATATCACCCAACATATATCAAAGTATAAAACCCTAGCTTCGCCAGACCACCAACTCATACTCAAGTATAAAAGTATCCGTCCATGTTGTAGTAGTAATAGTCTGGTATCTATAATCATAGTACTTTATATGAGACCACTACTACAGGTTCAGTTTTACGTATTCGAAATATGCTTATGACAGTGATACGAGTGAACTACTCACTGATTCAAGGTAAACCATTCCTTATTGGAACTCATGGCATAATAGTCTTAACTTAATGAAATGCCCAATTCCGTCAAATGACTAAGAATTCAATTTTACTTGTATGACATGTACCCATGGCCTATACCTTACTGTGAAGAATGACCTAACACATAGACCATTACTTGTCATACTAGGACCTTAAATATGCAATAATATAAGAAACAAACTAAATTAAACATTTTATTGCAATATGTTTACACAAAAGACATAGTCTTTAAAAGTATACTTTCCAGCTAAGGGACCATGCGCATTCTAGAATTGTTCACTTTTTGCTCGAATTTAACTCAAATATGCACAAATTTGAGAAAAATACTTTTTACAAGAAAAATATCAAATACGAAGGAATATGCCTAATTATTATAATAGATGTATCACAAAAAAACCTCAAATAACTAAAAAATTAATGGTGATTTTATCCCCTATCACATACCACAATTTGGGGGTATATGATAGACAGAGAATAGATTGTACCTGGTGCCAGGTGGGTTTAAGGGACCCGGTGCCAAGCCCGTTCTAGACGGCAAAAATCCTAAGAATGAATTTAGGAATTTTCCAAAGATTTCGGTGTTTTTTAATTCCTACTGGGCCAAGATTCCTCAAGCAATGAATTTACCATCAAAGGGGCCTATAAAAGCATGAGAAAATAAAAGAGAGGATATATAGAGAGGTAAATCCAAGAGCTAAAATTCCAATCGCTCATTGAAGGAGAATTCACCAATTCAATGAGGGTTGTTCAAGAGAGTCTTCAACGGTGAATAAAGAGGCTTATCTATGAGTGCTTTCTTTTATCTTTCTTTTCTTTTCCTTAAACAATGCTGTATTCAATGTTTTTATTATAATTGTACATTATTTTTGGATTTATGGTATTGTGTTAATTTAGTTATTTGATCAATTCTTTATCATCTTTGGTATTCGATTACTTGTTATCATTGATTAGTTGATAAGTTGATTTCGCCTTGAGCAAATGGTTATTAGCTAATTTCATGTTTACAAGGAATTGAGTTTAATTCATGTTTTGGTTATGTTAACTTGATTGACAAATCTATTAATATTAATCAAAAGATAATAATTTCATAGATTGGCAAAAGAAGTAGAATTTATCTAAGTAGATTCATGACCTAGGAAATGATTGAATTTTAGTTTATATTCCTTTATGATACTAAGATGATAATTAATTGAGAGAATTGATAGTTGGTTTATTATCATGTTTTCTAGGATAATTATCTAAATTGCATATTCATACATCCTTGAGCTGTGTATATTTTTTATTTTTGTTTTTATTATTTTCTCACTTTATTTTGGCCAGTTAGACAGTAAATGAAAAGTGATTAGTGCGTATTTTTGAGAATTGATACTCGTTAATTCCCTATACTATACTTGTGATGAGTAACCTTGCCCGTATGTGTATTTTGGGATTGCTGTTTTAATTAAAACTTAACTAAGAGAGGGATTTAAATTTGATGATTTTTATACACCCAAAATTTACGCATCAAGTTTTTGGTACCGCTACTGGGGAACAATATCATGAAAGCTAAGATTTTGTTGATTTAACCATATTTATATGTTTATATGTCCATATGTCTATATGTAAATATGTATATATGTTCTTTGTATAAATTGGTGTTCTATCTTGTTGTTTGTAACATTATGTGACTTTATTGACTAGCTTACTTCATTTTGTACTATAAATAGTACTAACTTTTGCATTTAGATAGTTTATGAATGCGTGTGTTTTTTTATTTATTTATTCTTCTTTTATTTATTTTTCCCTTTTTATTTTTATTTTCTTTGTTGTTTTTATTATTTTTGTTTATTTTTCATTTAATTTTTGTTTTTCTTTGAGCACAAGATTGACATCATCATAGAAACTACTTTTGGGCATAAGATCAAAGGAGTTATAATGACAATAATTTGACTAATTTGCAAGCTCAGATTGACGCTTTTTATAAGACGTCACTTGAAGCCTCAATGAACTCTTTTGTCACCAATACAAATTCCTCTATTAAGTGGCATGAAGAAGCATCCCAACGTATGAGCCACCAAAGAACACAACTAGCTAAATTGGTTGAGGATGCCATAAAGGCCCATATGCTTGAAAAAGAGAATCCCCAAGGAAAAGAGAGAGGATATGGGGAACAATTATCTAATGTGGAAAGAGAGGTTTTCAATTCTCCTCTATATGCTAATAATTCTAATCTTTCTTTATCACATGATTTTTTAGGTTCTTCTCAATTCTTGGAGAGCAAGGATCCAAATGATGATGTGTTGAATTTATCATGCCTCAATGAGTTGGATCTTTCAACACTACATCATAAGAAGTCCTTGGAGGATGGTGGTAATTTCTACCCTTCGCCCCATTTAAAAGGAGGTAACTTAGTTTTTGTAGATATGTCAAAAAGTACTAATCTCTTGATCCCATCTTTAGGAACTCAATTGCTATGTTTTAAGGGGAATTTTAATGGTTACAAATCTTTTGAAGGGATAAGTGGTGATTCTAATATTTATACACTTTTTAGACATAATTTACATCTTTGTGTTGGGAACTTGATTTGTATGTCTTAAAAGGTGTTACAGACAGCTGGTCATGCATTTACATTCATTGCAACTAATATTTTCCATGAACTCTCAATTTTTAAAAATCTTCTCTTATTTCTACTTTCATCATAAGTACCTTTTTCATTGAGCATTAATTCTTTTACAAAGGTTTGATGAGGAAGTATGATGAGCGCAAAGTGTGTTTTTCATGTGTTTTGGGTTTGTTTTGAAATTAAGTTTCTTTATGTCTTTTGGTCAATCTTTTGTTTTATCTAATTTCTATTTTTAGTTGTTAGGTGTTATTTCCCTCAAATAAGGAAAATATTTCCCATCTTAAGTGTGGGGGAGTAAGTCCTGTCTTTATTTTCTTTTTTAGCATTTTTTTAGATTGTTTTCTTTTATTTAGGTGTGTTTTTATTTTGTTATTATTTTCCTCATACTTTTATTTATCTTTTGTTGTATAGGTAGGAATAAATTCCTCTTAAACAAGCCCTTCTCTCTATTTTTCAATTTTGATATCTATTGGCACTTTAATGCACTTGGAAAGTATTGCTTAAACTTTCTGCCCCTTTATTATTTTGGTCCTTTTGGAGATGCTTTCTTCTGTTTATTTTTTGTCAATGAGGACATTTTCCAATTTAAGTGTGGGGGAGTGGTTTGGTGATATTCTTTGTCCAAGTTTTTATCAATTATCTTGGTGTTTTCTTGGTATTGAGCAACTTTGGAAAAGTTTGGTTTAAAAGATTTTGATTGAAAAATAACTTTGTTGCAAGTTCTTTGAAAGTTTTGAATAGTTGAAGATTTTGAAGTTTGGCAGTTTTGGAGCTAATTCAGAATGGAAGTATTTTCTTTTCTCTATTCTACCACTTTATTGATTTTGGTCTTATTGGCTTTGCTTTCATTGTTATATCTTTGGCCATTGAGGACAATGTCTAGTTTAAGTGTGAAGGAGGGGGGGGCGAGAATGAGGTTGAAGAAAAAATTTTTCATATTATTTTTGTGAAAATTTTTCAAAATTTTAGTGGTTTTCATTATTTTAGCATAGTTGTAATTCTTTTTCTTACTTTGATATGAGTTTTGTCATTCATTTGGTGGATATTTTTTCTGCAATTGGTTTGTTGGATAGGATATTTTTCAAGACTTGAGAATATTGATTAATCTTATTTATGCATTGGCGTTTGAATGTTATTTGACTCATCTAGAATATGGATAATATGATGAATGTGGGTAAAGTTTATTGGCTAGCTCTTGCATTATGAGTTTAAATTTTGTTTGGCTTTAAGTTGTGATGAAGTATGTGAGTTGATAAAAGATCTTTGAGAGAAAAGATTGCGGAAAAAATTGTGAAAAATTCTTGAAGTGAAAAAAATGAGTTGTTATTTCCTCTTTAAAGATGATTATTTTTTTCCCTTGATTATGGGGGCTAATACGGCTACTAAAGAGAAATCCACTTTCTTGAGGCAATGAATTCCCAAGAGTGAAAGAAAGGAATATTGTTGGAAAAAATGATGAGTAATGACTAAAAGGGGGCCAATATGGTATGTGAATAGAAATCCATGCACTTGGAGCTATCAATTCCCTAAGTTATTGAAAAGCATAGAGAGAAAAGAAATTTGAGTGCTTTCCTTACATCATGACTTGAGTTGATCAATTTTTGGATTTATAATGTTTAAATTGGTAGAGGGCTTGACTTATGTGATTCATGTTATCTATATTTTAACTTGAAGAGTGAAATAATTTTCTCAAACTAAGGTATGAACTGGATTAATTTGACTTCCAGAAGTTTTGTGATGTCTTATCAAATGTTTCAAAGTTTGAATTGTTTTCAAAGGGTGTGAATGACAAGAGATGTATCTAGAGTTTGAAGGAAAGTTATAATCCTTGGTATGCTGTAAAAAGATTTTGTTGAAAAAGAAAGAAGTTGTGTTTTCTTGATAATTTTCTTGACTTAGTATTTTACTTGAGGACAAGCAAAAGTTCAAGTGCAGGCGTATGTGATAGGGGCTAAAATCACTATTATTTTTCTAGTTATTTGAGAATATTTTGTGATACATTTGTTGTAATAACTAGGCATATTCCTTCCTATTTTACATTTTACTTGAAAAACTATTTTTTGCAAATTTGTGCAGATTTAAGTTAAATTCGAGCAAAAAGTGAATAATTTTAGAATGCACATGGTGCTAGGCCCACCCAAGGGACCAAGCATCAAGTCCATTCTAGACAAGCAGAGGAAAACTGAGTAGCTATCAGGGAAAAAAACAAAACAGTCTTGGTGCCAAGTCTGGAAAATAGACCAGGTGCCGGGTCCATTCTGTCTGGCCAGTGAAAATAGAGAAAAAATCCACAGATTAAACAAATTGTAACTGGCAGTAGATGGGTCAAAGGGGCCCGACGCCAAACTTGCTTTGGAAGGCAAAAATTTTGTGTACGAATTTGGGAATTTTCAGAAGATTTTGGTATTTTCTAATTCCTACTCGGCTAAGATTCCTAAAGCAATGAATTTAGCATCAAAGAGGCCAATAAAAGCAAGAGAAAACATAAGAGAGGAAACCTAGAGAAGTGGATCCAATAGCTAAAATTTCAATCACTCGTTGGGGGAGGAATTCACCAATTCAAGGAGGGTTGTTCAAGAGAGTCTTCAAGGGTGAAGAAACAGGCTTGTCTATGTATGCTACAGATAAGGGGTCATGCATTTACATTCATTAGAAATGGATGATCCCATCAAATTATACCCCCTGTCAATTTACATTCATTGTTTAATTAATAGGGGGTAATGGATTTCCTAGTTATTTGAGGTTGTTTTGCGAGACTTTTGTTATAATAACTAGGCATATTCCTTCATATTTGACATTTTACTTGTAAAAATTGTTTTGGATAAATTTATCCAGATTTGATTTAAATTTGAGCAAAAAGTGAACAATTCCATAATGAAGCTGGCGCCAGGCCCAGCTAAGGGACCAGGCGTTGGGTCCATTCTGGTCAAGCAGAGGAAAATAGAGCAACTTCCAGGAAGAAAATAGAATAGACCTGGCACCAGGTCTGGCAAGTGGTGCAAGCACCAAGTCTATGCTGTCCAGTCAGTGAAAATAGAGTAAAACCTAGAGGAAGAATAGATTGTAGTTGGCGCCAGGTGGGTCGAAAGTACTCGGGCTAGGCCCGCTCTGGAAAGCAAAAATTCTATGCATAAATTTGGAAGTTTTCCAAATATTTTTGTATTTTCTAATTTTAACTCGACCAAGATTCCTCCAGTAACAAATTTAGCATCAAAGGGGCCTATAAAAGCTAGGAAAAAAAAGCACAAGAGAAAGGAGAGATAGAGAGGTGGATCTAAGAGCTAAAATTCCAATCACTCATTAAATGAGGAATTAACCAAGTCAATGAGGGTTGTTCAAGAGAGTTTTCAAGGGTAAAGAAAGAGGTTTGTCTATGAGAGTTTTCTTTTATCTTTTAATATTTTTATTGTAATTTAACATTCTTTTAGGATTCATAATTTTGTGTTAATTTGGTTATTTGATCAATTCTTTATTATCTTTGGTGTTTGATTACTTCTTATCATTGGTTATTGATGCAAGTTCTTCTAATTGACTCGACAAAATGATGTCAGGAGTTTCATTGCATTGATTTCGTATTGGTTAAATCTTAATGGACTTGAACAACGAAGTTAGGATTTTAGGACTTAAGTGATTAAAGATTAGTTGATTCCACCTCGACCAAAGGGTTATTAGCTAATTTCATGCTTATAAGGAATTGAGCTTAATAGATGTTTTGGTTATGTTATCTTGATTGACAAATCTGTAAATATTAATCAAAAGATAGTAACTCCATGGATTAACAAACGAAGTGGAATTTATGTAAGTAGATTCATGACTTGATAAATGATTGAATTTTTCTTTATATTCCTTCATGATGCCAAGATGATAATTATTGAAAGAATTGCTGGTTAGTTCATTACCATGTTTTCTAGGATAATTGTCTAAATTGCATATTCATACATCATTGAGTTGTATTTATTTCTATATTTTTATTTTCCTATTTTCTCACTTTACTTGTGTCGATTAAATAATGAATAAAAAGTTATTAGTGTGTACTTGTTCCCTTAAGGATCGATACTCATTAATTCCCTATACAATGCTTGCGATAAGTATATTTGCCCGTATATGTATTTTGAGATTAATGTTTTAATTAAAACTAGACTAAGGGATGGATTTAAATTTGATGATTTTTATACACCTAAAATTTATAAATAAACTTTTGGCGCCGTTGCCAAGGAACAATATCTTGAAAGCTTGGGTTTTGTTGATTTAACCATGTTTATATGTTCATATGTCAATATGTAAATATGTATATATGTTGTTTGTGTAAATTGATGTTCTATCCTGTTGTTTGTAACATTGTGTGACTTAATTGACTAGTTTACTTCATGTTGTACTGTAAATACCACTAACTTTTGTATTTAGATAGTTTGTGAATGCGTATGTTTTTTCTTTTCTTTAGTTTTCTATTATTTATTTTCCCTTTTATTTTTCCTTCTCTTTATTTTTTTATTTGATTTTAATGTTTCTTGGAGCGCGAGATTAACATTATTGTAGACAACTGCTTTTGGGCACAAGATCAAAGGAGCTATAATGACGAGAATTTGGAAAATTTGTAAGCTCGAATTGACACTTTTGGGGAGATGCCACTTGAAGCCTGAATACATTCTTTTGTCACTAATATAAAATCTTCCATTAAGTGGCATGTAGAAGCATCCCAACATATGAGCCATCAAAAAACACAACTAGCCAAATTGGTTGAGGATGCCATAAAGGCCCATATGCTTGAACAAAAAAATCCCCAAGGAAATGAGAGAGGATATGGGGAACAATTATCTAATATGGAAAGGGAGGTATTCAATTCTCCTCTATATGCTAATAATTCTAATCTCTCTTTATCACATGATTTTTTAGGTTCTTCTTAATTCTTGGAGAGCAAGTGTCCAAATGATGATATGGAAAGGGAGGTATTCAATTCTCCTCTATATGCTAATAATTCTAATCTCTCTTTATCACATGATTTTTTAGGTTCTTCTTAATTCTTGGAGAGCAAGTGTCCAAATGATGATATGTTGAATTTATCGTACCTCAATGAGTTGGATCTTTTAACGCTACATCGTAAGAAGTCCTTGGAGGATAGTGGTAATTTCTACCCTTCGCCCTATTTAAAGGGAGGTAACTTAGTTTTTGTAGATGTGTGAAAAAGTACTAATTTCTTGATCCCATCTTTAAGAACTCAATTGCTATGTTTTAAGGGGAATTTTAATGGTTATAAATCTTTTGAAGGGATAAGTGATGATTCTAATATTTATACACTTTTTAGACGTAGTTTAGATCTTTGTGTTGGGAACTTGATTTGTATGTCTAAAAAGGTGCTGCGGACATAGGGTCATGCATTTACATTCATTGCAACTAATATTTTCCATAAACCCTCCATTTTTCAAAATCCTCTCTTATTTCTACTTTCATCATGCCTACCTTTTTCATTGAGCATTTATTAATTTCTTTTACAAAGGTTTGATGAGGAAGCATGATGAGTGGAAAGAGTGTTTTTTATGTGTTTTGGGTTTCTTTAGGTCTTTTGGTCATTCTTTTGCTTTATCTAAGTTCGATTTTTAGTTGTTAGGTGTTATTTCACTCAAATAAGGAAAATATTTTCCTTCTTGAGTGTGGAGGAGTAAGTCGTGTCTTCATTTTTTTAAAGTTTAAATATTTTTCATTAGTTTGTTTTCTTTTATTTTGGTGTGTTTTATTTTTTTTAATTATTTTTCTTGTGCTTTTATTTGTGTTTTGTTTTATAGGTAGGAATAAAGTCCTCTTAAACAAGCCCTTCTCTCTATTTCTAGTTTTGATATCTATTGGCACTTTATTGCACTTGGGAAGTATTGCTTAAACTCTCTACCCCTTTATTATTTTCAGTCCCTTTGGAGATACTTTCTTGTGTTTATTTTTTGCCAATTAGGACATTTGTCCAATTTAAGTGTGGGAAAGTGGTTTGGTGATATTCTTTGTCCAAGTTTTTGTTAATTCTCTTGGTGTTTTCTTGGTATTGAAAAACTTTGGAAAATAACTTTAGAAAATTTTGGTTTAAAAGATTTTGATTGAAAAATAACTTTGTTTTATGTTCCTTGAAACTTTTGAACAGTTGAAGATTTAGAAGTTTGGAACTTTTGGAGCTAAATCACAATGGAAGTATTTTCTTTTCTCTATTCTTCAACTTTATTGATTTTGGTCTTCTTGGCTTTACTTTCATTGTTATATCTTTGGCCGTTGAGGACAATGTCCTGTTTAAGTGTGGGGGGAGAATGGTGTTGAAGAGATATTTTTCATATCAATGTAATATCAATTTTGTGTGAAATGTTTTGAAATGTTTTGTGGTTTTCATTGTTTAGTAAGGTTGTAATTCTTTTTATTACTTGGATATGATTCTTTGTCATTCATTTGGTGGATTTTTGTGAAATTAGTTTGTAGGATAGGATATTTTTCAAGACTTGAGAATTTTGATTAATCTTGTTTATGCATTGGTGTTTGAATGTTATTTGACTCATCTAGTTTGAATATGGAGAGTATGATGAATATGGATAAAGTTTATTGGCTAACTTTTGTATTATGAGTTTAAATTTTGCTTGGCTTTGAGTTGTGATGAGGTATGTGAGTTGATAAAAGATCTTTGAGAGGAAAGATTGTGGGAAAAATTGGGAAAAATTCTTGAAGTGGAAAAAAAAAAGAGTTGTTATTTCCTCTTTGAAGATGATTTTTTTTGTTTTTTTGTTTTTGTTTTGTTTTTGTTTTTGTTTTTGTTTTTGTTTTTGTTTTTTTTTTTGTTTTTGCTTGATTATGGGGGGCCAATACAGATAGTGAAGAAAAATCCATTTTCTTGGGGCTATGAATTCCAAAGAGCAAAAGAAAGGAATATTGTTGAAAAAAATGATAAGTGATGACTAAAAGGGGGCCAATACGGAGTGTGAAGAAAAATCCATGTACTTGAGGTTATCAATTCCCTAAGTCATTGGAAAAAACTAGAGAGAAAAAAAAATTAGAGTGCTTTCCTTGCATCATGACTTGAGTTGATCAATTTTTAGATTTATAATGTTTGAGTTGGTAGAAGGCTTGACTTATATGATTCATATTATCTATATTTTAACTTGAAGAGTGAAATAATTTTCTTAGACTAAGGTATGAACTTGATTAATTTGACTTCCACAAGTTTTGTGATGTCTTGTCAAATGTTTCAAAGTTTGAATTGTTTTCAAATGGTGTGAAAGACAAGAGATGTATCTAAAGTTTGAAGGAAAGTTATAATCATTCGTATGTTGTAAAAAGATTTTGTTGAATAAGAAAGAGATTGTGTTTTCTTGATAATTTTCTTGACTATAGTGTTTTACTTGAGAATAAGCAAAAGTTCAAGTGTGGTCGTATGTGATAGGGGATAAAATCACCATTATTTTTCTAGTTATTTGAGGTTATTTTGTGATACTTTTGTTGTAATAACTAGTCATATTCTTTCCTATTTGACATTTTGCATGTAAAAAGTGTTTTTAGCAAATTTATACAGATTTGAGTTAAATTCGAGCAAAAAGTGAACAATTCCAGAATGCCCCTGGTGCCAGGCCCAGCTAAGGGACCAGGCGCCAGGTCTATTCTGGTCAAGCATAGGAAAAACTGGGAAGCTTTCAAGGAAAAACATAACAGACCTGGTGCTAGGTCTGGCAAGTGGACTAAGCGGCGAGTCCATTTTGTCCGGCCAGTGAAAACAGAGAAAAAATCTAGAGGAAGAACAAGTTGTACTTGGCGCCTGGTGGGTCAAAGGGACCTGGCGCCAAGCCCATTCTGGAAGGTGAAAATCCTGTGCACGAATTTGGAAAATTTTCAAAGATTTCGGTATTTTTTTAATTCCTACTCGGCCAAGATTCCTCAAGTTACGAATTTAGCATCGAAGGGGCCTATAAAAGCAAGAGAAAACACAAGAAAGGAGATATAGAGAGATGGATCCAAGAGTTAAAATTCTAATCACTTATTAAAGGAGGAATTCATCAAGTCAATGAGGGTTGTTCAAGAGAGTCTTCAACAGTGAAGAAAGAGGCTTGTTTATAGGTACTTTCTTTTATGTTTATTTTTTTTCTTAAACAATAATGTATTCAATATTTTTATTGTAATTTAATAGTTTTTTGGATTCATGATTTTGTGTTGATTTAGTTATTTGATAAATTCTTTTTCATATTTGGTGTTTGATTACTTGTTATCATTGGTTATTGATGCAAAAACTTCTAATTAACTCAACAAAACGATGTTAAGAGTTTCATAGCATTGATTTTGTACATGTTAAATCTTAATCTACTTGAACGACGAAGTTAGGATTTTAGGACTTAAATGATCAAAAATTTGTTGATTCCACCTCAACCAAAGGGTTATCAGCTAATTTCATGCTTATATGAAATTGTGCTTAATGTATATTTTGGTTGTATTAGCTTGATTGACAAATATGTTATTATTAATCAAAAGGTAGTAATTCCATGGATTAACAAACAATGTGGAATTTATCTAAGTAGATTCATGACTTGGGAAACAATTGAATTTTACTCTATATTCCTTCTATATACTAAGATGATAATTAGTTGAGAGAATTGCTATTTGTTTTGTTATCTTATTTTCTAGGATAATTGTTTAAATAGCGTATTTTCACATCCTTAAGTTTTATATATTTCTTTATTTTTCTTTTTCTTATTTTCTCACTTTTTTTGGGTTGGTTAAACAATGAATGAAATGTGTTTAGTATGTACTTGTTCCCTTAAGGATTGATACTCATTAATTCCCTATACTACACTTGCGATGAGTATACTTGCTAGTATATGTATTTTTGGATTAATGTTTTAATTAAATCTTGACTAAGGGACGGATATAAATTTAATGATTTTTATACACCCAAAATTTACGCATCAGTATGCAAATTCATTAGGCAGGATCTTGACTCGATCAATCCTTCTTGAACTTTATTGACCATGAGTTGCTTTAGAATCCAATTCATAAGATTCTGAAGAACTGAGGTCAAACATGTTATATCCAAAAATTCTATCATATATAAATATACATGTTAGTTCATATCAATGTTTGTCATAAATCAAAACACAAGAGAATACCCATTGGGCTAACAATCTCCCATTTTGTGAGTGATGACAAACTTGATGGATTGTGATAAGAAAAATAATATAAGCTTATATAAATCATGTGAGACCAAAAGATATAGAATGTTATGTTTAATTGAAATACGTTCTCTCATCATAAAACTCAAAGATTGTTTATGAGTTTAAAATTAAAAAAAACAAATCAAACATAGTCTCATAAACAAGGCTCAATGAGCCTATAGCCCAACCAACCCTCCATATCCTCCTTCATTCCTTAAAAATGACTATTTCACAAGGAAATAGCCAAATAGTGATTACTTACAAAAGAAAATGAAGCTTAAGTATATAAGAATGTACATGTAGAGGGTGTAGAAGATAGGACAAATAAAGTAATGCTCCCTCTATGTATGCATATATAAGTAGTAGATAGAAAGATCTAACATTGGAGAGCATTGAAAAACAGATTTAGATTTTAGATTTTAGATTTCCAAAGGTGCATCCAAAACAAAAATATGACCTTTGTAAACATTTCCGATTGGGTGTTTGGACTTAAAACAAAACTCCCTTTGTGTTGGTACAGGGTCCAAAAATAGCATCAAATACTCAGAATCTAATAATCAAAGCATTAACAAACTATCACCATAAACTATCAATCATCACAAATATCACAAGATAGATCAAGATAGACGAGCATAAAATATATATATATATATCACAACATCACATATATCAACTATCAACTATCACATGATACCTTCTCCTCATTTTTTTAGCAATAATAATAAAAAAAAAAGCAGCAGAGAAAGTTAAGAAACAAAGACAGTGGAACAGAAGAAGCGACAATATATACTTCTAGCAGAATATAGAGTTCAGGAAATAGAGTTTGGGAAACCTAAAATAGATAACTAGAAAACAAAGTATTACGGTAGTAGAAATAGATAAAGTTGCATCAAATGTAGTTATCAGTCAGCTTTCTTCATGTGCTATATCTCACAGAATGATTACAGTCTTAGGCTTAGCACTTGCATCCTTCTTCTTTTCTTGTCCAACAAGTCTGCTAGACTTTTTTTTTTTTTTGACAACAACTGGTTTATTTTGGCCAGATAAGCTGCCAAATGTAACTGGTTTATTTTGCTTGGGAGTAATTTTTTCAACAAAAGGTGTAGTGGTTATCTCTTTAGTGGGGAAACCGAATATCTTCCATTGTAGGTTCTTCAGTTTGTGGAGCTAGAATCTCATCAACAATAGGTTTCTCAGTAGTAATAGGTTTTCTAGTGTCCTTTTCTGGTGAGGGAAAGACAGGTTCATTTTCTTGCTTCAATAGAGTGTCTTGCTCTTTTGAGACCCCTCTAAAATCCTTCTCTGCTTTGGACTGCCTTCCTTCCACATCAGTTAATCGAATGCCCAAATTGTGTAATTCAATCTTAACTTTAGCACTAAGACCATCTAATTTTTTAGATAAAAGATTCATAGTATCTAAAATGCTCTGTGACAATCCACTCTCTTCAATTTTCTACTTTCCTTTACTTGTGAACTCTTCTGCTATTTTAGCTTTGCGTTTTGTCCCAGTCAAGATAGCAGGTACAACTTTCTTTCCTTCAGTTTTGACCTTAATAAGCTTTTCCTTCTCTTCTACTGTAGCTTCTCTAAGCAGAATCCATTGATTGTCCATTTGGACAAAACCCATTTTCACAAATGAATCCATGCTCTAGACACTCATCTTGGAGTATCCAAGGGTAATCGTACTGAGATCCACATTGAAGTGTTTGAAGACTTTTATCAAAAGGTTTTTATATGGTAAGCTTTGTTCTGGTATTCCTTGATTGGGGCATCAACTTCACAACCAAAAATCTAAAGCTTATTTGCCTACCCTCTGATAGGGCCAACAACAATATCATTTATATGATGCTTACGGAGGTTTTGTGCCCAAAATGGTGCCACCATGGTTGAAACCATGTGGTGCAGTATTCTGCTAGTTCAATTTAGCCATTTTGTGTTGCAGTCATTTGAGTTTTTAAAACTCTTGTCTCTAGTAAACTTGTCCTCAAATTTCCCCAAATCAAACAAGTCAAACTTCTCCAAAAATTTATTCATCTCAAAGAACTAAATTCCACCATCTCTAACTCCAAAGATTCTGTTTAGCATTCAATGATCAAACTCCAGGTTCACATATCCTACCCACAATATATACCACTAAACCATGAACCCATCCCCTGTTTCCTCCCGTCTCCCTTTTCTTAGATTCAAGTAAAATTCCCAGACTAACACAATGTATAGTTTTTCATTTACAGATAACAAATCTCCCCAGCCAACCAATTCAAACATTTTTAGCATATTCACATAATTTAAAAAAGGCATCAGGGTTAACTCGATAGCCTACAACAATGATCCTATTTCTCGACACCCATTCACTGAATTTTGACTCACACTTAAAGTAAAAAAAGAAAGGTACCTGAGTGTCTGAGCTTTCAAATTTAGGACATTGTTCTGATGATGCAGTTTGACAGGCTAGTTCTTTAGCAACTTTTTTGCCATTTCTTTTGGTGAGTGACTTGGTGACGGCAACAAATTTCTTTCCTGTTGCTTTGTTTTTCTTGAGTTCTATTGATTTGGGCTTGGTTCCTTTACTGGTTTTAGCGATTTTAGCCATGGCGAATGAAGGGTAAAGGGTTAGGTTATCTGGTTTTGCAAAGAGCATGGAGATTAGCAAGAAAAGAAAGAGAGAGGTTAATGACGATTCCATATTTTGAAAAGATAGAGAAACTTAAATGGTTTTGAAAGTCTTTTTGGGATTTCTGAGGTATTTGAGAAGATAAGTACAATCAAGTACTTAAGAAAAAGTAACTTCTCAAGATATGAAAGAGCCATTCTAGAAAGGCGCAAATATTTTGAATTTTAAAAAATATTTTCCATTCAATTAATTTGCCTCAGAGATATGTCACACATGATTTTAGGCTATTGCCATTTTGGACTTAAAGCTCTGTCCCAAATGTCCATCCAATATGGATACGGAGATTATTCGCTAGAGATATGATTCTAGTGAAAGGATTTTGGATTCACTATTGGGATTTCATCATGCTTATCAAATAAGAACACAGCAGAAATAACCATGAAATCCATACCCAAGGATCACGTGTTTGCAATTAAAATGGGAATAGAGGAAGGAAACAAAGTAGGATTATGCCAAATCAAGAACCAATTCCCTTGTTTTGATCATCAAATCGCCCCATTACAATCCAGGAGTAGGATTGTCTCTAGCAGTAATCCACACAAGGTTGAATTTCTCACAAAACCCGCTCAAAACTATGCTAGTAGAAGAAGAGTAACTAGGTTTTAATTTGAGAAGAACAAGGATGAAATGGAGTGTTCGAATCACTCATGTATACAAAGGGAACAATTCCTATGTTTATAGTTTTAGAATTTGTGTTAATTGCAATTAAGTCCTCCAAGATCCAATGTCTACAATTGGACATTTTAAGTTTTTATAATTGCAACCAAGTGTCCCTTGAATTATAACAAACTTATGATTCACCTGTAAATATATTTTCTTCTCTTAATTAACCCCACAATATTATCAAATAATATATATTGAGCATTCAAACTATTATTGTGTGTGACCCATTAGGTTTCTGGTCTTATTGGTAGCATAATATGAATTAATTCTGATAGATTTCGAATTAATAATCCTAAAAAAAATATAGGATTAATTTATTAATCCTCTAATTAATAAATTCATATTTAATTGATAAAGAGTGATATCTAGCAATGACTCTTAATCACCCAAAAGTCCAGAAAGTCAAGTGGTTTGACATGAACCTTTCAATAGCAAATAACTAGTACAATAAACTCCTTTAACCATACTATATCTCATCCGGTCTAGAGCATGGAATTAGTGCCAACTCCATCCAGAATATTATTAATTTTGGCCCGAATATTTTAGTACTTGTTCAAAAAATCCATTACTCGATATGTGTATCAAATTTGGAATTATTTCCAACACATAGTCACCTTGGCCAAGAACTTCATGAGTAATAATTTCTATAAGTGGCCCTGAGATACAGTCTCCTACTATTATGAGTGGTAAATCTTTTATTGACCCTCCCAATTACTTTTATTTATTTTACATTGTACCTAATATTCATCCCGTAGGCAGTTATTGTAAGACTCAAAAGATTAGAATCAAAGTACAACACTCGATAAACAAAATACCTCAGAGATCTCAAATCTAAGGATACTTGCACACTTACTATAATAGGATTCTATCACTGACACTCAATAGCTTATCCAAGTGATTATCTCATTGCTAGGTCATCGAATAACTTGTCCATATAACAAGCATCCATTTATTAATCCTGAGTATCACAATACTCACGGTTATGAGAGCCACCGCTTGATCCAATCAAGGAATATAACACGTGCTAGTCTTGGCATATTAATAATGTCATATCTCATTAATACTATTACTAGGAATTATTCTAGCACAAACACTACTTAGTGTAGTAGGAATCTCACATCATGATCTCTATCATGATTTTTTTTTAACACTTTATTGTACTAGGGACTTTATCAAATAGTTTATACGCATATTAAGATATAACAATCAAACTAAAAGATAAAAAATGCTTCTTTTATTAATTATTATGTAATATACATAGTACAAGTGATTACCTCAAGGGCACAACACTAACAATCTCCAACTTGCACTAGAGCTAATCATTCATATATCGAATACTAAATGACTCAACATGTTTATCATGTTTCTTCTGGGAACGTGTTTTAGTAAGTGGATCAGCTATGTTCTGATCCATAGGATTTCTCTCTATATTTACATCCCGCCTATCTATGATCTCTCTAATTAAATGATAGCGTCTAAATACATGCTTGGATCATTGATAAGACCATGGTTCCTTTGCTTGTGCAATGGCTCCATTGTTGTTACAATATAAAACTATCAGATTTACAATGCTAGGCACCACTCTAAGTTCAGTGACAAACTTCTTGATCCACACTGCTTCTTTAGCTGCTTCGGAAGCCACTATGTACTCTACTTTAGTTGTCGAATCGACAGTAGTCTCTTGTTTGGAAATTTTCCAACTTATTGCCCTACCACCTAACATAAACATGTAGCCAGATTGTGATTTGTAGTCATTCTCATAGGACTGAAAGCTGGCATCAGTATATATTCTTACTTACAAATCACCATCTCCATATATTAAGAATACATCCTTAGTCCTTCGTAAGTACTTGAGGATATTCTTTACAGTCGCCCAATGACTCTCTCCAGGGTTAAATTGGTATCTGCTCATCAAGCTTAAAGCGCATGATGCATCGGGTCTAGTACATATCATAGTATACATGATAGACTCAATTGCCAAAGCATACAAAATTCTACTCATATGATCGCTTTCAACTTGTGTCTTTGGAGACATTGACTTTGAAAAGCTTACCCCATGTGTCATAGGTAAGAATCCTTTTTGGATTGATCTATGCTGAACCTCTTCAGCACTTTATCTATGTATATAGACTGCAAAAGACCTAGCAACGTCTTTTATCTATCTCTATAGATCCATATTCCCAGAGTATAGTTTGCTTCTCAAAGGTCTTTTATGGAGAACATCTTGGATAACCAAATATTTACAAACTGAAAAATGGAAACATCATTTCCTATTAGCAATATGTTATCTACATAAAGCAATAAAAAAACAACTGTACTCCCACCAACCTTCTTATACACACAAGGTTCATGCATATTTTGAATGAAACCAAAATTTTTAATTGTCTCATCAAAACGAATGTTCCAACTCCTAGATGCATGCTTAAGCCCATAGATGGACCTTTGCAACTTACATACTTTTGTGTCATCTTTGGATGTGAAACCTTCAGATTGTGTCATATACACTTCCTCGATTAGGTTTCCATTAAGGAAAATTGTTTTCATACCCATCTACTAAATCTCGTAGTCATAATAAGCGGTAAGTGCTAGGAGTACTCTTATAGATTTTAGCATAGCGACTGGTAAAAAAGTTTCGTCATAGTCAATACTTTGCTGTTGTTGATATCCTTTTGCAACCAGACATGCCTTATACTTAACCACATGCCGGTTTTCTTCTTGAAAACCCATTTACACCTTATAGGCTTTGAAAAACCTTAGAGAGGAGGGGGGTGAATAAGGTTTTTGGCAAACTAAAAAATTTTCTGACTTGTCTAAAATGCAGAATAATGATGATCACTAAGTTACTTGGACGGACTTTATGTAAACATAGAAAGTTATCCAAGAACTCGTAGATGTATGTCCAGATTTGGACAAAGAAAGAAACTCAAAGTAGTAAATGAATAACAAAAAGAAGTGAGACAAGGAATGTATAGTGGTTCGATCTACCAAGATCTACATCCACTACCTTAAGCTCACACTTAAGGATTTTCAACCAGATTTCATTTACTTCACTTAATGAAATCAAACAGTACCACATACAAGAGAGGATCACCACACTAGATTTTCCAAAATCTCTTAATCACGCAATCACATCAAGGATCACCCCAACTAGATTTTACACCAAAACCTTGATATATTCACCAAACAAGGTTCACCCTAATGGGTTTTACTCCACAACCTTGAACATTAACCAACACAAGGCTCACCCCAATAGGTTTTACATCACAACCTTACACAACAATAGAGATTTAAATATCAATAGAATTGTAAGAAGCTCACTTGTTTGAGTAGATATTCACTCAGATACAAAGCACAAAAACTTTTACCTTAGACACAAAATGAAATCACTTTGAAGCATTGATAAAAGGAGATTTTTGAAAGTGTTGAGCAATAGTGTTTCTAAGAAGAATGTTTCAAAAATCTTGTCTCTAATCTTACTTTAGAGGCTATTTATAGAGCCAAAAAATGAAGTGCCAACGGTCATAAAGAAACGGTTATATTTTTTCTATTTAAACTTATCTGTATTTTGGACTCAGGTTTTGGATGGCGATACATCCAAAAGGTAAGTCCAAAATGGAACTTTTTTAGACAGAAATATTTCAACACAGTTTATAGGATTTTAGATGAATCATTTGGATTCAAACTATTCAATCCAAATTCTGAGATTTTCAAAAACTTTGAAATCTTCTCCTTTGGTGCTTCAAGGTAAAATCAAATGAATTAAAAGATAAAGAGACATAGGAATTAATAGATATACTTTAATAATACTTCCTAGTCTCAAGTTCTTCTTAAAGGACTTCTTGATATGCAACTCCTTATACTTCGTTCTTCTCTTTTGATCTTCCATTCTTAAATTCAATCACGAAAGAGTTGCTAAATAATCTTATCTGAATGCCTTAGATGAAAGAGATCAAACATGTCATATCACAATAGATTAACAATTTAGTCCATATCAATATTTGTCATAAGTCAAAACATAGAAGAAAGACCTTAGGGCTAATAATCTCCCTATTTTTGAGTGATGACAAACATAAAACAAATGCTATGTAATGAGTGAACATATTGAATAAAAGAGATGAAAATAAATCCATTCTCACAATATAGGTCTCAAAGAGAGCTTATGAACATTAGTTTGTAAACATATCTCAATAAGCCTAAAGCCTTTCATATCTCTATATAAATATTCAAAATGATTTGATAAAGAAGAGATAGTAGACAAGTCATATGGTAAGATACTCACCCTCTTTATATGCTTATATGAACATTTTAACCATAAGAGGGAAAAGTAGAAATTAAGATTTGTACATCCAAAATGTGCGTCCAAAACAGTTTTAGAAGAATGTATAAAACAAGTGTTTTCAGAAGTCCATTTTAGATACTGATTTTGGATGTCCAAAAGGTATATTTTCAGTTCAATATGACTTCTTACAAGAACATTTGTTTGGATAAAAAATATATGAGTCCAAAACTCCCCCTGACTCAATGCATGAGATAATGGATTTTTTGGTTTTTCAAGAAATGTTTTAAAGAATCTATCTGATTAAAATTTTAACTTTATCACAGAATCTAGTATCAAAGATACCTTTAACATACAGAAAATGCTTTATGAATTGAGTAATCATAAACAGATTGTCATAAATCCAAAGATCCATGTAGAAGATTTTCAGTGAACATATACAGTAAATCAAATTATATCAGTTCATGCAATTCATATCAAAACAATTCAAATCCCATATATTTGCATATATTATCAGTCGTATGCATGCTATTCAATAGTTCATGCAATTCATATTAAAACAATTCAAATCCCAGATATTTCCATATATCATTAGTCGTATGCATGCCGTTCATCAATTCATGCAATTCAGATCCCAGATATATCATTGATTCATCATAACAGTTCATCATTTTCTCCTTTACAATTGTCTTTTACTTCCCTAAATAGTTAACAGATATCAGATCATATTAGTTCATCGTATCATATCAGTACCAGTTCATCTCATATCAGTCATATTAGTTCTTGCAAATATTAGATCATATCAGTTCATAATAGTTCATGTCGGTTCATATCAATTTTCATAACAGTTTCTATTTTTCTCCACAACAAGAAATATGAATAATAGTTTTTGTATCAGATTCTATTTTTCTCCCCCTTTGTCACTAATAAAAAACAAGAATAGTAGAACATAACCAGATAGGAATATGTATAATATAAGAAGGAGACTGAAAATAAACAAGTATCCAGCAGCAATTATCCTAAAGCATAATGTAAAAGACAAAAAAAGTAAATTGTTTCGAGAGATCATCAGAGGAGTTTTTTCTACCCAACAGTGCTGCCTAGGAGATATTAATCGTTTCAACTTTTGACCCGGCACCCTTCTAGAGTGTTGACCTACTATTCTGTTTGACTTTCTCTTCACCACAACATGTTTCTAACATTTTCCAGAAGATTTTGGCTTAGGAGAAGTAGGAGGAGCCATTATTTCCTTCATGGGAAAGGGTTGCTAAAATGGTTCAAGAGTAGGATCCTTTTCTGTAGCAGGTAAATCATATTCTTTCTCTAAGATAGGTTCATCCCTTTTATGATCAGATACCATTGGGGAAGATACTGGAGTAGTAGGATTAGCGAATTTTTCAATAGCAGAAATTCTATTGCCAAGACTTTGAATTTTAGAGCTGAGAAAGACCAATTTCTCAGCTAAAGAACTAATTGCACCCAGTACACTCTCAGATATGTCTGCGTCCTGATCTTTTCCTTTAGCAGAAGATTTTGCCTGAAGAACATCATCAATTTTCCTTTTTGTTCCTGTACCAGGAACAGACTTCCCTTCATCCTTAATCTTCATCAAATTTTCCCGTTCTTTTCCTGTAGTCTCTCTCAATAATTTCCATGTATTATTTTCCCTTACATAGCCCGTCCTTTCAAAGGAATCAAAACTATAAATATTTGTTTTGGATGGATCACAGGGAGCCGAATTTAAATCAACTTCAAAAAATCTAAAAACTTTGGCCAGCAAATTTCCAAATGGCAAAGCTTTATTTGAAGTATTCATTGTCTGTAACATCAATTTTGTTGCCAGAAACCCAAAGTTAATCTGCCTACCTTCAGCTACAACAACATAATCACCATATGTAAAATGCTTATTGAAGTCTTATGCTCGTAGCTAGGTACTATCATGATCGACACCATGTGATGCAGAATTCTACCAACACCATTCAGCCATTTTGAGCTCCTATTTCCAAAATTTTCAAAATTTTTCCCACCAGTGAAGAATTTCACAAAATTTTTTAGATAAAAAATGTCATTCTCTTCAAGAAATTTGTTTAGCTCAAAGTATTGAATTCCATCATTTCATACAACACAAATTCTATTGAATAGTCTATAATCAAACTTTATGTCTTTGCCTTTCACTCTCGACACATACCACCGAATCATAAATCCACCATCAGTTTCTTCCAGTCTCCCTTTCCTTAAGTTAGCATAAAATTCCCAAACAAGAGGGGTGTGTAATTTCTCATCAACATTTAGTAAACTGCCCCACCCAATATGATCAAACATGTCCAGAATATTTGACAAATTCAGAAAAGCAGAATGGTTTACACGATAGCCAAAGATAACTGTTCGATTTCTCGACACCCAATCATTGTACTTAGTCTTGTATTTAGAATCAAAGAAATGAGGTACCTATTTTTCAAAACACACTTGTCTGGAGACGACTTAAAAGAATCATAGTGGGATGTGAAGAAGTTCGGTTGAGGAGAAGTTTCCTTCTTTTTTGCCTTGCTTGAGCCCGAAACCTTTTTCTTCATCAAAGGAGACGATTTTTGCGCCTTCTTTAGTTTTGGAATCGAAGATTTTATCTTTGCGATCTGAAAGGTTAGAGTTTTTTCTGGATTGTCAATTTTTGAAGGGAGAAGTACAGATAATTTGGAAAAGACGGTTACAAGGGTTTTGAGAGAAAAACTCAGAGTGCTTTGAATGTCCTTGAATAATGTGAAGTAAAGTTCTTTGAAAACATATGTTTTTCAGAGAAGTTCAAAAAGAAGCACAAACCAATTTTTTGAAATTCAAAATTCAGAATAAGAAAATATTAAAGATGGGTTTTGGAACTAGACCCAATCCGAAACTATCATCCAAAAGAGTGTTTTCCTGAAATGCATTTTGGAAGAGGGATTTGGATTCAACTACTGTGTCTAAATCAGATGATAGTGCATTTTGGATTCATAACACTAATTTTGAAACCTTTTTCTTCACAAATCCTGCAAAAAGAAAATTTATGCCACATGGTTAGTTATTAAATTCTTGTAATTCCCAAACCTCTTCTTAGATTGTTGAATCTTTCTTCAGCTAGACGTTTAGTGAATATATCTATAAGTTGTTCATCCGTTGAAATATATTCAACACACACATCGCCTTTAAGCACATGATCTCGGATGAAGTGATGTTTAACTTCTATGTGCTTTGTCCTAGAATGCTGAGCAAGATTTTTTGTCAGATTGATAGCACTTATGTTATCACATAATATAGGTAGCAATTAAAATTAAGATTAAAATCTAGCAACTATTCTTCATCCACAAGATTTGAGCTCAACAACTCCCGACTGCAATATATTCAGCCTCAGTGGTGGATAAGGATACACACGCCTGCTTTTTACTATGCCATGACACAAGAGAGTGTCCAAGAAATTAACAATGGCCACTAGTACTTTTTCTTTCAACTTTACAACCTGCGTAATTTGCATCAGTGTATCCTATAAGATAAAATGCATTAGTGTGAAGATACTATAATCCATAATCATATGTACCAATTAAATATCGGAGTATACGTTTTACTGCACATAGATGTGATTCATTTAGACAGGATTGAAAATGAGCACAAAGACATATCGAAAACATGATGTCTGGTCAGCTAGCAGTAAGATAGAGTAGACTCCCAATCATACCTCTATACTTATGCTCATCTACTTTCTTACCCTTTTCATCTAGATCAAGTTTTACGGATGTACTCATAGGTGTGTTGATTTCTTTTGCTTCATTCATTCCAAACCTTTAGAACAACTCCTTGGCATACTTAGCTCGATTTATGAAGATTCCATCCTTAGTTTACTTAATTTGCAGTCCGAGGAAGAAGTTTAGTTCTCCCATCATACTCATTTCAAATTCTTGCTACATAGTCTTAGAAAACATCTTGCACAAAGAATCGTTAGTAGCACCAAAAATGATATCATCAACATAGATTTGAACAATTAGTAAATCACCAGAATTATCAGATTTGATAAACAAGGTATTATCAATTAAGCTTCTAGAAAATCCTTTTGAGATCAAGAATCCACTAAGCCTTTCATACCGAGCTCTTGGAGCTTGCTTTAATCCATAGAGAGCTTTAGAAAGTTTGACAACGTGATTTGAAAAGTGCTCATGAATAAAATCAAGTCTAGCAACAGGTTAGAGAGCATGCTCATGATTTGGAGCTTGCTCAATTTCATGATTTACAGCATGAAATTTTTGAAGGATGCAAAAGTAAGCAACATTCGTATGGATTCTGGTCTAGCAACAGGTGCGAATGTCTCATCATAATCAATACCTTCTTCATGATTAAATCCTTGGTGAATAATCTAGCTTTATTTCTAATCACAACCCCATTTTCATCAAGTTTATTTCTAAAGACCCATTTTTTACCAATAACAAGACGATCAAAGGGTCTAGGAACAAGTTTCCAAACCTAATTTCTTTCGAATTGATTTAACTCTTATTATATGGCAAAAATCTAAAATTCATCATGTAATAAGCTATAATGCAGCTAGGTTCAATATTTGAAAAAAGAGCAAAGTTGTCAATAAAATACCGTCTAGTTTTAACTCCATAGTTTGGATCTCCAATGATTTGTTCTTTGGGATGACCTATTTTGTATTTCTTTTATCTTTGTATTCTTTTAGCAATTGTTGATTCGTAGAATTTTTAGTTTGTTCTTTTTCTTGTTCAATCTGTAGCTCTTCAATCTCTTCTTCTTTTGCATGAGTGTCTAACGGCGGAGCTATGACTTTATCTAACCTGACTTCTTTTGAACTCCCTACATCATCGTCATCTCTTTTTGAAGTATAAATGTTAGATTCATCAAACACAACATGCACAGATTTTTCCACACAAAGAGTTCTTTTGTTGTATACTCTATATGCCTTTTTGTTGGAAGACTAACCAAGAAATATGGCCTCATCAGACTTGCTATCAAATTTTTCAAGATTATCTTGGGTATTTAGGATAAAACATTTACATCCAAATACTTTAAAATAAGAGATAGAAGGAGTTTTATCAAACATAAGTTCAAACGGAGTTTTTCTCAAAAATGGTCTTAACATAACTTGGTTTATTATATAGAAGGCTGTGTTAACAGCTTTTGCCCAAAAAATTTTGGAAGGACATTTTCACAAAGCATTGATCTAGCCATTTCTTGCAAAGTGTGAATTTTCTTTTCAACAATACCATTTTGTTGAAGGGTTTTTGCTACTGAAAAATTGTGAAACACTCCATTTTCATCACAGAAGTGAGTAAATTCACTATTATAGAATTCTTTGCCATTATCACTTCTAATAGAAATCAGTTTGCATACAATCGAGTTTTGGACGCGTTTTATCAGTTTCAAAAATTCAAAAAAGAATTCATCCTTTTGTTCAAGAAACAAAGTCCAAGTAAATCTAGAAAAATAATCAACAAGTACATATGCATATTTCTTACCTCCAAGACTAGCTGTCCTCATAGGTCCAAACAAATCCATATGAACTAATTCAAGTGGTTTTGAGGTAGAAATTATTTTCTTTTGCTTAATAGAGGTTTTGATTTGTTTCCCAAACTGACATGCATAACAGATTTTGTGTTTATCAAATTTCATTTTTGGCAGTTCCCTAACAAGTTCTTTTGAACACAATTTATTTAGCAAATTAAAAGATACATGACCTAATCTTCTATGCTAAAGGTAACCATCATTGTCATGTACGGATAGGCATCTAATTCCATTAGCTACAAGGTCATTAAGATAAAACGCATATACATTCCTATACGTTTGGCAGTAAAGATGTTAGTGTTGTGCCCTAGAGATAATCACTTGTACATTGTATATGACATATTTTATTTTAATAAAAGGCATTATTTATCTTACAGTTTCTTTTGTTTACTTTTAAGTAATATAACTGTTCAATAAAGTCCCTAGTACAACACTATGTTAAGGAAATCATGATAGAGATCATGATATGAGATTCCTACTACACTGTATAGTGTTAGTACTTAAATAATCCCTAGTCATAGTATTAATGAGACAAGACATCATTAATAAGTTAAAACTAGCATGTGTTAGACTTCCTGGTTTGATCAGGTGGTGGTTCTTATATCCGTGAGTATTGAGATGCTCAAAGTTAACACATGGATGCTTGTTAATGAAACAAGTTCATTGGATGACCTACCTTTGAGATAATCACATGGATAACTATTTAGTGTCAGTGATATAATCTCAATATAGTAAACATGCAAGTATCCTTAGACTTGAGAACTCCAAGGTACTTTGTTTGCTGAGCAATGTACTTTGATTTCAATCTCCGGAGCTCAACGAGGGCCGTCTATGGGATGGATATTGGGTACATTGTGAGGTAAACGAAACTAGTTGAAAGGGTCAATAAAGGATTCACCACTCCTAATAGTAGTGGCAAATATCTCTCGGTCACTTGTAGGAATTTCTACTCGAGAAGTCCTTGGCCAAGGTGATTGTGTATTGGAAATAGTTTCAATTGATACACATCTAGAGTAGTGGGTTCCTGGTATAAGTACTATTGTATTCAGGCTAAAATTAATTTTGGAGGGAGTTAGCACTAATTTCGTACTCCAAATCGAATGAGATATTGTATGGTAAAAGGAGTTAATTGTATTGAAGTTTGTTATTGAAGGGTTCATGTCAAGCCACTTGACTTCTTGGACTCTTGGGTGGTTATGATGTATTGCTAGATACCGCTCATGATCTGGGAATGTGGGTTTATTAATTGATGAATTAATAAACCAATCCTCATTAGAATTAATAGGATTAATTCTAATTAATTATGGATTATTAATCTCAAAGACTTTTGGATTAATTCATGTTCTTTACCATTTGACTAGGAAACCTAATAGGTCACACACAATAGAGGATTATATACTCAAGATGTTATTGGATAACATAGTGGGGTTAGTTGAGAGAAAGAGAAGTTGTTATGGACAAATTATAATTAGTTGTAATTTATGGTCAAATTGTAATTGTGAGAATTTGATGTTTTCAATTACAATTAGAGAATTCTAATTGTTTTAGAATTCTAGGATGGAGGATTTTTCAGCAAGTATTTCATGTAACATATAGAAGGGACACGAAACCCTAGCTGATACACAACATACGAAATCTCTAACCCTAGACACACAACAAACGTTCTTCTCTCTCTTTCTCGTTTGGATGAAAACGTGAAACAGCCCTAGCCACCACTTTTTTCTGCTAGCATAGGAAATTTTGGTACTTAAGTATTCCTCTGTGTGTATTACTGTTAGAGATAATCACACACTGTGATTATAGTAGGTAGATGTTCCACTCTTGTGAAGTTGGATCTAGAGGATTGCTGGATCGTGCCTTGACTTGAAGAAGAAATTTTTGTTCTTCGGACTATCAAACAAAGGTAAAAAACTGCTACCTTTATTATCTTTATATCTTGTTTTCCACACATAAGCGGGTCCTAGGATGATATTTCGTTTTATTTTTCATTGCGCCGTATAGGATATGAGCCTGAGATACCTAACAAAATATTATTTCGAGATTTGCACTGTCAAGTATAGAACATGAATCTTTTTCAAAATGACTTTGCAACCATTGTCACAAAGTTGGCTAATGCTAAGCAAGTTATATTTCAAATCATCAATAATTAAAACTTGTTTTATAATTGTCAAGGAACCTTTACCAATATTACCAATGCTGGGAATCTTTCCTTTCTTCTTGTCTCCAAATGTAACAAATCCTTCATTTGTGGTCTAAATATCTTCTAACAAAGTTGCGTTTCCAGTCATGTGTCTTGAACAACCACTATCCAAGAACTACTTAGTGAAGCTCAAAGACCGTGCCTATATATGAGAAGGAGGAATGATTTTTAGTACCCACACTTTCTTAGGTCCATGAAGATTAGTAACATTTTCTTTGATTTTTTAGAATGTAATTCCACCGGATTCCACTTTTCTTTTAATAAGACATCTTGAAACTATATGTCCCGATTTTTCACAATATGTGCATGATTTGTGTGTATTGTAAGATAAAACAGGTTTAACACATTGAGACTTGTTCTTTGTGTTCTTATTCTCATGTTCATATCCTAACCAACTTTGCTTTTCAGCATAAACAAATTTGGGCTTGTAAATTTTATCTTTATTCTCAAGTCTATATCCTAAGCCACTCTGGTTACCAATTTGATGTTGAGTCCCGAATAGCTTTTCCAGATTACTTTTACCATTTGTGAATTTTTTAATGAAATTGTTAAGATCATTGACTCTAATTTTCATATCATCAAAAGTTCTAACCATACCTTCAAGAGTTTGAATTTTATCACACAAGTTTTTATTTTTCAGAGATGAATATTGCAAGGCAGTCATGGTCACATCTTTCTCAATGATAGCACACATCTTTGACTCAAGAGACATTTTATTATCATTTAACAATACTTCGTTGTCTTCCATCAAACATTTAATCTTCAACTTCATTTCTTTATTTTTTTTTCTGGATAGTTTTTTTAATTCATGAAACATATCACATAACAACTCATTTAGATCAACATGCTTTTCAGTGATAGATATAAGCGAATTAGGCATGCAATTAGATGTAGAAGAGTTTAGTTCATTTTTCAAAGCTATGAAGCATATGTTGGCATTTTCTTCTTCAAAATCTCTATCTTCAAATTCAGTTTCATTTAAGTCCCAAGTTCCCATCAATCCTTTACCCTTCTTTGCCTTTAGATCTTTCTTCTTTTTAAGCATTCTTCCTTTTTTACCCTTTGCAACAGGATAGTCAGCAATGAAGTGATCAGCGCTCTTACATTCATAACATTGAGGTTTGAATCCAGAGGTTTGTCCTTTTTTTCTCATAAACTTCCTTCCTCTTTTATAGTTTTCTTTGTTGAATATTCTTCTGAATTTCTTTGTTATCATAGCCAAGTCATCATTGTCCATTTCCATGCCCTCATTGCTTTCAGATAGGCTTGTTTCCGAATCTTCATTTTTAGCCTTCAATGCTATCCCTTTTTTACCTTTATCATGATCAGCAGATTCATAAAATCTTTTGAGCTTTATCTCATGAGTTAGAAGAGATCTGATCAACTCGTCAGTAGGTAAGGATTTAAAATCTTTAGATTCTTCTACAGCAAGTGTAACACCCCACGACTACGTACCCTAAAAGGGCGGGGATGTCGCCCCGTTCCGTATGACAAGGGGTCTTTAGAATAAGGTATAAAGTATAAAGACAATCTCCACAAGGATCAACTTAGATAAATAAAGAAATATTCTTATTACATCAGGCTCAACTTGGAGCAAAACGGAATAAAAAAAAATCGTCTAGAAGCATAAGCAATAAATGTCTCCTAGAACGGATAGCAAAAGCTCCAACTATTACATGTCCCGCTGACTCAGCACAGTCTATCTCCTGAAAACATGGTGTAAAACAGTGTGAGAATAAATCTCAGTAAGTCATGTGTGTGCACATGGTGTTTTAAATAGTTCGTGTATGCAAAGTGTAAAGCATTTGTAAAAATAATTTGGCAAGTCATAAACAATCTCTATTCGCAAGGAGTGGGTTTTTCTCATTGTCACACTTTGCACAAAATAAATCCTCCACTCGGATAAAAATCATGTCACCACACGTTGGGCTCCATGAGAACAAATTGGCCAAGGCACCACACTTTGTGCACCTTGTCCGGACCAGATTACCACACGTTGGGCGTTCTGATCAAGGTTGGTGTACAGCTCACCGGGTGAGATACTCCTCCATCTCTACACCCAACAAAACCATCCGGGTGTCCATGCCGGGAATATAAATAATACCTTTCAGGTATAATGCTAGCTCGGATTGGCCTGACCAACCAACACTGTCGCCTTTTCAAGCAGAGTTCATCTTCTGGAGGTGGCTCCTGCCAGAAGACTTATGCTAGCCCTCCAAGACTAGTATTGTTAGCCTACCCTTATTGAGTACTCAACGAACATATCCGTCAATTCCTGATTCAAAATATTTTCAAACCTTGGCTTTGCAAAACATGATTTTCTTTAAAAGAGATTTCTAAAAATTTAAGGAAAAGAATAGTTTTCTTGCTAAAAACCGTTAGTTTGACAAAACCGTTTAAAGAATAATTATCCACGTTTACAACCAAAGCAACCATAGTTTAAAAATAGCTTTACAAAGCTTCACAACATTGACTCGCCATCACAACCTTTAACAAAACAGTTTATAAAAGGACTTACCATCACAACATTTAATAAAAGAGTTTATGCAAGGACTTACTTGATATGACTCAGATAAATGCGATAAAAATCACCGCTGGCTTTCCTCAATTATCCTCCTGATCTAAATCATATAATATCATGATCAGGGTCTCAATTAATTCAAACATGCTCTAATCCCATTTATTTCCATAACAATTCGCAATCTCCTATTTAATTCCAAGTAAACTATTCAATCCCCAAAGATCAAATACTACGACCACATGTTTATCTCGCTAATAAACACCATTACACTTTACTTTCGACATCAAGGGAGGGTATTCCCTTACCTTGCGACTACCGGGTAATGAGGTCTCGATGCTCCTATGGTGATCGTCCCGAGTTCGCTTGAGAAGAAGAGAGAAGCTACCTCCTTTGCTTCACTTGTCCGAAAATTAAGGAAGAAGAGGAAATCAACCTCTACAGGGCATGATTTACGGGTAGAAGAAAGAGAAAATAATCATTAGAGAAAACGGCATCAAGAGGTTGAAAGGATTTGTGCTTACCTTAAGGTGTGTTCGATTTTTGCTTGGAACAACTCTAGTATTTTCGAAAATTTGCAGAGAGAAGTTGCTGAAATTTTCGTGTAGAATGGAGAGGGTAAATGGTGGTTATGATTTAAAGTTGGAGAAGATTGGTTTAGGGTTACATGGTGATATTTAGATAGACTCCTAATGGCTTTAGGTTTCTTGGACAGCAAAGGCGAAATTTCTAGCTTGCGCGCGCCTCCTTGCTGCCGATTTTAGGGGAGTTTTATGGAAGGAAAAATTCTGCAATTTGCTCCTCTAAGCTGGCCGAAACACTGCTCAAAGGAAGGGCTATATGTGTTCAGAATTTTGGGCCAAACAAGGAAGAATTTGAGTGAGTTTTGATGACTGAAAATCCTGTGCAAGTGCTGTGAAAATCGTTGAACAAGAGGAGAATAAAATCTGGATTGTTCAAGCTACAATTCTTCCGAAATTTCCTGGGAAAAGGTGAGGGTTTTGGGCGCTGATATTGGCTTAATCAACAAGGAGTTTTGGTAGGTTTTGGAGTGCAAAATTTCGTGGGTTTTGGAGTGCACAGCTGGACGAAAATTCTGTGCAAGCTGGCCGAATTTTCCTGGTTTCCAAGCTGCCAAAAATCAGTAATTTTTTGTGCTAGAAATTCTGGTTTTGTACAGCTAGGGTAGTTGAATTATTAAGGAGTATTTTAGGTGGTTTGAGCTAGGATTTTCAGAGTTGGATTGTAGCTAAAGGAGCTGGAATTTCGGACAGCTTATGTAGATTAAAAGCTGCCGAAATTTAGCTAGGAAAAGGAAGAAATCCTAGTTGAATTTGGATTGAAATAAAATCTGGTTTTATCAAGGATTTGGATAAGATTTCCTCTAGTCCTAGAAGAGTTTGGATTAAGCTACAAGTCCTCCAAGAAGTGGCGGCACTTGCTGGAATTTTTTTCCAGATTTTTAGCTAACATTCTAGGATTAAAATCAACAAGATTTCCTACTAGGAAAAGGATTCATTAATTCCACCTATCCATGGCAACATCTATCTAACTAAAATCAAGCTAATATTTTAATTACTAGCTAGGGTTTTTTCAGAAAATCCTAAGGAACACAAGCTGAAAATTAAAGGTGAACTTCATTCACATCCAAGTCCTTGAATTTAGGAAATAAATATAGAGACTTATTTCCTTGGAGTAAAAATACTAAAATTTCTCTAGGATAGCTAGATTCTTTTTCGGCCAAGATAAGAAATGGTCTAAAGAAAAGAATTTCAAGAAGAGAAACTTACTTCACAAAAGGTAGGATTCGAACTCGGGTCACCAAAGGAAATCACCAACCTCCCCGCTATTCCAAAACAACTCCAATACTAATTTTTCTACAAGAAATTCTTACCACCCCAATACTTATCCTTCAAAATCTTCGACCAAACCTCCCTTAAACAAGTCTTTAACAACACAACTATTTCACATCAATTAATTCAAATGCAAGAGCAATTGAAAAATTCATATGCATCCATGCAAATAAAATTATTCTAGCTACCACACAAAATGCAAGATGCTATGCAATGCATGCCTTTTTTTTGCCATAGTCAAAGGTGGTTTTGGGCGGGGTATTACATCCCCTCCCCCTTAAGAGAATTTCGTCCCGAAATTCAGGTTTCATACCCTTCGAGTATACCTGGATACTTTCGTCTTAACCATTCCTCCGTTTCCCACGTTGCATCCCGTGCTCCATGATGATCCCAAAGTATCTTCACCATGGGTATCTGCTTGTTTCAGAGCGTCTTAATACTCCACTCCAAGATCTTGACGGGTCTCTCCACATAACTCAGATTGGGTTGCAACTTCAACGGTTCCTCATTGAGTACATGACTCGGATCGGGATTGTGCCTTTTCAACTGAGTGACATGGAATACATCATGCATCCCGGTTAGGCCATCAGGTAGATCCAATCGGTAGGCAACCGGTCCAATTTTATCCAATATCGGGAATGGTCCCAAATACCTAGGACTCAACTTCCCTCCCCTCGGATGTTTCAGGATTCCTCTACTAGGAGTCAACTTCAAGAATGCACGGACACCTACCTGGAACTCCAATTCCCTCCATCTAGAGTCTGCATAACTTTTCTGTCTACTTTGTGCTGCGCTTAGCCTTTCCCAAATTAACTTGATCTTGTCGGTCATCTCTTGAATGCATACTTCACCAGTCTTTTTAACGTTCCCTTCTTCTGTCCATCCCCAGTATATCGGTACCTGGCATTTTTGCCCATACAGTGCTTCGTACGGCGCCATTCCGATCGACGCCTAATAGCTGTTGTTATATGCTAACTCCGCATGCGGTAAAGACTCAATCCACTTGTCTCCAAAGTCCAAGATACATGCTCGGAGCATGTCTTCCAATATCTGAATGACTCTTTCGGATTGACCATCAGTCTGCGGATGAGCAGAGGTACTGAATTTCAGGGTCGTGCCCAAGGACTCCTGGAACTTACCCCAGAACCTTGAAGTGAATCTAGGGTCCCTATCCGACACGATGCTCGACGGTACTCCATGCAACCTTACAATTTCTCGGGTATATATCTGAGCCAACTTTTCCATTGAGTCCCTTACGTTTACCGGTATAAAGTGCGCTATCTTGGTCAATCGGTCCACTACCACCCAGATCGCATCTTTGTGTGACTTGGTCATTGGAAGGCCAGTCACAAAGTCCATGGTCACCTCTTCCCATTTTCATTCAGGAATCGGTAACGGTTGCAGTAAACCTGCAGACTTCTTATGCTCCACCTTAACCTTCTGGCATGTCAGGCAGGTTGACACATGCTGAACTACATCCATCTTCATTCCAGCCCACCAATATTTCCTCTTCAAGTCTTGGTACATCTTTACCTCTCCAGGGTGTATGGTGTATTTGCTTTTGTGCGCTTCGTCTAGTATCCTCTTCCTTAAGTCTTGGATGTCCGGTACATAAATCCGGTCCCGAAAGTACAATACCCCTTTCTTGTCAGTTCGGAAATCGCCTCCTCCTCTCGCGATCTCTTTCTCCCTGAAAGTTTGAAATTCTGTACTGTCCTGTTGACCTGATACAATTTCCTGGTCCAGATCGGGTTTCAGGGTCAGGTTGCTCATGCAGATCTTCCCCTTTTGCACTTGCGCCTCTTTCTCCAGGATATCCTGGACTGCCAACACCTCCTGTATTCTTAAGTGTGCCATTTTCACCTTTCGACTTAGAGCGTCTGCTACCACATTTGCTTTACCCGGGTGATAGTTAATGGGGCACTTATATTCTTCCAGGAACTCCATCCACCTACGCTGCCGGACATTCAAGTCCTTTTGCGTAAAGATATATTTCAAACTCTTATGGTCCGTGAAAACCTCGTATTGTGCACCATACAAGTAATGTCGCCATTTCTTCAAGGCGAACACTATAGCTGCTAGTTCTAGGTCATGCGTGGGATAATTAACTTCATGCGGCTTTAGCTTTCTAGATGCATAGGCTATGTCTTTCCCTTCCTGTATCAGCACAGCTCCTAGTCCTTCCTTGGATGCATCTGTATAGAGTGCATAGGGCTTATCAGCCTCAGGCAGACTCAGCACGGGTGCTGTAATCAACCTCCTCTTAAGTTCTTAGAAGCTCTTCTCGCACTTCTCACTCCAAGCAAAAACGACATCTTTCTTCAACAGCCATGTCATCGGTGAAGCTAAAGTGGAGAAGTTTTTAATGAAAAGCCGATAGTACCCGGCCAACCCAAGGAAACTTCGTATCTTAGTAATGTTCTCCGGTTATTTCCAATTAGCTACGGCTTCTACCTTAGCGGGGTCCACTTTGATCCCTTCCTTGGATATCACGTGACCAAGGAAAGACACTGAGCTCAGCCAAAACTCACACTTACTGAACTTAGCGTAAAGCTTGAATTCCCTCAGCTTCTCTAGGACAAACTTTAAGTGCTCCGCGTGGTCCTTCAGATTTTTGGAGTAGATCAAAATGTCATCAATGAATATAACCACGAGCTTGTCCAAGTATGGTTGGAAAATGCGATGCATCAAATCCATGAATACTGTCGGTGCGTTGGTTACACCGAACGGCATTACTACAAATTCGTAATGGCCATACCGCGTGTTGAATGCAGTCTTAGGAATGTCTTCTTCTTTGATCCTCACCTAATAGTATCCTTGCCGTAGGTCCAATTTTGAGAAACAAGCAGTGCCTTGCAGTTGATCAAACAACTCATCGATCAAGGGTAGAGGGTATTTATTCTTGATCGTTAGATTGTTCAGTCCCCGATAATCGATACATAGCCTCAAGGTACCATCTTTCTTCTTGACAAACAACACTCGGGCTCCCCACGGTGATGTACTCGGCCGAATGTAGCCTTGCCTTAGCAGTTCTTCCAATTGCTCCTTCAACTCCTTCAACTCTGTCGATGCCATCCGGTAGGGGGTTCTGGATACCAGTTCTGCTCTGGGAATCAGATCCACAGTGAACTCAACTTCTCGTTCAGGGGGTAGGGAAGTGAGTTCCGTAGGGAACACATCCGAAAAGTCTTTCACCACCTCCTTACTTTCCAAGGTACACTGGTCCTTTGGTTTGTTTAGGAGATACGCCAAGTATCCCGCACATCCTTTCTTGAGCAACTTTCGGGCTTTAGCTCCCGCAATAAGAAATTTCAGTTCCTTCGTTCGCTTGCCATTGAATTCAATTACATCCCGTCCAGGTCTCACAAACTGCACCGTCTTAGTCTTGCAGTCCACACGAGCTCCGTGCTTCGATAACCAGTCCATGCCCAAGATCAAGTCATAACCGTCCATGGCCAGGATTATAAGGTCGGCCTCCAGAATCTCCTTCCCAACCTCAACTCCACAACTTCCCATTTTCTTACCTGCTTTCGCCACCTTTCCCAAGGGGGAACTAACTACTAGGGTATAAGGTAGCTCATTTCCTTCCCAGCCCAGACGTGAAGCACATACTTTACTTACGTAAGAGTGTGTGGATCCTGGATCTATCAGAACATTAACAAGATAACCTAGGATAGAAAGGTTTCCTTCGATTACGGCGGCGTCCGCTCCGACATCCTCTCGGTTCAGGGCAAAAACTTTGGCCTTCACCTGGGGCTTCAGGCCTCTCGCTCTGGCTGGTCCAGTAGCGGCACCTCTGTTGCCTCCCATTGGCTGGGTCGGCACGGTCTGCTCAATCCTTAAGGGTTTGGGGCAGACGTTTCTCAGATGTCCTGGGTCTCCGCAGTTGAAACACCTTCTCACACCCCCGCTACCCCAGCAATTTCTCTCGGTGTGGCCTCGCTTCCTACACAGTCGGCAGTTCAGGCTGCCTTGCATTGATCTGGCTACAGGCACTCGGGGCTGCTTACCCCGATTTCCCCACGGCATAGAACCCGCAGGTCGCTTATTGCCTGAAGGCCTCATAGGTGGACGACTTGGTTGGAAGGGTCGGTTCACCGGTCAGTGCCGATCTTCGTTCTCCATCCGAGAAGCTGCGTCCAGAGCAGCAGTGTACGACGTTGGCGGGGATGGAGCCAACGCCCTCCTCAAATCTGGCCTTAACCCTTTCACGAATTGCCGGGTGCGCTTCTGCTCCGTATCTACCAAGCACTTGCAGTACTTGGACAACTGCATGAATCGGGCTACATATTGGGCCACAGTCATGCTTCCCTGCCTGAGGGTTTGGAATTCGTCCTCCCTCTTCTCAGCTACCCATCAAGGAATGTACTCGGCCCGAAAAGCCTCCGTAAAATCATCCCAGGTCCACTCCTGCTCCTCCTTGTCCCAATCACCCCGTACTCACTGCCACCAAGCCCGAGGCGGTCCCCTTAGCCGAAAAACAGCAAACTTTACCATCCTTTCTTCCGAGTACTGGAGAGTAGCGAAAATGTCCTCCATCTACTCAATCCATTGTTCGGCTTTCTCATCTTGTTCCACCTCCCCCTGGAATATGGGAGGTTGGAACTTCAGGAAACGCTCCAAAGCCTCATCCTCTCCCCGCGGTGGTTTCCTAGCCACCTTATCCACTATTTCAGTCAAGTTCTGTAGGATTGAGGCCATCTTGTCGAGAGCCTGACCCATGGTCACATCCCGTGACCTCTCCGAAGCCAATTCCTGCTCGCGTGGCAGGTGCTCCTCCACGTCGGGGGTGGAATGATGCACCTGCTCAAATTCCAGGGTGGAGGATGCACTCTCCTGCACCGTTCTGCTATGCACAACTGTTCGGCGTCTTGGTGCCATCTTAATCACATTCACTCAGGGTCAAATAGTTATCAAGGGGGAAAAGAATATGCTTAGGTGCAGGATCAGTTGATAGTAATGTACTCATCTAAAAGAGAATGTGATTATAACGTGCCGAGATAAATCAAGTAATAAATGAAACTCATGCTTGTTATATAAACCATTCTTTGCAAAACAGAAGGGGTCATCTCATACGATACCCTTTTTATTTAAAATGATTAATAGGCCCTATAAGCCATATGCTCCCTTAAGGAAACGATAAACAAATAGAAGTATGCAAATTCCAAAGAAAGAATGAGTAAAAGCTGCTGGTCTTCTATGTTCGACTCTCCCTAGTTTCAACAGAAGTATCGGAGTCGTTAGAGGCCGGTTCCACCAGCCACCCCACGGAACTATCGGGTCTCCTATGTAGTTCCTCGTGAAACCAACGCTCCCACTTGGCTGCCCTGACTCCCCTCTCGGCATCTCTTGGCTCTAATGGCCATCTCATAGAGCTTGTCCAGCGCTAATCTAACTATACTCTTAGGCGCAGGCCTCTCACTCCCCAAGTCAAATGGATCAACTAACCCCTTTCTCCTTAGCATGGCATATATGCCCAGTTCATACCCCTCAGGACTCCCTTCTAGCTTCCTCTTTCCCTTATCTACCCCTCCTAGAGCTGACTGCCTATCGTCTCTCTCTCCCGGGACAACCTCCATTACCTCATCGTCCTCTCTTTTTACCCCAACCATCTCTCCCTCGTTCTCATCGTCTCCCTCATTCACTAGCTCATCTACCTCTCCCTCATCTTCCCCTAGGCTCTCCTCGACCTCTATCTATGTCTCAGCCACCGGGTCGTCTAACACTGACGGCTCACGCTCTCTCTCTGAATCAGACGCGGGTGGGTCAACTACGGGTAGTGGGACAGGTGGATTTCCGCAACCAGCGGGTCAGTCTCTGACAACCGGTACAACTCTTTTAACCATCCTATAAACAAAAGACAGGAATTAGAACCAGATCAAAATATTTAAGAAAATAGAACCCCATAAGTCAAGTAATTGCCTAAACCATGTCTCTGATACCACTTGTAACACCCCACGACTACGTACCCTAAAAGGGCGGGGATGTCGCCCCGTCCCGTAGGACAATGGGTCTTTAGAATAAGGTATAAAGTATAAAGGCAATCTCCAAAAGGATCAACTTAGATAAATAAAGAAATATTCTTATTACATCAGGCTCAACTTGGAGCAAAACGGAATAAAACAAAATATCGTCTAGAAGCATAAGCAATAAATGTCTCCTAGAACGGATAGCAAAAGCTCCAACTATTACATGTCCCGCTGACTCAGCACAATCTATCTCCTGAAAACATGGTGCAAAATAGTGGGAGAATAAATCTCAGTAAGTCATGTGTGTGCACATGGTGTTTTAAACATTTCGTGTATGCAAAGTGTAAAACATTTGTAAAAATAATTTGGCAAGTCATAAACAATCACTTTTCGCAAGGAGTGGGTTTTTCTCATTGTCACACTTTGCACAAAATAAATCCTCCACTCGAATAAAAATCATGTCACCACACGTTGGGCTCCATGAGAACAAATTGGCCAAGGCACCACACTTTGTGCACCTTGTCCGGACCAAATTACCACACGTTGGGCGTTCTGATCAAGGTGAGTGTACAGCTCACCGGGTGAGATACTCCTCCATCTCTACACCCTACAAAACCATCCGGGTGTCCATGCTGGGAATATAAAAAATACCTTTCAGGTATAATGCTAGCTCGGACTGGCCTGACCAACCAACACTGTCGTCTTTTCAAGCAGAGTTCATCTTCTGGAGGTGGCCTCATGCCAGAAGACTTACGCTAGCCCTCCAAGACTAGTATTGTTAGCCTACCCCTATTGAGTACTCAACGAACATATTCGTCAATTCCTGATTCAAAATATTTTCAAACCATAGCTTTGCAAAACGTGGTTTTCTTTAAAAGAGATTTCTAAAAATTTAAGGAAAAGAATACTTTTCTTGCTAAAAACCGTTAGTTTGACAAAACCGTTTAAAGAATAATTATCCACGTTTACAACCCAAGCAACCATAGTTTAAAAATAGCTTTACAAAGCTTCACAACATTGACTCGCCATCACAACCTTTAACAAAACAGTTTATAAAAGGACTTACCATCACAATATTTAATAAAAGAGTTTATGCAAGGACTTACTTGATATGCCTCAAATAAATGCGATAAAAATCACCGCTGGCTTTCCTCAATTATCCTCCTGATCTAAACCATATAATATCATGATCAGGGTCTCAATTAATTCAAACATGCTCTAATCCCATTTATTTCCATAACAATTCGCAATCTCCTATTTAATTCCAAGTAAACTATTCAATCCCCAAAGATCAAATACTACGACCACATGTTTATCTCGCTAATAAACACCATTACACTTTACTTTCAACATCAAGGGAGGGTATTCCCTTACCTTGCGACTGCCGGGTAATGAGGTCTCGATGCTCCTATGGTGATTGTCCCGAGTTCGCTTGAGAAGAAGAGAGAAGCTACCTCCTTTGCTTCACTTGTCCGAAAATTAAGGAAGAAGAGGAAATCAACCACTATAGGGCATAATTTAAGGGTAGAAGAAAGGGAAAAGAATCATTAGAGAAAACGGCATCAAGAGGTTGAAAGGATTTGTGCTTACCTTAAGGTGTGTTCGATTTTTGCTTGGAACAACTCTAGTATTTTCGAAAATTTGCAGAGAGAAGTTGCTGAAATTTTTGTGTAGAATGGAGAGGGTAAATGGTGGTTATGATTTAAAGTTGGAGAAGATTGGTTTAGGGTTAGATGGTGATGTTTAGATAGACTCCTAATGGCTTTAGGTTTCTTGGACAGCAAAGGCGAAATTTCCAGCTTGCGCGCGCCTCCTTGCTGCCGATTTTAGGGGAGTTTTATGGAATGAAAAATTCTGCAATTTGCTCCTCTAATCTGGCCGAAACACTGCTCAAAGGAAGGGCTGTATGTGTTCATAATTTTGGGCCAAACAAGGAAGAATTTGAGTGAGTTTTGATGACTGAAAATCCTGTGCAAGTGCTGTGAAAATCGCTGAACAAGAGGAGAATAAAATCTGGATTGTTCAAGCTGCAATTCTGTTGAAATTTCCAGGGAAAACGTGAGGGTTTTGGGTGCTAATATTGGCTTAATCAACAAGGAGTTTTGGTAGGTTTTGGAGTGCAAAATTTCGTGGGTTTTGGAGTGCACAGCTGGACGAAAATTCTGTGCAAGCTGGCCGAATTTTCCTGGTTTCCAAGCTGCCGAAAATTAGTAATTTTTTTGTGCTAGAAATTCTGGTTTTGTGTAGCTAGGGTAGTTGAATTATTAAGGAGTATTCTAGGTGGTTTGAGCTAGGATTTTCAGAGTTGGATTGTAGCTAAAGGAGCTGGACTTTCGGACAGCTTATGTAGATTAAAAGCTGCCGAAATTTAGCTAGGAAAAGGAAGAAATCCTAGTTGAATTTGGATTGAAATAAAATCTGGTTTTATCAAGGATTTGGATAAGATTTCCTCTAGTCCTAGAAGAGTTTGGATTAAGCTACAAGTCCTCCAAGAAGTGGCGGCACTTGCTGGAATTTTTTTCCAGATTTTTAGCTAACATTCTAGGATTAAAATCAACAAGATTTCCTACTAGGAAAAGGATTCATTAATTCCACCTATCCATGGCAACATCTATCTAACTAAAATCAAGCTAATATTTTAATTACTAGCTAGGGTTTTTTCGAAAATCCTAAGGAACACAAGCTGAAAATTAAAGGTGAACTTCATTCACATCCAAGTCCTTGAATTTAGGAAATAAATATAGAGACTTATTTCCTTGGAGTAAAAATACTAAAATTTCTCTAGGATAGCTAGATTCTTTTTCGGCCAAGATAAGAAATGGTCTAAAGAAAAGAATTTCAAGAAGAGAAACTTACTTCACAAAAGGTAGGATTCGAACTCGGGTCACCAAAGGAAATCACCAACCTCCCCGCTATTCCAAAACAACTCCAATGCTAATTTTTCTACAAGAAATTCTTACCACCCCAATACTCATCCTTCAAAATCTTCGACCAAACCTCCCTTAAACAAGTCTTTAACAACATAACTATTTCACATCAATTAATTCAAATGCAAGAGCAACTGAAAAATTCACATGCATCCATGCAAATAAAATTATTCTAGCTACCACACAAAATGCAAGATGCTATGCAATGCATGACTTTTTTCCCATAGTCAAAGGTGGTTTTAGGCGGGGTATTACAACAAGAGTTTTAGGCTGCCATCTTTTTGCTAAAGTATCTAGAATTTTCCAGTTTTGTTCCCCAAGGGGAAAAACCTTCCCATAAGCTTTAAGACCATTTGAGATATTAGTAAATCTCGTGAACATATCACTAATACTTTCATTTGGCCTTATACAAAACAATTCATAGTCATGAATTAGAAGCCCCAGTTTTGATTTTTTGACTTGGTTTGTCCCCTTATGGGTGACTTCAAATAATCGTTGAATCACAATTACTAACACAGTTGTATTCAGTTGCATATAGTGCACAACATAAAATATTCATAGCTTGAAAATTTAGAGTCATTTTCGCATTGTCTTCCACACTATACTCATCATTCTATTTAAGTATTTTTATGCCATTAATCATCTTTAATAGAATAAAAGGACCATTTTCTATCAAACTCCATAACTCGAAGTTAATAGAACACATATAAAATTTTCATTCTATTTTTCTAGAAAGTATAGTTACTTCTATTGAATAAAAGAGGACGATTCATTGAAGACCTTTCAACATATGGAAGAGAGGATGAGCTTGTCATTAAGATCTTTTCTACAAGGTTATTAAACCAAGTGTATGTAGACAAAGCTCTGATATCAAATGAAAAACCTAAAAGGGGGGGGTGAATAAGGTTTTTGGCAAGCTAAAAAATTTTTCGACTTGTGTAAAATGCAGAATAATTATGATCACTAAGTTACTTGGATGGACTTTATGGAAACATAGAAACCTATCTAAGAACTCATAGATGTATATCCAGATTTAGACAAAGAAAGAAACTCAAAGCAGTAAATGAATAACGAAAAGAAATGAGGCAAGGAATGTATAGTAGTTCGATCTACCAAGATCTACGTCTACTACCTTATGCTTGAACTTATGGATTTTCAACCAGATTTCATTTACATCACTTAATGAAATCAAACAGTACCACATACAAGAGAGGATCACCACACTAGGTGTTCCAAAACCTCTCAATCACGCAATCACATCAAGGATCACCCCAACTAGGTTTTACACCACAACTTTGATACATTCACCAAACAAGGTTCACCCCAATGGGTTTTACTCCACAATCTTGAACATTAACCAACACAAGGCTCACCCCAATGGGTTTTACACTACAACCTTACACTATAATAGAGATTTGAATATCAATAGAACAATAAGGAGCTCATTTGTTTGTGCAGATGTTCACTCAGATACAAAGCACAAAAACTTTTACCTTTGGCACAAAATGAAATCACTTTGAAACATTGATAAAAGGAGATTTTTGAAAGTGTTGAGCAATAGTGTTTCTAAGAAGAATGTTTCAAAAATCTTGTCTCTAATCTTGCTTTAAAGGCTATTTATAGAGCCAAAAAGTGAAGTGCCAATAGTCATAAAGAAATAGCTATATTTTTTATGTTTAAACTTATCCGAATTTTGGACTCGGATTTTGGACGACAATGCATCCAAAAGGTAAGTCCAAAATGGCACTTTTTCAGATAGAAATGTTTCAATACAGTTTACAGGATTTTGGATGAATCGTTTCGATTCAAACTATTCAATCTAAAATTCTTAGATTTTCAAAAACTTTGAAATCTTCTCCTTTGGTGCTTCAAGGTAAAATCAAATGAATCAAAAGATAAAGTGACATAGGAATTAATAGATATACCTTAATAATACTTCCTAGTCTAAAGTTCTTCTTAAAGGACTTCTTGATATGCAACTCCATATACTTCATTCTTCTCTTTTGATCTTCTATTCTTGAATTTAATCATGAAAGAGTTGTCAAATAATCTTATCTGAATGCCTTAGAAGAAAGAGGTCAAACATGTCCCATCACAATAGATTAACAAGTTAGTCTATATCAATGTTTGTCATAAGTAAAAACATAGAAGAAAGCCCTTAGGGCTAACAGGCTTGATTCCTTTGGGTGGATCAACCAAACTCTATACTTGGTTGTCATACATAGAATCCATTTCTGACTTCATGGCTTTAAGCCATTTTTTAGATTCTGAACTATTCAGAACATCCTTATAAGTAGTAGGCTCATCTTCTTCTATGAGCAAAACATTATTATGGTCACTTATGAGAAATCCAAATTTCTCAAGCACCACTCATATCCTACTCGACCTACGAAACTCTTATGTATTAGAAGGTTCATCAATAGGTGTAGGTTCAGACAGTTGATCAATATTTGTTTATTCTTCTTAAACTTCACTAAGTTCAAGCTTACTCCCACTATCTCCTTTAAACATGTGCTACTTCTCTAAGAAGACAACATGTTTCAAAACAAAAACATTATTTTTAGAAGGAAGATAGAAGTAATATCCGAAGAATTCTTTCAGATATACAACAAACAAACATTTGTCAAACTTACTTTCAAGTTTGTCTGACATTGCCCTTTTAGCAAAAGCAAGGCAACCCTTAAATGAGATAACTTTGGTCTCTTACCAAAGAACAACATGTAAGGAGTGGTATCAACCATTTTTTACTGAACTCTGTTGAATATATAAACAACAATCTCCAGTGCATATCCCTAAAATGATTTTGGTAACTCTGCAAAAGCCATCATGGTCCGTACCATGTCTAGAAGGGTTCTATTCCTTCTCTCAGATACACCATTATGTTGAGGTGTATGTGGTGGAGTCAATTGAAATAATATCCCATTATCTTTAAGATAACTTAGAAACTCTTGGATTAAGTATTCACCTCCTCAATCGAATCTAAGAGTTTTAATACTTTCGCCAAGTTGTTTCTCTACTTCATTCTTGAAGTCTTTGAACTTTTCAAATGCTTCAAACTTGTATTTCATTAAATACAAGTATCCATATAGCGAATAGTCATCAATGAAGGTTATAAAGTGGTGATAACCTCCTATTGCTTGTATAGATATTGGGCTACATATATCTATATGTATTAGTTCTAATAACTTTTTAACCCTGCTTCCTTTTCCTAAAAATGGAGTTTTAGCCATTTCACCAAGTAAACAAGATTCGCATGTGTCATATGATTTATAATCAAATGACCCCAAGTTACTCAGCTTGTATAACTTAGATGCGCATTTTTCAATTACATGGCCTAAATGACAATATCATAAGTAAGATGAGATTGAGTTATCTATTCTTTATTATTATTTTTATTTATATTGAGAATTGAATTATCCGTATCTAGAACATATAAACCATTAACCAAAGTTGCAAAACCATAAATGATATCATTTAATGAAAAAGAAAAACGTTTATTCTTAAATTTTAAATGAAATCTAAATAAGTCTAAACAAACAATTGAGATAATATTTTTCAATAAAACTGGTATAAAATAGTAGTTTTAAAGTTCTAAAATTAATCCAAAAGGTAGATTATGATGATAAGTCCCCACAGCTAATGCAACAACCTTTGCTCCATTTGCAGCTCGTAGGTTCACATTTCCCTTTTCCAACCTTCTACTACCCTTTAGTCCCTAAAAATCATTACATAAATGAGATCCACAACCAGTATCCAATACCCATATCTCATTATTAAATGTGTGAAACCCCAGCTAAAACCAACCCTAGAGTAAAGGGGTCGGGATGCATATCATATTTTCTTACATGCATAAATATATTTTTGAATGATTTTATGTGCTTTGGAATTGTGATTTGTAGTCTTGAAGGCTTAATTGTGCTTATTAAGTATGAAGGGCAAAATAGTAATTTTGCTTGAAGTGAAAATAGAGAAATAGCTTGAGGAGTAAATAGGAAGAATATTTAGGAGAGAAAATAAAAATAAGATTTGTTGTGGTGTAGTGGTTAGGGCTTTGGAATTAATCGTTGAGGTCTTGAGTTCAAATTCCATCATTTAAGTTTTAGCATGATTAATTTTATTTTGCTTGAGGATTAGGATTTTCGGCCTTATGCTCCATGAATAGAAATAAGAGTGTTGTCCTAGAGTAGGCATGAAAGGAGTGTCCTAATCCTATTCTTATGCCCTGCAAGAATTCTTGAAGGACTCATGTCCTTATACTCTCTAGCCTACCTTAATTTTTTATCAATTAAGTTCAATTTATCCCAAGGCAATTTTTATTTCCCGAAATTTTAGCAAGGTTTATTAACCTTGGAATCTTGAAAATAATTCTTAGAGGATGGAGCTTTGGCTGAAAATAGGGAAAGAGTTAAGGAAGGTTCCCAAGAGAATTAATCTCCATGGTTGAACCTTCAAACTCCACCCTATAAGTGTTCATCTTCTTCATGTAGTAATTTGGAAAATTTTTCCAGCCTCTTGGTCAAT